>JAJKFI010000002.1:175958-293005 GCA_029204185.1 Lerista edwardsae
GTATGTATGTATGTATGTATGTATGTATGTATGTATGTATGTATGTACATGTATAGTCAGTCCTCTTTATATGCAAATTCTCCATAACTAAAGAATTCCTTCTTATCCTCGGTATCTGAGCCTCTGTCCTTGTTATGCACTATGTAGAGACCTTCCAAGGCTGCAGGGGCCTTCAGAATGGCACCTGCAACCAGCATGGATTCCTTTAAAATGGCTGGCAGAAACATCCACCAGCCATGTTTAAGGGGTCTGCACTGGGTGCAGGTGCCATTATAAAGGTTCCTCCAGCCTCTGGAAGGTCTCTGCAGCATTCAGAGATCTTTGGGCACTTCCTGCTGCACGTTGCTGGCTTCCTGGTTTCTCCTGGATTCTTCTGTTGGCAGGTACCCCTTGCACCTTAACCCCATAGGATCATTGGTTCATTATTTGTGAATTCGCTATCTGCAAGATTTTCCAGGAACCCTAACCCTAGCAGATAACAAGGACAGACTGTATATGTAATGGGTTAGGTGGTCCAACACGAGGTTCACAGACTACATGTGGTCTACGAGGCTCTTTCTGGCGATCCTCGGAAAGCCTCACCACAGCCACCGTCACCTGCCTCCTCCTGCTTCAGTGTCTTTTCTATTCCCCTGCCACTCCCTCTTCTTCTCTGAGGGAGAAGCCAAAACAGCAGGGCAGGGAGATTGAAAAGACCATCACCTTCTCCTACACCTGCTTCAGTAGCTCAGAACCCAGAACTAATTGGTAGTGATGTGATGACATCACTGCTAATTATGGGTTGAGCCTAATTATCCGTGGATTTGGCTCAACCTGAAGCCTCTAAGGGTGACTGGATATGTGCTCTGGTTGCCTCTTCTGAGGCCCACTGAGGCTGTGCACCTCATTATTTTCAATGCCTCTGATTCTCGCTGGAAACTGGAAGTTGCTTTTCTTTTTTGGCCGGATTACCCATGGATTTCTTTATCCGTGAGGGTTCCGGCAAATGAACCCTCGCAGATAAAAAGGCCCCACCTGTATTTCCATATCTGCTTATGGTTTTGCTTATACTGCCCACAAAGTAGATGTGTTTATTCTCTGTAAACCAGATGGGAAAACAAAACGAATCATTTGGATAAAGCCAAAACAAGATAAAAGATTATGAAGCACAATTTAGTGCTACTTCCAAGGAAGTGAAAACAGCAATTCAACTGACTTATAAAAACATAAAGAAGAACTCTTTGGAGAACACCATCTAAACTACAATACCTGTAACAGTAATCCAATAGCTAACTGGGGAAAGCATGAATAGAAGGCTACACACTCCTTGTTTGTTCCCCAGAAGTAGGATAATTGTACTGTTTTTTCACAGGCACAATTACGTCTAATACTAACAAATGAAAAATTCATTCTCACTCTATTCTTATTTTAATCAAAACATTTGCCAGTTTACTATCTGGACAAAGATATGTTCAATGTAAACCATAAATTTCAGTTAAGGATAAATTATTTCTGGAAGGCAAGTGATAACCTTTTAAAATAATGATATAAGAAGTCCATCTAAACACTTTTTCAGTGTCAAGAGGTGATGTGAAAGGACAACAAAGGAAGTCAGACTCTCTTGGCGTCAGATGTTGCTTAACTGCCCAGAAAGAACTTATGCCAGATGACAATAATTCTATTAGAAACTATTTGGTCAGGAAGCAAATATGAGTTCATGTACATATTAAGGGAATAAGCACATTTAGAAAATGAAGATCTCTCTTTGTTCGCAAATAGTCATTTACTGGACATTAGTATAGTCTTACTATTAAGATTTAGGATGAGGCTGGTAGAAAAATCCCAGCATAGAAATGTTTCTTGCCAGCTTTTCATCGCCCCACCTTGTAAACTGAACAGGTAAAACATGTCTTGTAAAATAGACATCAAAAAATCAACAGGTCAAACTACCTGTTACATTACATGTGAAGGTGGCATCCAGCGCTCTATCTCCATACCATTTTACTACAAGAGAGGCTGTACCAGCTTACCACGGGCACTAAAAGTGCCTTACAGCACCTTTTGTGACACAAGTGCAGGCGGTAAACTCTTATTGCTCACACTAGTGTGCTCCACAGATAAGCAAGACTTTGAGCCCAACTCTTCCCAGACCAGGTCCAAAATGAAATCCAGTAGCTCACAGCTGTGTGCATCCTCTATGAAGAACCACAAACCAAGATAGTAGTTCTTCTTTGAGTATAAGTCTGGCATTATACAACCAAGAGTGCTCATGCTAATTGCTTTTCATAAATGTTCTTAGTTACCGCATAAGCCTTCTTTCCACTTTCAAGCTACACAAAACACTGTTTCTCACCCTCTTCAATGTCCTAAGATAAATACTACGAGGCCTTGAAATTTCTATTATTCCTACAAAACTTGTATTATTCTATTATTCTTACATAACTTGTATTTAAGTACATGACATTCCACTGGTCTTTCACTGCACAAAAAGAAATTAGAGATGTGAGGTCAGAGAACATGAGCTTTCTTAGGTATCATAATTAAAATAACACCTGTGCTGAATGATTGGGCTGATCTACTGTGAATTTTCAAAGAGTTTATTGGCTCTGATAAAATTTCCTAAGGTAATTTATGGACCTCAGATAACATGCCCTTAAAAGTATTGGGATTAGGAACAATAATAAATAACCTTTATTTTGACTGGGTAAGAATGCTGTTCCAACAGGATATAATGTTCTGAGCTAAGATCAACAGAGATGCCATGGTGCTATTCCTGGCATCAGTGATCAAGTCCTAGATGTATCTGTAGGTTTCTAAAAATTTCATGCACAAGATGAAAAGGCTTTGCCTGGAAGTAATTACATCATGAGGGAACATAAAACTTAACGAGAAGGATTCCAAGCTTCTGAGTGCCATGATTCCATGCATAGCTCTGAGAAAGAGTCTGAAACTGGAAGCAGTCCAGCAAAATCAACACTTGCATTAAAGTTGCATGTTCTCACCATTAATAACTCTTGCAGAGCAGCACATTAAACTACAGAAACTACATTAAACTACACATAGATTTGCATCAAAAGTACTGTGAGCGAAAGAAATCTCAGTTTTTCCCTCCCTGTCCTCTCTACTGCAGACTCCAGTAACACTCAGAAAGCTGCTCCTGAAGACGGGAGATCCATAGAACAGGAGGGTACATGGTGTGGCAATATCCTCTACATCCTCCACCCTCTGCAGCAGAAACCCCCAGCCACCGGAGCAGCTTTTTGAGTGCTACTGGAGCCTGCAGAAGGAAGAATGTGAGACTCTTCAAGGGGCTCTTGGGTAAAATGGGAGGGAGTGCAAAAACTAGCTTTCTTGCAATCATGGTACTTTGGATGCAACCAAAACAAAACACTATATATAATCTTACCATTAAACTTTAATGTTATTATTAAGCAGTGACTATTTATAGAAAAGAGATGCAAAATAAAATATGGATCACTTTTTTGTTTATTTATGTCCACAAGTTTAAAAGAAAATCACTACAAAGCATTATATAAATGGTATTTTGCTCATGTTACAATAAGATATATGCTGGCAGTGCACAAAACCAAGACACTTTTGTCATAGATATTTGGTCAGGATGTGTGAAAATATAATGAAGAAGCAGGAGTTATCCAAAATACGACATATATTTAATACCTATGTCACCAATGAGTCTTGTTTCAGTCATATAAAAGATATAGCATTAAAATATCAGAAATTGAAATTAACCTGAAAACAATAGAAAGAATCTAAAACAGTCAATGGTGACATATAGAGCGTGCCAATGAAGAGTGGTTGAAGAGGATTTGAAACACAATGCATGTGATGAAACTCTCACATTCAGCAAAGTTGATACCATCAAGTAATACAGAACTAATGTGGCTGGCTGAAATATATTTAATTTAGTAAAACCAGCAATTTAATCAGAGTGTTCCTTTACAGCCCAATCCTAACCAGGGCTTGAATAGGAAGACTGACCGGCCTGCACAATGTCTAGCCCTGGTTAGGAGGTGGGCTGTGGCGCAACTCAGAGAAAGGATACTTATGTCCCCTTACCCTGTGAAGCCCCATCCACCGCTATGGGTCTACTCGGATGTGCGCTAGAGAGTGGTTTGTGTAGGGCTGACCGGGCAGGAGAGTTAAGTTACAGCCTACCTGTTGGAAGCAGCCCTCCCTGACCTGCCTTTCCTCCATCCTCCCACTTTCCCCCACACCTACCAGCTGGTCTCACCTAGGTTGGAATGAGGTGTGGGGAAGCCAGCGCATATCCATGTGCCGGTCTCTCCGACACCTAAGGAGACGCAAACGTATTTTATAGCACATTTGAGACACTCCTAGGCTGGCACAAAAGACTTGTCATCCTGTTGCCACTCCCTTGCACCCGGCACTCTGAAGTAGCCTACTACTAATGTAAGGAGATTGCACAATCCATCATGGCCTATAGCCCACGATGGACTTTTCTTCCAGAAATCTGTCCAATCCCCTCTTAAAGGCATCTAGGACAGATGTCATCACCACCTCCTGTGGCAAAGAGTTCCACAGATTAACTACCTGCTGAGTAAAAAAGTATTTCCTTTTATCTGTTTTAACTCTCCCAACCCTCAGTTTTAGCGGATGCCCCCTGGTCCTGGTGTTTTGAGAGAGGGAAAAGAACATCCCTCTATCGACTCTATCTCTTCCGTGCATTATTTTGTATGTCTCAATCATGTCCCCCCTCAGGCGCCTCTTTTCTAGGCTGAAGAACCTCAAACGCTGCAGTCTTTCTTCATAAGGGAGGTGCCCCAGCCCCGTGATCATTTTCGTCGCTCTCTTCTGCACCTTTTCCAGCTTCACTATGTCCTTTTTCAGGTGCGGCGACCAGAACTGGACACAATATTCCAGGTGTGGCCTTACCATTGATTTGTACAATGGCATGATAATATTGGCTGTTTTATTCTCAACCCCTTTTCTAATTACCCCAAGCATAGAATTTGCCTTCTTAATTGCTGCCGCACACTGGGTCAATACCTTCATTGAATTGTCCACCAGCACCCCAAGATCTCTCTCATGAGCTGTCACAGACAGCTCAGAACCCATAAACCTATAGGTGAAATTTTGGGTTTTTGCCCCAATGTGCATCACTTTACACTTGTCAACGTTGAAACGCATCTGCCATGTGGCTGCCCATTCCCCCAACTTGGAGAGGTCCTTCTGGTGCTCTTCACAATCCCTTCTGGTTTTCACCACCCGGAAAAGTTTTGTGTCATCCGCAAACTTGGCCACCTCACTGCTTATCCCTGTCTCCAGGTCATTTATGAACAAGTTGAAAAGCATGGGCCCCAAGACAGATCCCTGGGGCACTCCGCTTTTCACCTATCTCCATTGTGAAAACTGCCCATTGACCCCCACTCTCTGTTTCCTGGCCCTCAAACAATTCTGAATCCATAAGAGGACCTGCCCTCTTATTCCCTGACTGTGAAGTTTCTTCAGCAGCCTTTGGTGGGGGACTGTCTCAAACGCCTTCTGAAAATCCAGGTATATGATATCCACAGGTTCAGCCACATCCACGTGCCTGTTGACCTTTTCAAAGAATTCCAAAAGGTTCGTGAGGCAAAAATTTTGTAATTTTAAACTTTAATACTTTCTTAAAAGACACCATTAAAACCTTACTGGTAGCGGTTTCTGTCTTTCAAGGAGTTTCTCATGGAATTACTATCTTCATATTCAATAAAATTGTCTTCTCCATCTTCAGATTCCAAGCTGCGATTACAGCTCCGAATAGTTTGAAAGATGTAGTTAGCTGTTGATTCTTTTTCCGTATTATGTAGGCCATCTTGACCTACCCGTTGTAAATAATTATCTTGTCCACTGTATTCTGCAACAAACTAAAAAAAAAACATACAGTACTCAGAACTGACCACTGAATAATACTTATGCAGCATTCTAGAATGTTATAAATGGCATGCCATCCTACAGATTTATGTAATTACAATTGGCGCACTGAATGTGCTAATATAACAAATAAATGCAACTAATATGAGGCAAGCAGTACATGTCAACATACAACACACCTTCCTTACTGGAAGGCCCTTAGAGCCAGTTTATGGCTACCAGGTTTCGAGAATCCTAGCCTTCTTCCCAGACCCACAATATGGGTCTACAAAGACTTTTGCTAGCGAATTCACTAGCCCAGATCTGAGTAGACCCCCTTCCCTGTGCTACGAGTCTTACCCCCAGGTAAGGGAAAACATGTTCCCATACCTAGAGGAGACATTCTGCAAATGCTCCTCCCTTTGCAGGATGTAGCAATAACCCTTTTGGCACTACATTGACAGAAGAAAGATAGGATCGGGCTGTGTGTCTCATAATGAAGCTAGTCTTCAAAATTGTAACATTACACTGAATTGTTTATAGTTATTGAACTCAATCTAATGCACAAATTAACTAGCACAGTACTCATCAACTTATGTAAAAATTTCTTGACAAAGCCATTGGTATTTCTGTTGTGATTCATAGCTTGTGCCTTCATCTTTAGCATACTTGAGGTTGCAAGTCTCAACTAATTGGCTTGGAAATGAGATCAACAGTGATAAACTTTCATTTCAACCATTTCATTTTAATCAATATGTCCTTTCAATTAGGGTGATGATTCTAGTTTCAGTTTTTTAAATTTAAGAGGTACTGAAAATATAATAAATGATGAAGACAAGATCCTTCTGTACCCAAGGGCTTAATATGATGCTTTCTAAGCACTTTACCTGTTTGTTTTAAAGGAACTGTGCACTATTTTAAGGTGCAAGATGTGTACTATATTCCAATTAACTATCAAGTTTGTAAATCAGATGCTAAGGGCTCAATCTTTTCCTGGGCCTATAGCAGTGGATCTTGCAATCTGCTGCCATTAAGTCCGGTTATGGTCGTGCAAAATGAGCACTGCCACTGGGCACAAATGACTGGAGGCTCCATGCACTCTCCAATAGCCTTCCCAAGCAATGGAGAATGTGTCATGGGCAGTTCAGGGGAGGGTTGAGGCAGCTCAGAGGAGGGAGGGGGCAGATCTTGGAGGAGCAGTGTGTGTTGGGTCCTAACCAGCGGCGGCATTCAACCGGTACGCTGGGCGGGACTTACCTTTGACCGGCAGTCCGCCCGTTGCATAACGGCACGTTCCGCCGCTTTCCCGCCCGCCCCGGCAGCGTTCATTCCCCATTCTCCACTGCAAACTGATACTAAAGGAGTTTCAAAAGTAGTTTATGATATGGCCAGTCAAATAAAAAAGTTAAAAAAACAATTAATTGAGCTAGCAAAAGCCCCTTACGTGAATTTAAAAAGCTCTATTATATCATAGTCTCCAACACGGGATTCTTACGAACTTGTTATACAACTAGATTATGATTATAACGGTGGTAATCTTATTAATTGTTTGTAATCTGGCACTGAAAGTTTATGGAAGTATTTTCAACCATAGAAAACAAAACTAAAGAAAATTGTAAAGTAACATCTGTATTTCTCCTGTCCCCTAGCCCAGAACAGATCACTTCAGCTACTAGTCTAGAGAAGGTTAGGGCAAGAAAGGTTTTGTGAATTTTATACATAACTGCATACTTAAAAGTACACTTGCTGTAGGCACCCAATTACAAACAAGTGCAAGGATTAAATCACAATCTTTTTAGATATCAATACTCTCTCACTGTCACTAGTTTACCTCTAGTGTTTCATCCTGAGAGTTGTACTGAGGACAAAGTCTTACAAGATTCGCAGCACCATCCAAAACTTCGCAGAGTTCTTTTAAAAATACACCACAGAAAGGAACAACTTTACAGCCTGGGATATTCAGAGCTCTGTTGACAACTTTTCTGTATTCAGATGATGATTCATGTTGTGCCATGGCATCTTTCAAACTTCGCATTGTTTCAATATCTGACTGATCCATGAATTGCCACATTTTTAGAACTTTCCTTGACCTTTATGGAAAAAAGTAAACAAATTTGAAACTGAAGCTCAAATCAACTTGTTAAATGTTAAAGGGGTTACATACAAAGCTCATTGCCACTATTTAAAATAAAAATGAAAGAGATATAGTTACCTGCATATGAAATTAAGAGTGCAATCCTAACTGACCTACACTGCATCCTAACTACGCTAGGAAGCAGCAGAAGCTTAGTGCGGGGCAAGGAATGTCCTCTTGCTCCATGCTAAGCCGCATGTAGCCCAATAGAGTTGCTCATCTCTGCATCAGCAAAATAGCAGGTGCAGGTCCATGCAGCCAGGAGCTGACTGAATATGACTACAACTGATTTCCTTTTCTAGTGTAAGGAATAAAAGGCCTTGTGATTTGGGGCAAAAATGCTAGAAGTACTAAAAGGGAATTGAGAGCTTATGAATTGGGACTGGGGGCTCTCAGAAAACTGAGAACAGGGGATGAAGTCTGTAATTTGGGGCAACTAACACGGAAAATAGCACAGAGAATAGCTTTGCTGATTAGAATCATTCACTACTAAAAGTAGAAGCTTCAAAAGCATGGCACTAAAAATATTTAGGGAGTAGTATAGAAAGAAGCCGAAGCTCATTTACATACAGGCAAAAGTAGATAGGTGAAGAAGTAAAAGCAGATAAGACAGGTGTCTCTACTAACAAGATAGATTAGCAAGGGGTGAAAAGTTTACAGAGAGTTGTAACAAATTGCGCATGCTTAATAGGGTCTATACATATTAAACTTCACACCTCTTGGAGCACAAAAGCTGATTTGAATGCACATTCGAGGGTGGGAGTACATATCAAGGGGAAACATAGGGGAAACATAGTAGGCAGATGGAAAGGCTATACCCTCTAAGTACCTTAGCCAATGGCGAACAGAGGAAGGACTGCGAACGGAATAGGGTCTAAAATGTGTATTTGTGTATTGTTCAGGGAGGGGTTTTGGGCTTCGGTTCATCCTCTCCCTTTGAGGCAGTAAAGAAATTCAAACTGCACTCTTTTTTCTCTCTGTGCATTCTTTCTTGTGGTTGGATGTTTGGCCAGGAGGGTCAAATTGAGGGTCCTATTGAAAGCACTAGTGTCTGCTCAGTGGGATCAGGCACTGAGTGGGTCAGGGGGACCCATGGTTTCTAACACTAGAGTGCCATACCTCTCAGGTCTTACTTCTCTCCTTTTCCCTTCCTCTTTTTCCCCTTTCTCATTCTTCTAGTTAAGTTAACCGACCATTACATGGGTGCAGGGGACTGATGTGCAAGTGACTTGATAAGTACAAGCCACATATATAACTGTTATTAAAAATCATTAACAGTTCATTAATGAAAAATGAAGCCAAAATTTTTAATATTTGGTGGTGGGATATCAAGGTGGTGGATATGATATAATCTGTACTGAATTGTGCAAAGTTTCATAGCCTTCCTCATAAGTCTGACTTTCAAGAAAGCTAGATCGCCCTTTTTGGTAGTCTATCTATACTCTTTGAAAGTTGGCATTTTTAAAAAAAGCATGTTAATGTTTATAGTTAAACTGTTTATTATGCAAGAAGATAAATGACATTGTCTCCAGAGAATTCTGAGAAAAGACCTGTCTTTCAGCAAATTTAATCTTCATCATCTTACTCAATGTTCCCAAAACCAGCCATCATAAACTCACTAGACAGCATAAATGATGCAACTTAGCAACAGAACACAATTCAGCACAGTGACTGATTGAGTGCTATTCACTGTTTACTTTTTAAGACGACAGCTGTATGTAACAGAAGCTGCAATTTAATCTACGCCTGAGTCTCCCTCATTTGAAGAATGAGCAGCAAGTATACCTGAGCCCTGCCAAGAACTCCATGACAGCATTGTAGTTGCCCATGTTCCAGCAGCATTTTGCCACATGTACCACATAAGAGAAAACTTCTCGTTTTTCTTCCATAGAACCGGCAGTCAGGATCAGCCATGTCACCCAGGAGCTTACCTTATAAAACATAAAATACAATATAAAAAACCCAATCAGTAATATTTGTAATTTTTTTAAACTGACATATATCACAATTAAATAAACTCAAAATTAAATTCTATTCCTTGGGTTGTTTTGTTCTAAACAGGAACTTGAGCACTTGGCAAAAAAATATTATTATTATTATTATATCTATACTGTTTCATAATATACAAATGATCACAAGCAATATATACTAGAACAATTGGTACTTGGCTAGTTTTAAACCAATACAATAGTTTTGGAGCCACAAACCATTTTCATATGCTAAATCATATATGCACATTTGACATTTCCAAATATTAAAACTGAACTTCAAATAACTTACTTGGTTGTGGGGAAAAAATGACAGGTTTAAACCAATACAAGTTTTAAACCTGTAATTTTTTCCCCACAACCTAATAAGTTATCTGAAGTTCAGTTCTTTATAAGGCATTCTGAGGCCTGGGGAAGCCCTCTCAGCTATGGCCACAGCGCTGGCTCTCACAGCTCATAGAATTGGGCTCTTAGGGCCCAATTGTATCCAACGTTTCAGCACCGATTATCCCTGATCCATGGTTAATTGAAACCACAGATATGGAATCCGTGGATACAGAGGCCCACTTGTAGTTTGTTCCAACAGAAGTCAAATATATGTGATTATGGGCTGAATTTCAGATAATGAAAAGAGCAACTCATGGTCATCCAAATTTCTGATTTAAGGCTGACCTAAGGCGCAATGTATATAAGGAGCATGTGGGTTATTGTTTATTTAAACACGTTTATATTATGCGTTTCTCCAGAAGGACCCAAGGTGGTTAACCCAGTAGAATCAATGAAGTAAAAACAGATTATCATATTAAAAATTTTTAAGATAGAAACAAAAATATAAGAAAACTTTTAAAATTCAGTCAGCTCAAACCAGATCCTTTTTTGTTGTCATGTAACGAAGAGCGGTTTGTTTTTTTTAAAAAAAAAATTTTTCTGCAATAATTGCAAAAATATGATGTCTTTTCCTCCTATCTTGTCTGTTGTCTGCACATTCCTATAGGATTAATAAGTTAATTTTGTTCCATGTCAGGAACAGGCAAGTATAAACATATTCTAACCAACTAGTTGAGCTCTCCGACTTATACATATATTTTCTTACATGAAAATACATGTTTCAAGTTGCTTTAAAATTTCACATTCCTAATGCAACTATTCGGGCAAGTCCAGCTTCATATTTGACTAAAATCAATGAGAACAATAATCTATATGTGATCAGACATTGCACAAAATCAAGACATCAAGATGTGTACTGCGTATCACCCAGAAAATGCTCAGTTTACTTTCCCATAACATTTATTAAATAAAAAAGCAATATTTCACATGGAAATTTAATTCAAACCAACTGCTCTGTTTTACAGTGAGATTCCCAAGAGTCTGGTTTTTTCCCCATTGTATAAACAATTATCAACATGAGATAATAAATGTGGTCTTTTCTTTCCTACATTTAGTTTCCTTTCTCTTAGGTCCTGAAACATTAGGATGTTTACAGACATTTCTTCAGTGATGAGAGCACTCCATAAGAGATAAAAACATGCTTCCCTTCAAAAAAGAAACCTATATTTCATCATCTACAAAATAGCTACAAACCAAACTTGTAAAATCCATTTCAAAAATGGAATGTATAGAATCTACAAGAACAGAGATGCATTACATATATTACAGCTTTATTCTAACAGTTGCCAAACTATTGCCAAACTGTTCCAAACTATGAGACATAACCAGTGGGTCTTGATCAGTGGGTCATCACTGGTGGATCACCACTGGTAACACCATGAAGTAGGTCACCACTGATTTTTGGTAGGCTGTGAAGGAATAAGCAGCCTTCAATGTAAACATAGGGGTTGGCAAAATCAAGTAACTAATTGCCTCAAAGTTATTCAAAAATCAGATAGCTGCTAATTAATTAAGCTGCCAACACACTACCCAGGGAAAGGGGAAATAGGCTAGTGTCAAGGTTGTAAATAGGCTTTTTTCCTTCTGATTCACTTAGCTATTTGAAAATGACTGAGAAATAACACATTATTTCTTTGTTATTTATTGATAATGTTTTATTGATTTCAATATGTTAGATAGCAGTGCTATTTGCTTTTTGATCCCCAATACACATGAAAGCATATATTCTCACAAGTTCTCATCCTCAGGGTATGCTGCTCGGTTTTGATGCAAGAAGTGTGCAGATACTGCAGAAGCAAAAAAGGAAATTGCCCCCTCTATTCTCTGGGTTCCATCTTTTAGTCCCTTGACCAGAGTTCCATGGGTCAGGCTTTTCCTCAGCACCTCTCCTCTACTCCACCTCTCATAACCTGGTCTGGTGTAGTCTTTAACTGGATTTTTCCAGTTATCCTCCCAGATTTCTGATTTTTTGGACAATGAGATTATTAACTACTTCAGATGTCTTGCCACAGTCTCCTCTTATCAAAGGACCAGCTGGCGATTGGATTTCCAAGCTTCTCTTTAGCCATGTCTTTGGTTTACAGATCTGTGAGAACTCCCAGTTTTTCTTTGATATCTGTTGCATCCAAGGGGCTCTGTCTTCTGTTGAGATTGTTTGGGGAAGTAATAAAGTGGGTTTTCTTCCTTGTTAACTTCCTCCTGCTATCTGGTCCAGCCCTGATAAACAATTCTCTCATGCATTCTTCCCTAATTGCTACCTGTGAAACATTTGCCAAAGTCCTTTTCAATTGTAAGCTGAAGTGTAGCCATAATAAAAGAGTAAAATCTGTGGGCTGAATTGTGGAACTGATGGCTATCTCTGATACGGAAGAATCAAAATACATCTATAACTTGTTCATAGTATCAACTGCACAAAAAACTGTTTCACCTTTTAAACCTACAGCTCTATTAATTACTCATAAAATGAAAAGCAAAACAAGCATAGCGACTAATAACTAGTGAGTGTGTCCACAAATGAATGGATCTTTCAGAACTACAACTCACTATTCACTTACGAACAAATCTAATAGAACACATAAGCAAGGATAGATAATTATACAACCTAAAACCAATATAGTCAGGAGGGAACCACTAATAACCTGCACCACATTTCACCCATAGCAGAAAGAATACAAAACCCCAGTGGGAATTATTCACAGAGCTCCCTTTTAACTCTACACTAAGCACAGCATAACTTTTGCCAGTTGTCCTGGTAATGTAAACAGAAGCTTGGAAATATCTCAAGTACAGAAGAGAATATGGAACTATAAAAAGGAGTTACAGATTTCTTTAGAAGTACCAGTGCTTAACTGCTTAATCTGAAAACTGCATGGCAAGAAATGTTTTATACTTTCACATCTAAACGATGATACGTTTAACAATTCTATCTACCTATCTACGTAATAATTTTCAGAAATACAGTCAAAATGGTTCACAAACTAAAATAAAATTGAGAGTGTAATCCTAACCTGGAGTTAGGCCGGCACAGTTAGGCCAGCAAAGTTTGGCCAGCACAAGGGCCACCATAAAGCATGTTTGGACCAATCTTGGAGTCAGGGAGCATGGCGCAAGTCTGTGTGTTGGTCTCTCTGACTCCAAGAGTGGTCCAAACATACTTTATGGTGTCCATTGTGCCAGCCAAACTTTGCTGGCACTAACTGTGCCAGCCTAACTCCAGGTTAGGATTGCACCCTAAAACCTATTAAAACTCAGAACAAGATTCATACATTATGCATGGTAGCAATCTAAAATCAAGCTGGAACAATGAAAAGCTCTCTGAAACTGGAATTAGTAAATGTTTAAAAACTGGCAAGGAGGGAATCATTTTGACACTTCTCATGAAGTTGTTCCGTCAATGAGGTGCCGCCACTAAAGCAGCCCTCTATCTCAGTGTAACCAGCCATAACTCTGCCAATGATGATTGTAAGGAAAGTGTGTCTTACGGTCCAGTCCTATCCAGGGCCAGCTTGTGCAATGCAGCAGTGCCTAAACAGTCTTCACTATATCTTGCATCTACCTCCCTGGACACAATGGTCCTATTCATATCCAAGCAAGCTATTTCAGTCATGTAAATCCAGTACATCCAATGGGGTAGGTCCAGTGTCAGGCCCAGGCTGGGAACATAGGATCTTGTGGACATCACTGCCGCTGAAAGTCTGGCAAAACTGCCAGCCTCTCTCTCTCTCTCTCTCTCTCTCTCTCTCTCTCTCTCTCTCTCCTTCCCTTAAACGTGTATAGGTCTAACTCCATTTTGGATTTCATCCTGGGAGTTATGAGCTGCTATCCTGCAAAGAGGAGGTCACAGAGGTGATCCTCGGGAGATAGCACAAGATAATGCAGACAATGCAGACAATTAAGAATTGGTGCCAAGGGACATTTGAATGTCTCCGTTCCCTCAGAGTCTTGTAATGCAAATCTGGATATCTGACAAAAGAGCATAGTGAGGACAACTTCTGCCTAACTCTATTCTAATCCACCCAGGAGCTAAAGCAGTGATGTCATGCAGGGAGTACGCGGGGGTACGCGAGTACCGGTTTCTAGGATTACAGCTGGCCCCGCCGATTCGCCCGCCTACTCGTCGACTCCGCCCTCTGCAACGTTTGAATTTCCTGCATGTTTGAGTTGCCTGCATGTTCTCAGAGCCAAGCAGGCAGGCAGGCAGCGAGCGGAGCCTTTCCTTTCCTTGCCACTGAAAAATGAGTTGCTCTGGGGTTTAACATGATGCCAGGCCTCCTTAACATGTTCTGGGGGTGCTGTGGAATACTGTTGCAACTGTTGGGTCAGTTTAAAATCATCTGAGGCCTCAAAAAGGGCTTTTTTCATGTCACTTCCTGCCACGACATCACTTCCGGCTTATGACGTCACTTCCGGTGGGCGGGTCCCGACACGTGCCAATCAAAAGTGAGTACCTGTTCTTAAATCATTTAGATGACACCACTGAGCTAAAGTAACCTGGAAAGTCTTTTTTGGACTAAGCCAAAAGATTTCCACACCAAAGTTTAAAGCAGCAACAGAAAAGGCTGGAGCATTAGAGTGATTTTGTAAAAACAACAACAAAACACCAAAATGTTGTGTTTAGGAAAAGCATGAAGCAGTTTTAAAAAGAACAAGGTTTGGGCTGGAGAGAAAGAAATAGTGCTTTCCCAGCAGAAGGAGAAAAGGGGGGGGGAGAGTCCATTGTCAATCTTATCACCACTACTGTACTATTCAAATGCAGATTCCCTTCTGGCCACTCCAGAGTAGCCTTTTATTAAGATGATTGGGTCAGGTGGGGAGAGGAAAATTCTAACTCTTAAAGTTTGCATCTTCCTGTGTAAGTACTTACCACATTAATAACTGTTGTATCAAGCAATCAAATGTGTAAAGCACTTGTGGCTAAATGTGCCAACCCTATTGTAATCTTGTCTTAATATTGGTGCCATTCTTGCTGCTAAATGAATTTAACCACCCTTTGTAATCACTTCCCCTTCCCCTTCCCTAACCCTTGGTTGGGGTCACACTGGAAGGAAAGGGGAGCAGCAGCAAAGAAGAACCACCAATCAGATGTCTCACATAACCAAAATTGCCAATAGCAGATTGCCAACGTTATTATTTGTTGTTGTCAATTCCACATTTGCATGTTCAACTGTATAACTAATCAAGTCAAAATGTACAAATTGCACAAGTTCTGTGGCCTCCTTGGAGGCGTATTGCATTTGTGTCCGTTTTACTGATGTTCTACACATGAGTAAAATGTATTTCTCTTTCTGCAACTTCAAAGTCCAGCTGGCATTCTTTTCATCGACATTAAACTTGCTAAGCTATAGCAAGGGTCCCGTGGAGGATCGGCGGGCTTGGGGTTTTTGCGGACCTCAGCAGAAACGGAGAACGCACGCCGGGAAAAACGGACTTCTCAATCTTTGAGAGCCCGGTCTCACCGCTTAAAGAGACAGGGACTTAGAGAAATCGCCTCCTAGGCTTGATTTCCTCCCATTTCACAATCAAAGCCTAAACTCAAACTGTAACAGCTTCATAATGTTTCATTAAGCTCTATAGAGATATTAGATTCACAGCTGATGTTGTCCAATGGATCAACCAACTACACATTTACTTTATCTTAGTACTAAGACTTGCTGAAAGGATTATAGCAAAATCTCTTTAACTCCCTAAAATGACTAAACTTGCCTATAATTATACATGCTTTTTCTAATTCATTATGAACACATTGGAACAAATACTTACTTTTATGTGCTTTGATAAAAATCAATTACTAGGAAAAATTTAAAAGCAGCTGTTTATGAACTGAGCAAGACATTAATAAAAAAAAATTATCTTATCAGAGAAATGATCTGGCATCAGTAGGAGGAAAAATTCTTTAGAGAGCCAAGACAACAAAGAAATAAAGCTGTAAGTCTTCCAAACAGTGAATAAGATTAGGGACCCACAAAGTCCCTAATACTGAGATACTTGAGATACTGTATCTCTCAAGAAGTTTTCGTATAAACAGACAAATGTAAACCTGAAATCGATGGGAACAAAGGCTTTGAAAAGTGAAGCATCATGTTCCAGACATTAACAGACCAAACCTATGCAGGTCTACTCAGAAGTAAGTTCCACTGAGTTAAATGGAAACTTCTCCTGGGAAAGCATTTATAGGATTGCTGCTGGGCAGCCCAATCCTATCCAGGGGTGGCACAGAGGGACCACACAGCCCAACAGGCTTGAGGTCTCCTCCGGGTAAGGGAATATTTGTCACCCTAGCCTGCTCAATATGGCTACTTGAATCTGCACCAGCAAAATCTCTGGTGCAAGTCAGAGAAGCCCCATGTACAGGTCCAGGAAGGAAGTGAGGATATGGCAAGGCCTCTGCCACCACACCACCCCTCCTGGGCCTGATCCACTCCCTGTTCCATCCTCCTTCTGCAACATTACTCTCCCTCATTGCCCTGTTGTGCCCTCCTCCTGCAGCTGCGGGTGCAGGTTTATCGTCAGCAGGATGGTGCAAGCCTTCCTGCCAGAGCTCCTTATTTCCAAGTCCTTGCAAACATGCTTTACGACACATAAGTGTGTGTGTGTGTGTGTGTGTGTGTGTGTGTGTGTGTGTGTGTGTTTTGCTATACAGATAGCATACGCTGCCACACATTCCTATGAGTAGGAATAGAAATATGGTTCCAGAAATAAAACGCAAAAATTTCGCCTCCAATATTTGATCAAATATTGATCAAAAATACTTCTTTACCTTGTTACAGTATTTAAATACATTTTCTTCTTCTATAATACAAACATAAATTTCTACATTATACATTATTCAAAAACCATGGTGTGATCTAATTATCACTGCTTAAGATACCGCTTAAATAAATATATAAATGTAAGTTATTAAAGGGCCATCCATAAGGTCCAGTTCTGATAAACCATGGAATGACAGCCAGCCATGATAAGGAAACATCATGCCAGATATCACATAAGTCTTGGCATCTTGTTCACAGAACACCTATCAGAAAAAGGTCAAAACATACCATATACACTCAAGCATAAGTCAATCTCATGGATAAGTCAAGGGCAAGTTCTAAGCCAAAAATAATATAATTTGCCATGAGTCAAGGGTGAAATCTAGGGGGCAGGTATGAAATTCTTTGAAAATGACTTACCAGTATTATTCTGAGGCAGCAACAGAAGCCAACCAAAAAAGGAGGTTTTTTCACATTCTTCTGAGGCAGCACAGAAATGGAGCTATTCTCCAAACAAGAAGGGGGAGAGACGAAGGTGCTTATTGGAGTTGTAGGTTTTGTGAGGAATACAGCACAGCACCTCCGTAGCAGCAGCCTTCATAAAATGACTACAATTCCCAAAAGCACCTTCACCTCTTTGCCTGTTCGGAGAAGGAAAATGGCTACTGGTTTTTTACTTGCTGTCTGTTGGCGCCTGAGAACAACTACTGGTAAGTAAAATTGCTCCATTTTTTTCTAACCCCCCCCCCCAGCTTTCTGCTTCTTAGCCCAGCCCCTTCCCAAGTTGCTGTTAAAAGCTTTATTAACTGTACTGACCCATGTATAAGTCGATCCATGTTTTCAGGGTCATTTTCATACATTTTTAGATTTATACATGAGTATATACAGATGCCTGACTCGCCAGATTTGGAGACATTACTTCTATTATTTTAGTCTATAACAGCGCAATCCTAACCTGCACTGGAATAGGCAGGCCAGCTCACTTGCACTGTATCCTAACCAGCCTCAGCAGCTCAGCGCAGGGCAAGAGAATACGTTTCCCTTGCCCTGGGGTAAGCCCCAGCCAGCCCTATGTGACTGCTTGGATCTGTGCCCATAAAACAGTAGATGCTTGTCCACTCAGACAGGAGTGGCCCGAATTAGGGCCGCCCAGCCCAGGGATGGGAGTTAGTGTCCAACAGCCATGTCCCGTTTCCACCCCCTCTCTGCCCATGGCACCATCCCCATCTCTGGCATGCCCTTTGCATGGCCCTGTGCCAGCAGAACTAAGCTGGTGCAAGGCCAGAGCAGCTGGTGGGCGCAGCAGCATACATGCGTCTGTGCTACTGCTTGTGTCAGCCCAGCGACCGAGTCCACAGCACCTTATGGAATGTTTGCAACAACGCTGGTCTGGCGCAAGAGTGCTCCACTGGCGAAACACCAGGTTAGGATTGTGCCCTGGGTTGTATCCAGGAGATGTCCTATGCAATCATAAAGGCATACACCCCTCAATTCTGTCAATTCCCATCTTCCACTGCAACTCTTATATACCACTGTTTACTTTTCTGGGGGACATGCTGATCTTCAATCGCAGATTTCTCAGGGACACCTAAGCTGCAGTGAAAAGAAGGTGCTCAAAAGCTCTGTGGCAAAGTGCAATATTTAATGCAGTCCTATGTGAGATTTGACAGGAATACATTCATATTATATGTGCCAACCCAGGTTGCAGGTGACCCTTTAAAAAATATTGGGCACCCTCACGAGGTGTTGGGCCCCTTTGTCCCCCAAGCTCTGACAAATTTCAGGTTTGCCCTCAATACTGCCCTCAGGTTTGCCTTTCAATACTGCCCTCCCTCCTTACAGCATCAAGCATACCACAAAAATTTCTCCTCACTTCACTGCCCTTCAGATCATCATTGCCAGGCCTCAGCCCCTGGACCATCCTCAACACACTCACCTCCTCTACATTGCTATTCCCTGTGGCACTATTCCCTTCTTGCTATTTCAGCAGAGTCCCTTGCAGGGATAACTTGGTCTAAGGCTCAGATTTTTGTTTGGCTGAAAGTTCTAATAAGGTATGTTACTTTGATTTCTCATTTAGAAAACTCAACAAATCATATTTAACTTGATAGAAAAGTTTTCAGCTTAAAGATTTTCAAAGGTATGAACATTCAACCTATGAACAGACCGTCAGCCCAATCCTGAGCTGCCAAGCTGCCCGTGCAAGAAGTAGTAGCCAAGTGGCTACAGCTGCATCCTGCAGCAGCTGCAGGAGGCTCTGTGGGAGAAGGGGACTTTGTTCCCTTTCCCCATGGTAAGGGCACAGAGCAGGGGATAGGTCTACTCGCCTCAGCACTGGCTATTTTGCTGGCACAGAGGCGAGGGCCTCCATGTCAGGCCACATGGCCCAACATCGATAATCCAGCAGCGAAGGTCACCACTGGTCCTACTCTCTGCTATGCCCTCCCACCCCACCCGAAAAGGCTGCAACACCAGCAACGGTAGCACTTACATCTGCTGGATGGGGGGGGACACAGCTTTGGCAGTAATGGCTTACTGCAAGCGCTGGAGGTCCCTTACGGCACCTTTGCAACAATAGTGCGAGTGGTACATTTGTACCAGGATTGGGTCATTAGTCGGGCCTTGAAGCAGGTGCCGCTCTGGAGACATCAGCAAAACAAAATAAGGAAGCTGCTTGGAGACAACCGGAGCAGCTCAGGAACAGTGAGCCCTTGCTGCTGTAGCAACTGGGAAACACAACAGCTCAATAACACTGGAAAACATTGAAAATCTGGGGACTCCTGAGGGAAGAAGGGAGAGAAAAGATGAAGGAAGCAGTTCGTGTGGCCAAGTCTGATCGGGCACAGAGACAGCTGAGATTTAGCAAGACACATGGGAGCATTAAAACTGTCTGAGAAAAAGTGGGCCCTTAATGGAGACAACTCCAACAAGAGAATAACAAAATACAGCCACTATTTAGCACTATCAGTGGTAAAGGGACATGAGGAGGGAAGGGAGGGCTAAAGCTGAGCTTGATCAAGACCTCCTACAGCTGCCATCTACTCTTTGCCTTAAAAAGGAAAAAGAAAATCTTAGAATCTAAGTTATGCTTTGCTTCAATGAGGAAAGTAGGGGTTGTGGCTTATTCTGAGGAAAATGAATTGCACTCAGCGATGCTTGATACTCTACTTGACACAGATTCAGGTTGTGTCTTTCTTGTGGATTTCTTCCGACTACACCCCAGCCCATGTCGTCATGTTGTTACTTCATGTTACAAAACTGGTATGAAGCTCCAGAAGAACTAAGATAATTTTGCCAAGATGATATATGACATGTCTAATAGCAATACTTGCTGCACCGTAATAACACTTTATTTTGGTGTACGTGTTTAAAATATTATAATTACCCCTTTACTATAATGAGATGGACCAGCTCTTTTGCTTGGAAGAAAAAGAGTATACTAACAAAGAAACTTCACAATGTAATATGATTATGTACACTGCCCCAAATACACTGCTCCAAACAAGGACTGGAAACGGTTTGATATTTGTGCAAGCATAATCTTTTCAAAAGGTTTCTGCAAACCCAGTTTGGCGGTCTAAAAATTCTGTACTAGCAGAGAAAAATATTTATTTACATTCCACTGCTGAAACAAAATGATCTCTTTTTTATGACAAGAGATTAAATTTGTGTTGGAAGTTAAAATACAGATAAGATTTTTTTTTGCTTTTTTTTTTTCTTCAAGCAGCAACAGCTATAGTTGGTTCCCCACAAAGAATCATATGGTTCAGGGATAAATTCACTGTAGCTTATAATATAACATAGCTGAAATACCATTAATGATTTTTAATTAAAAGATGCTGTCTTTCATAGGGCTCTCTCATATCTTCTATGTATTGTAGTCAGAAGCAAAGAACAGCCAAGAAAAATACACTTGTATTCCTTTAACAGAAGTATATCCAATAAAATTACAATATGCTATAAATGAAATAGGTCGCTGGAAAAAATTTCTTCATAGCAAAGAGAACCTAGTTAAACATCAAGTTATGCAGCAAATATTTAAAAACACAGAAATATACTTCTCTGTTTTCATAGCTTTTGCCATACACAAAACTCAGACAAGAATAAAAACAGAGGAACAACCATCAGACACACATTTTCAGTTACAATTACGTATTGGAGGGATTGTCTGGTTAATTTTTTAAAAAAACTGCATATTTATATCCTGTCTCTATACCAGGCCAGCTAAAATGTTAATAACTACAGGAAAATATAATATAAAACAATAAAGCAAATGAAATTATCCTAGTCAATCTGCAAAAGCTTCACTTGAAAAAAGATGTTATGTGATTTCTGGGGTCCTGTTGAGCTTCTTTTGAGAGAGTTTCTCATTTCAAAAAACAAACAACACATGTTCACTAACACAGTACTGAGGAGCAGAATCTAGCTGGGCATGCCCTGCCCATGCCAAGGATTGTACTAACAACATTTTAATGACATTGTTATTACGCAAAAACATTAAGAACACAATCCTAAGCAGCGCTGGAATGGCAAGGCCTACCAGCCTGCGCCATATCCTAGCACTGCTTTGGGGAGGCTGGAGTCTCCCTGGGTAAGGCACATTCGTGTCCTTAACATTGGGGAGGTGCTAGCCTCTCCTATACGCTCCTCGGATCTGCACCTGCTAAACAGCAGGCACAGATTCGAGGAGACCGTGTGTCCCGAATCAGGGCCGCACGGTCTCTTGAATGGGTTTAGGATTCGGCTCTGGAGAAGCAGGCTGGTTTTTGGGGTGGGAAACGAGAAGGAAACTTCATCAACAATGGGCTCTACCTCTTGGTAGAGGGAATATCATTCCCAAAGGGTTAAGAATGCCCCGTTCCTCTACCAGAGAATAAATGGTCATTATTTTTTCACACAAAAATAATCCCATTATAAAAATAATGGGATAATCAAGGTTAAGATTTTATAACATCAATTTTATATGATGCATTATAAGATCGTATTTTCCTTTCAATTTCTGTCCGACATTCTTAAACCTTCTACTGACTGATTCTACATAATAAGTTTATATGATTCTGCCCAAGAGGCAGTTTATGAAATGAATGGTTACTCCATTAAGCCAAAAAGCTGCTTCATCGGAAACAAGAACTATGAAACAATATAAATTAACACTCCCATGTATCAAGCATTTATTAAATAAAATACCCTTACATGCTATGTCGTTTGCGTGCAATAATTGCACAGCAGAAAAAAAGACAGTGGTATGAAATAGTTGTCTTTCATTAAGTATCAAGGGTCTGTCATCTAAAAATTCATTCTGGCTCCCACAATATAAATATAGTGAATTATTTTTGCAGGCAATGCCAGAAAGTCAGCAAGCAGTTACTGTTTTTTGCCAACCAAAGCATGATTCTTTCTGTAGGAATTTTCTTTCAAATATATAAACAAAGATAGATAGAAAACCACTCTTGTTCATAAAGTATGACAGACATATTGAACATTTAGTTAATATTGTAAATAATATAAGGAAATAATATATGCTCAATGTTTTACAAATAGGCACTGTAAATTCAACTCAGGAAAATGCATTGCATGATGCAGAGTACATTTAGAATATCCCTAAGTTCTAATATAATACGTTTACAAGTCTTTGAAATTAAGCTAAGTGTTGAGGGAATGGATGGATATGTGATATTTTAGGCTCTGCAACGCCTGGACCGATCGACACCAAACTCAGCATGTGCATGCCTTGCGGCCTGGTGACAAACACTGCGGGGGTCAGGCCCCCTAGCGCCCCCAGGGGTGGGGATATGCAGGGGGCCCCATGTGAAAACAGCCGAAAACGGCGTCAAATCCATAGTTTCTGGGGTTGACAAGATGAGCGGCGACACTCCCGACGCCATTGGAGTCCAGGTTCAGCCCCCCTCAGTATGGGGGGTGAGAGGGGGTGCGAAACAAAACGTCCGCCACCCTGCTGGATCGCCTGGAGCGATTGGCACCAAACTCGGCACGTGCATGCCTTGCGGCCTGGCGACAAGGGGTGGGGGTACGCAGGGGGCCCCACATGAAAACGGTCAAAAACGGCCGATCTCGGCGTCGAATCTGTAGCTTCCAGGGTCGCCAAGATGAGTGGCGATGCTCCCGACGCCATTTGGGTCCCGGTTCGGCCCCCTTTGGTGTGGGGGTGTGAGACAAAACATCCACACTGACCCGCTGGAACGCCTGGAGCGACGCGCGCCAAACTCGGTGCACGTATGCCTTACGGCCTGGCGACAAACGGGTGGGGGTGCAAAGTGGTGCCACGTGAAAATGATTGCGTTGAATCCGTAGTTTCCAGGGTCACCTAGAAGCTTGGGATAATTTGTTACCCGGGCAACGCCGGGTAACAAAACGGTAGTAGCCAATAAGCAACACCGAGGCGTTGCTTTCCCCATGAGGATTGGCTACAACAAATGAGGAAGAGAAGTGATTTACACAGCATGGTAAGGCTCCTTGCAAAACTTAACCCCCCCTTGTAGGGGCACTACTGTTGGAGGGTAAGTGGAGCAAGTTCATTCTATCTCTTTCTTCTATATAGGTCTATCACAGCTCCTGTGCAAGATTCCCTTCAGACACTACAGGGAAAAGTACTGAACTAGAAAGCAGTTCAGGCATCTGACCGATGGCAGTTCCTGCAGTGTTTGAAGTTGATTTACTATAGTGTCATGCTGTACAAACGTAGACAGATTCAGAGTGCCAAAGAACCTCCTAAGTGTAACACAGAGATATCACCAGACTTTCAATTCACCACCACCCCTTCTCTCTCTCTCTCTCTCTCTCTCTCTCTCTCTCGTTTTGGCACCAGGATCCACTTTTTAGAATGACCATCTATCTGGACCCACCGGAAGTAATGTCATGGCAGAAGTGCCGTCATTGTGATGCAGAGCCTGCTGCTTTCCTGAGAATACAGCAGTAAATTGGGTTATTTCGCAATCGTTTTCCAATAGCAAAGAGAATCAGAAAGAAAAAAACTATTTACAATGTTGACATAAACAAAACCACCACACAGATCTCTCTCTTTCCAGCATTCCATCTTCCCATATTTTTAATATGGCTGCTCTAGGTGCTTCACGACCCACCTGAAATTGGCTCAGTGGGTCCTGACCCACATTTTGGGAACCACTGCCTTATAAGGCACTAAAAACACAATGCAACCAGAAATTGTTTTTTTTCCTTAAATGGCCATTCAGAACAGCCTCCAGAAGTGACCAGAGCGCAGTTACCCTTGGAGACTTCAGCTGAGCCGAATTTGGCTCAACGCAGATCCAGGGAATTACCTTGTTATGCATTACCTTGATGCATTACTTTGTAACGATTCATTCTCCATACAATTTGATGTATCACAGTAAGTCTAACTATCACAACTACACTACTAAAATAATAAAAAAGTAGTACTGAAACTATAAACCATTACAGAGTTGAAAAGGTCTTGCCAAAAAGTAAAAAGGCCTTACTTTTTCACTAAGAGCTGGAAGTGTGGGAGTTGGGAAGAGAATTCCATAGCTATGCATTTTCACTAAAAGAGCCACATATTTTTTTTGCCTACATATTAGATCTCTGTCAGTGGCAGGCCAGAGAGTATGGCCTTTGCTGGAGACCACAAGTATTCGGCCAGATGATATGGGAGAATGCAATCTTTCAGTCTTTAACTTGATCCTAGATTGTAAAGGGTTTTAAACACCCTTAACATTCATTAACCTTATGAACTGGGCTCAGAAGCAAATTAGTAACCAGTGCAGATGGTGCAAGATAGGTGCTATATGCTTCCATCCCTTTGCCCCTGTCAATAATCCTGTAGCTGCATTCTGGACCAATAGCTTTCCAAACCACTATCAAAGGCATTACAACAGTGGTCAGTATGTGGATGATAATACTAGGCCTCATTTTTCCATCTAGTGAACCAGTTTGAATTTAGAAAAATAAAATGCAATAGGTTCTGGGATGCCATAGCGCTGGCAGTGGTGTCTCCACTGGCCAGTGGAGTGACATTTTGGGGTGGGGGAAGGAGGGAGGTCAAAACTACGCAGAGGGATGGCAGCCCAAGGGGAGGATTGGGTCTGCAAGGGGCCGGAGAGGATGGCAGACTCTATAGCAGGGCTCACTCAACAGCAAGTACAGCTCCGAGGAGACCCATTAGGGCCACTGGGGCTTTACATGGAGTAACAAACCATATCCCAATGAAAATCTGGCAGCTGCCCCAGCCTCACTGGATACAGTAGCAGCCATTTCAGTGCTGCTGTAGCCCTGGGCTCAGCCAGGACTTAGGACTGGGCTGTGCAAGCATATTAAGCATATTAAGATTTGCCTCAGTTCAAAGGTCTTCAGATAAACTATGCTGTTTAAGAAAAATCACAGGCTATGAAAATGCTTCATTAGTTTTTTATGTGGATTATGGACAAATATATTTGAGCTGTTAATAGAATCTAGAAATGCTTATTTCATAACGCTGTGTACAAATTATCAATACTACGAAGGTCGTATTTAATTCACAAAAGAAATCTCCAGAGAATTATGCAATGTGCTCACTCTGAGAGTATAAATTTGCAAAAATCCAAATAAAAAACAAAAACCCAAATTACCGTACGCTTTCCCCACATCCATCCCATGCTTCTAATGAAAGATAAAAGACAATCAATCATGTACACTACGCTGAGGTCCTTGGTGGAGGGATGGTATAAAAATGTGAAAAATAAACAACTTTGTCTTACCTCATTGAATCTTGTCACTAGATTTTCAACTGCATTGTGTTCCCCACTGGGGGCAGAAAGAAGAGTTGCAGAAATAGAAGCTTTAATAGTTGAAAGTTTACTCTGGCATTCAGCATTTCCCAAATCTCTGGTTAAGAAGCAGAGGTAGTCAATGGGTAATACTTTTCTGTAGAGGTCCTGCTCTTGCTCAGTCAGAATACTAGCAACCTCCTCTGGAAACTGAATGAGATGCTGAAGATCTATAAGCTCTTTACTGATACCAGCTATAGCCGAAGGGAGGGCATTTGATCCAGCCATAGATGAACTCAACTGTCGTTCTAAAAAATAAACAAACATTTTTTGTAAGTAAGCTTATCCTTATTTAATGTGTTGGATTTAACTATAAGCTTTTGGTACAGAAATTATTTTTGTATTGCACATGCTTATATTCTCCCTTCATGTAAATAAACAGCACTTGAAGAAGTTCCTTCTTTATTTCTACAGAACACATTTTCACCTACATAGCTGCTGTACAAATTCAAGGTTCAGCTCTTTTAACTTCAGCTCTAGAGTTGTTTTAAGGCACAGTTTTTTTAACCCTATTTAGAAATTTTGACATTTATTAAGACCTATATTTGAATCTAAGTCACCCAATAGAAAAAAAATATTTTCTTCTTTGGTTGTTCCTTCAATTCTGATTTCAAAATTCGTTCTCAAAAACACAATCAAAGCTGTGGTGAAGTGTCTCTAATACTATGCTTCTTTTTGGCCTTTTTGGCCACAGTGTTACGGCACTGAATGTGCCTATTATCAGTTACCTTTCACTTAAAAAAAGTAAAGGTTTCCCTACGACCATGGTCTAGTTGTGACCGACTGTAGGGGGCAGTGCTCATCTTTGTTTCTAAGCCTGTACAGCTGGCGTTTGTCCAAGGACAAGCTTCTGTGGTCATGTGGCCAGCATGACTATACGCCGTAGTGCACGGAACGCCGTTACCTTCCCACCAAAGTGGTACCTATTTATCAACTCGCATTTTTACATGCTTTCGAACTGCTAGGTTGGCAGGAGCTGGGACAAGCAACAAGTGCTCACTCCGTTGCGTGGTCTTGAACTCCCAACCTTCTGGTCAGAAAGCTCAGCAGAAGAGCGGTTTAACCCGCTGCACCACCACGTCCCACACACCTTTCACTTAGTAGCTAGTTAATACTGAACTTGCTTCTTTTTTTACATCTTATGTTATTTTTAACTTTTTAAGAATTCAATTATATTGAATCTACAATTTTATACACACACACACACACACACACACACACACACACACACACACACACACAGAGTATATACTGTATTTGTTACTCCGTTAAATGCCAAAGATATGACCCAGCCTTGTGTGTGAGAGACATTTTGGGTTGTTTATACATTTTCAAGCAAATATCTTATACACTGAAATTCTGTGAATGGCCACTGAACATGTTTACACCCAGTCATCCCTGGAATATATAACATCACATTTCAAGTACAATCTACAATCCGTTCCATTGATGTTAACGTAGTGATAACTGTATCCCACTGAGGGCGCAATCCTAAATTGAGTTAGGCCGGCATAAACTAAGCCAGCAAAGTTTGGCCAGCACATGGGACACCGTAAAGTATGTTTGAACCACTCTTGGAGTCAGAGAGGCCAGCACACAGACCAGAGAGGCCAGCCATCCTCCCTGACTCCGAGAGTGGTCAAAAAATGCTTTATGGTGGCCCTTCTGCTGGCCAAACTTTGCTGGCTTAGTTTATGCCAGAACTAACTCCAGTTTAGGATTGCACTCTGATTCTCTCTGTTCTGCAAGGTTTCTGCTACTGCCATTATTTCCTTTTTCCCTTTTAACTCCAGGCACTCCAATTCCCATCTTGGCTTCAAAATGTCTAGGATGAGCATACCAACAATTCCACCATGTTCTGCAGTGTTGTTGTTTTCCTCAACCAATATAAGAACATAAGAACATAAGAAGAGCCCTGCTGGATCAGGCCAAAGGTCCATCTAGTCCAGCTTCCTGTATCTCACAGCAGCCCACCAGGTGCCCCAGGGAGGCACGAGACACAAGACACTTGCATCTTGTTGCCACTCCCTTGCACCCGGTACTCTGAAGTAGCCTACTACTAATGTAAGGAGGTTGCACAATCCATCATGGCCTATAGCCCACGATGGACTTTTCTTCCAGAAATCCATCCAAACCCCTCTTAAAGGCATCTAGGCCAGATTCCATCACCACCTCCTGTGGCAAAGAGTTTCACAGATTAACCACCCGCTGGGTAAAAAAGTACTTCCTTTTATCTGTTTTAACTCTCCCAACCCTCAGTTTTAGAAGATGTCCCCTGGTTCTGGTGTTTTGAGAGAGGGAAAAGAACATCCCTCTATCGACTCTATCCCTTCCGTGCATTATTTTGTATGTCTCAATCATGTCCCCCCTCAGGCGCCTTTTTTCTAGGCTGAAGAGCCCCAAACGCTGCAGTCATTCTTCATAAGGGAGGTGCCCCAGCCCCGTAATCATTTTCATCGCTCTTTTCTGCACCTTTTTCAGCTTCGCTATGTCCTTTTTGAGGTGCGGCGATCACAACTGCACACAATATTCCAGGTACGGCCTTACCATTGATTTGTACAATGGCATGATAATATTGGCTGTTTTATTCTCAACCCCTTTTTTAATGACCCCAAGCATGGAATTGGCCTTCTTAATTGCTGCCGCACACTGGGTCGATACCTTCATTGAATTGTCCACCAGCACCCCAAGATCTCTCTCCTGAGCTGTCACAGACAACTCGGCACCCATAAGCCTATAGGTAAAGTTTTGGTTTTTTGCCCCAATGTGCATCACTTAACCTTAAGTGATATCAATGAATATCTTAAGTTTCATTGGCTCTTAAGGATCACTTTAAGGGCGCAATCCTAAGCAGCACCGGACTGGCGTAGCTGACGGGCCAGCGTCACATCCAGCGCTGCTTAGGAGAGGCTGGAGCCCTCCCTCGGCAAGGGAGCGTTCGCTTCCTTACCGTAGGGGAGGCTCCAGCCTCCCCTATGCAGTCCTCAGAACTGCCCCTGCTAAATAGCAGGAGCATATCCGAGGAGACCACATGGCCCGAATCGGGGCAGCGCGGCTCACGAATGGGCTTAGGATGCGGCCATATGGCTGCCTCCCAAGCCCGCCCATGTCCCGCCCACAACCTCCTTCCCCCCCACCAATCCCTGTCCCGGAGCAGGACGGAGCCTCCCTCTCATCTAGCAACTTCGGTCGGTGCAAAGGAAGCTCCCCATCAGCGCTCTCAAGCCGATGCTACTGGTAGCGTCGGCTTGAGAGCTTTAGCGCCAACGCAGGGGTGCCGCTCGCAACAACAATGTTGTGTCGGCGCTATGTGCAGGATAAGATTGCACCATTGGTGGGATTCAAATAAATTAACAACCGGTTCTATGATGTCATAGCCGGAGCCAAAAAAAACCCGAAGCCAGCCAAGGTAAGCGAGTGGGCGGGGCCTGGCCATTTAACAACCGGTTCTATAGAACCTGGGCGAACCCCCTGAATCCCACCACTGGATTGCGCTGTAAATTTATAATTATATCTTCTTTTGCATACTTAGCAAGTCCTCTGCGTACACAGAAACCACTACACTATACCAGTTCCCCTGGTTTTACATGTAATCTAGAAGGCACTCCTGTGATATGGTATGCCTACATCCTTATCTTCTTTAAACTTCTTTCTGCAAGTTATTTTTGCAGTACTATGTTTGAATATTTTATGTGTCTCTGTATGCTCAACATCAACTTTTACTCTGTCTTTTACAACTTTTACTCTTTAGTTTGAAGTCACAGAAAAATTTAGATAATTATTCCTAACAAACAGGTTGCTGGAAGTCAGTTGAAAAGCTAGTTTAAAATTAAAAAGTAACCTTTTTATTTTAAACGTTATCAGTCTGGTTCCATTTCAGTTCATGTAGAGTGAGTCCCTTTTGTACAGGTTCAACTTGTTCAAAATGTTCCCTAGTGACTAACAAATCAAAACTCTTTTCCCCAAGCAGGTCACAATCTCTTAACCTATCTTACCTCACATGTTGTGAAGATAAAATTAAAACTCTATACCCTGAAAATAAACAGGCCAAAGAATTTTGAACATTGTCAAAAACAATGTTTTATCTTGCTTTCCAAAGGGTACTGCTTGTCCTCATGTCTGCACCTTCAATTCATTCCTGTGATGAAATTTATAGCACTGGAAGGAGTTCAATCTCTGTCGCTGCAAGGTAAGAGGCAACAACGAGCACAAGAGCTTACAGATGCTAGCTAGCTGACTGCAGTACTAAAGTTACAGCCACATCTGGATCACACTCCAACACTCAGGTGAGGGCAGCCAGTGGGTGCTCTCTATCCACAACACTGGTCCTCTCCACATAAGCCCCATCTTGGATATGAGGCAGCCTCAGTGGTGTCATCTAAATGATTTAAGAACAGGTACTCACTTTTGATTGGCACGTGTCGGGACCCGCCCACCGGAAGTGATGTCATAAGCCAGAAGTGATGTCGTGGCAGGAAGTGACATGAAAAAAGCCCTTTTTGAGGCCTCAGATGATTTTAAACTGACCCAACAGTTGCAACAGTATTCCACAGCACCCCCAGAACACGTTAAGGAGGCCTGGCATCATGTTAAAACCCCAGAGCAACTCATTTTTCAGTGGCAAGGAAAGGAAAGGCTTCGCTCGCTGCCTGCCTGCCTGCCTGGCTCTGAGAACATGCAGGCAACTCAAACGTGCAGGAAATTCAAACGTTGCAGAGGGCGGAGTCGATGAGTGGGCGGGCGAATGGGTGGGGCCAGCTGTAGTCCTAGAAACCGGTACTCGCGTACCCCTGCGTACTCCCTGCATGACATCACTGGGCAGCCTCAATCATCAAGGAAGGCTGGCAATTAGAACCAGGACAACAGCAGGCATCTGTCCTGCTGAGCTGGCCTCTTGATGCTACTGAGTGGTGTTCAAGGGCACTACCAACCTGCTACCAAGCCCAACAAGGACTGAAGAAAGAAATAATTCTGTAAATGGCCTTGCAGCACAGTTCTCAACTGATCGATCGATCTGACACCTCAAAGTATGCTGTCCCTTGAACTGTTCTGAACCAGTTTGCCCGCAAAGTTGAATTTAGTCCATACGTTTCTTAAATCCTCAGCAAGAAAGCAACAGTAAGTGTACTTGCCTTTTAGAGCCTACACATAATTTATGCATTACTGTTATCTGAGAAATCCCATAGGATGAATATGTCTCATATTTACAATTGTTAGTCATCATAAAAAAAGACATAATGGCAGATTAAAAACCCTCTTTTGGCTGGCCTCATTCTCTTGTTCAGCGCTCTGTCATTTTTGCGGTTAGAGTATTTGTATGTAATTTATATACATTTTCCTCAGTACGAAAGCCTGGGAATTTATTTCTTTAAAGAGAGTGAGAGAACGTGAGCCAAGATACTTTTAAAATGCAGAAAAAACAGCTTTTCCACACTGCCTATCTGATCTACCGTTTTCACTTCTGTTTCACATTTGCACTCTCTGCTATCACAGTGTAATGTTAGGTTAGTTCCTGCACGGTGATGAAAACTAGATATGAATAGGAATGAAAACCTAACTATTTGCTGTAGTTCTTACATTAAAACTATAGTCATTTATGCATACTTTTCACACATACAAGTGTGGCAGTGCTATTAACAGTTGTAAGAATATTCCACTACTGACATTTTTAGCAAAATGAGAGTAAGGGCCCAATGCAAGTTTCTAGTACTGATGCAGCTGCAATGCAGCTCCAAGGTATGCAAAGAAACATTCCCTTACCTTGAGGAGGCAATCCCTGACTCCCCCCCTCCACCAGAGAATGCAGCACACATCCCATTGGGACAGCTACACCAGGGCTGGAAAATTAGATAGGATTTGGCCCCAAGGCATTTCTAGAAATCTTAATATAAGGAATTATCAGAATAATTATCTAGAATAATGCTTCCTAAACCTTTTAGCTCCGGGACCCACTTTTAAAAATGACAATCTATCGTGACCCACTAGACAAAAAAATAGAATTATTAATAATAAATAAAATGTTATTTAATAAATAATTAATAGTCTGGCTCCTGTGCTCTTGAGGCTGCTAGAGACTTTGCATGTAGTATGTACTGTATGTTTGTATGGACATTTGCTAGACCCTCCCTAGAAAATGAGTTCAAGGATGGTTCCCCCAAGTACAGTTAGGGACATCCAGGCCAGACAAAAGGTTGAAACTAAATTCAAGCATGCCAATTACTAGATAAAATGGAAAAATGTGACATCTTAATTTTGGGTTATGAAGATTACTTTATACCATGGGTTAGCATTCCAGCAAACTATTTTGTTCTGCAAACCAGGCTTGCAAAGGTTTGTTTGTTTGTTTCAAAAACTTTTCCCGACCCACAAAAAATCAGCTCACAACCCACAGTTTGGGAAACACCACTCCAGGAGGCAATGTGGTTCACATTTTGGTTTTAGCAATGTTAAGTCTATTACTGTATAATAATGGATTTAAGCCATTAGTTCTTTATGTTCTTCAACTTACAACATGTCAATTTATGACATGACACCAAAGCAGTGTAGATTAAATATGGAAAATTGTAACTTAAGATTCAACCATTTTCAAAGTGAATACTGCAAAAAAGATCACTGCAAAGATAATGAGGCGTAATAGTAAACGCATGCTAAGGAAATTAGTATTGGTAACAGTCAAGCTCTTCACGTGGAGCTGAAAATTGCTTTCCCAAGTTGTTCTGTGAACATATTTAATAAATGACATGAAATAACTGTTATATCTGAACAAACTATCTTAGATAAACAGACAATATTCCAGAACTTTCTTCAAAGTTGACTTGGGATGGATTTGCCATTGTAGTTCACGGTCACTTCAATCCTAACCAACTTTCCAGCACTGATGCAGCCCCAAGGTAATGGAACAAATGAAGAGGCCTCCTTGATTGCCCCTCCACCACAGAATGCAGCATGCACCTTGTTGGCATAGCTCAGCGCTAGAAAGTTGGTTAGGGTTAGACTGTGCGCATTATGAATAAAAAGGTGAATACAGTCAGCCTACGTTAACCACAAATTCAGAACCCGTGGATTCCAGCATCCATGGGTCCCCCCTGAACCGGCATGGCGGGCTCACCTGGACACTCCAGAGGTGAGGGGAGCTGCACTTCTCGGAATTCCTTTTAAAGGCATATAAACGTCACTTCTGGTTTTGCAAAAAAAAACCCAGAAGTGACATTTTTACTTCTAAACTTCATTCTGCGCCCTGCAAAAGCTGCAGGCAGATATGTGCGGTCTCTGCACATCTCAGAACACCCTCTGGACCTAACTAGAGCCCAGTTCCAATCAGATTTGGAGGGCAAAGCCATAACATGGGTGGAGCATGAGGGGCAGCCACTCCAGGCACAATGAAGAGGATGGGCACCCTCTGCTTTTCTGTTGCCTCAACAGCATTTTCCAGCTCAGAGAAGGGGGGGGAGGCTGGAGAAACGGGAGAAAACAAGAGTCAAAGTGCTAGTGCTGAGGTGGGGGGGGGGAAGGACAGGAGACTGAAGCTGGTCACCAGGGAAGGAGAGATGACCAGCCAGCAGCAGCACGCTCTTAATTTAACCCCTTAAGACGAGTCATCTGAAGAGTCCTCAGGAGGGCAGGTAGATGAAGTGGGGAAGGTGTCCTGAGAGACTCTTGCAACTGGCTCACCCCCCTCCTTTTTGACTCTGAGAAACCCAACCTATCCATGTCTACTCAGAAGTAAGTCTCATTATAGTCAATGGGGCTTCTTCCAGATAGATTGCAGCCTGTGTCTCTTTTTGAGTGCTGCCTTCTCCCCTGCTGTGACTGGTCTGGCTTGCCTGCTTCTTCTCTGACCTGCCAGAGTTGGAAAGTTGTCCATTTTCATAAGTCCTCTCAACCAGGCTCGGCTATCTCTGCTCTTCCTCTGAAATAAGAGGAGGATGTCCCTGAAATTGGAGGGAGGATCAGCCTGTTAGTAGGCTTTGTTTCCACTCTCATTTCCATTCAATTGCCTCCTTGTCCCGCACCTGGAGGAACCAGAAGTGAGGGTGGCTAGGAGTGCCTTTTTTCATTAAACTCTTTGCCAGAGAGACAGCCTCCAAATCAGAAAGTGTACAGTGCTCATCGCAACTCCTATTTTGGAACCACCGAGTGGCTGGTGAGTTTGGGAAAATAAGAGGGGGAACCAAATACTTTCTTGCCCCAGGTGCAGTTTTCATTTGTAATAGCTTTGTCAGAGGGTGAGGGTGGCCTCAGAAAAACCACCCTCACCCTTTGGGTATGGATACCCATGGAATTTGTTATCCATGGGGATTCCTGGAACTGAACCCTTGCAGATGAGGATCCACTGTATGCATATTACATCATGCCAGAATATGTCAGAATATTGTTGTCTGACAGCTAGTTGTCTTCTGGAATCATGAAAACAGTGCCAATTAATCTATTAAGTTTCCACAGTGACTCAACTCAGACATCATGTTCTTAATTTTTCAAACCAAGGTATGGGGATTGAGAACATGCTGCAGGCATAAATGTTAATGTTGCGCTCTCGCTCGCTCTCTCTCTCACACACACACACGCACACGCACACCACTTTATATGGCTTATGCAACTGGTTTATCACAACATTCAAACTGGATAAACTACAGTTTTTCTAATCTGAATTTGTATATCACCTGAGAGAGGAGAAAGTACTAAATGACTCTTTGGGCACCTTCACAGTCCTCCAAAATAGAGTTTGGAAAATTGGGAACATAACATCTGAACCGAGTCAATGAGTTGTGACAAATCAAACACCTCCAGTGATGCAACATATTTTCATCATATGACTTCTGTTACCTATAAATATTGACACTTATTACACACAAATATTACACACAATTCAGCACATCATAATCTTAAAGGAATGAATATTTGATCACTACAAAGGGTAGCAGCATGAAGCCAATGGAATGACATTTAGTTAGGCCAGTGTTCTTCAACCTTGAGGTCGGGACCCCAGTGGGGTCAAGAAGCCTCAGTTGTGGGGATCACGGTAACTTAAGGGACAGAATAAGATTGGACTGTAGCACCACTAGGCAAAAGGGGACTCATCTGATGTACCACATTCAGGTACCAGGAGATTGTGACACTATCCTGCTCAGGTTCTTAGCAATGGTGCTACAATAGCTTCCACTAGTGTCTGACTTCATGGCAACTTTTCCTGCTCTTGGTTACAGTGAACAGGGTTGGGAGGTATAACAGGGACAGAGTGGGATTAACAGTGGGGTCCCCGGTTTCGTTCATACTTAATTTACTTATTTATTGGGGTCATGGCATAAAAAAGTTTGAAGACCACTGATTTAGGCCAGAACAAAGCTGCCCCTTGTAGTCCAAGGTGAAATTTCTGGAAGTTATGTTAAAATAATATTTATAGTTAGTTTACTTATAGGGCAGTGGTTTTCAAACTGTGCACAGCGGCACTTGAGGGCACTACAAGATGTCCCCAGGGGCACTGCGGGATGTCCCCAGCAATCTCTTCTTTCTGGCTCTCCCATGTGCTGCTATCTTGAATCATACAACATCTCATACAGTCTAAAATGGAAGCATCTGGGAGAGCCATGAATAAGAGGCCACTGTGGAAGAAGGGTGCCATGATCACAGTAAGTTTGGGAACTGCTGTCCTAGGGCAGCAGTCTCAAAACCACAGTCCGTAGTGCACCCAACAATTGTGCGCAGGCTTGGTGTGGCAATGTTGAAGCCTTACTGTTCTAGTGCGGCATGACCCGTTTCACACCGTGAATTTGCAGAGCCTTCTGCCAGGGAAAGGATTCTACTGCTGAAAATCCCAGGATTTCCTGGTGGAATCCATGCCCCAATTTCCTGGTGGAATCATTCCTGGCTTCAGCACTGCCACGCTAAACCCGGACATCATCATTGGGTGCACCGGATCCAGCCCACAGGCTGGAGTTTGGAGGCTCATGAACTTGAGGTGGGACTTGTAGGTCCTGCAGACGGATTTTAGAAGCAGGGAAAGAAAGCCACAGCAAGTGAGAATATCAACACCTTATTCTTCTGACCACTGGAAACCCAAGTCAATCCCTTCCAGGTTCTGAGTTTTCATCATCTACACTATGTTCAATATTATGAAAAATTCTTGAATAAGTAAGAGCTTGGGTTTTTTAATGGAAGTTGGAAGCTGAGAATCAGAAGATACCATAAAATTCCTGAATCATAGCCCAATCCTATGCATGACAACTCAGAAGTAAATCCTACTGTGTTCAATGGGGCTTACTCCTAGGTGAGTGAGGATAGGATTGCAGCCTCAGATATCTAGAAAAAGTACAATTACCTTGAAGGCTCCTGTTGCAGTGAGAGAAATGACAGCGGTGGCTCTCCCTGCTCATTCCAACTCTGGCCCTGGCATCCACTGTAACCTTCACTGCTTAATCCTTGGGGTGACTAAACTGCCTCTTTCAGGTGATTAAACTTGCTGGAGGCAAATGCAAAACGTACAGAGCTGAGTGGACACTGTTAGAGACACCTGTCTACTCAGCAACTGTCGGCTTGCAGTTTTGCAAGCTCTGTTTGTAGCTCTGGACAGCAGCTGAATATAAAGATAGGGATTCCCAATTCACCGCAATTGCCCTGCAGTGTCAGGAAGCAATTTAGCCACCATGGGAATGTAGATAAGGTGAAAAAGTGGGATGGCTGTCAGGGCCAGAGCCAAGGTCTTAACTAGAAAGAGCCATGGCTGCCTTTTCTTCAGCTACAATAGGACTACTATTGTTTCTCTGGCAAACTGATCTGGCACCTCAAAGTGTCAAATCAATTCAAGATACCAATTTGCTTTTAAATCACTAAAGTCACCACCCTAATCACTCCCTTCGGTTATCCCCAATGCCCCAACAAACCCCAATAGGGCTACTTGGGTCTGCACCTGCCTGCTCGGAAGGTAGGTTAGGATATGGCCTACCTGCCAGAAGCCAGTCCCACCCACCCCCTCCTAGGCCCAGTTAGCCCACCAGCCTACCTTCCTCTGTGTTCCACTGCCCCAATCCACCCTCATATCCCCTGCCCAGACACTTTAGCTATGCACATAAATAGCTTCTTATAGGTGTGGAGGTGAAATCACAAAAGCGATTGTTGCCTACTGTACACACATTCATGTTCTGTCTTGCCATAATCTCTGGACAAACCAGTTTTGCAAGGCTTCGTAGCATTTCAAGCTCCATCCTGAAAACCAGCCCTCAGAGGCCACTTGTACTCTAGACATTTATGACTGTTTCAGATCTATACTGGATAGTGAATTTGACATGCCGCATGCCCTTCCACTGCAAATACCAACAGCAAAACATTCCTTACATTTTGGGGATGTGGGAAGGTGAAGACCAAGTGCATATGTATAGCTCTGAAAAAAAATTGTCAAGCATGCTTTCAGGAGAGAAATAATCTAGAAATAATCTTGCCCTCGCAGATTTCTGCACTGGGCCAACTCAGCCGGTGCAAACCTTGGGCAGAAGATTTAGCCGAGAGGGTTAATGCCTCCGTTTGCCCGAAGAACAGCTGAAGATCTCAAGGTCGTGAGCTCGGGACTGCCGGAAGTCTCCATGAGCGGCAGACCTTGCAAACTGCGGCTGATTAAAGCTGAGTTTCAGCTGCCTCGTGGGAGGAGGAGTGTGCTGAAGACAGCTGCGTCTCTGGTGGCAGCAGGGAAGCATCAGCCAGCAGAAGACAGGCGGGTGGCTAAAGAAAGTGGGCTAAATCCAGAAAGAAAGATCTGTATGTGTGTAGTTTCTTGAAAGATAGAACATGTCTGTAAATTGTAAAAACCTTCGGGTTTGAATAAAAGTCTGCCCATGTAAACCGCCTTGAGTTTCAGTCACTAGAGAAATCTAGTGATCTTAAGAAAGGCGGTATATTAAAAAACAAAAACAAAAAAAAAACCTGCCTGCCTGGGGTGAATTTGGCCTCTACAGGTCAACACATCTTCACGTCGCCCCAGTCGACTCCCAAGACAGTACTGGGCAGGCACAAGGGACCTGTGCCAGCTGAAGAGTGCAATAGGATTATGCTCTCAGAAATATTTCATCTCTTTTGCTTCCCTGTCAATACCTTTTTAGGGGGGAGAAGAAACTGATAAGTGACACTGTGGTTATTAATTACCAATCTCCCTTGCCATCCTGTGGTAATCACACACACAGTGGGGTACAAGAAAAATTTGCACTGGCTTATCTCAATAGGAGGTAACATTATTTTCCGGGATAAAATTGCTACACCCACTCTGTTCCTCTTCTAATTAAAGTGAAAAGTGTATAGCTACAGTCATGTGCTATAAATGCATTAATATTTTATTGTCAGTGTGATAATGTTTTTACTTCTACAGGTTTTCAAAATTTAAAAAATGCATTTATGTACTTTTTAACACATGATGACCGAGAATCACATGGAGAATCACATGTTACAAGGTCAAAACAAGCTCTTAACTGTGTCTGGAAGTAAACTGGGATCTAATACAGATTTTTAAGCAAAGGTCAAATTCAAAGTCACCTGGCCACTGCATTCTGAACCAGCTGAAATTTCCAGATGTTCTTTATAGGCAACTCTAGATATAACACACTGCAGTAACCTAACATGGAATTGTTTTACTAAGATCTTCAAATACCTAATCAAGCAGGGCCATTTTTCCTCCAGGAGATCTTTCCAATAAGCTCCCCAATCACTCTCTATCCTCCCCACAGTTTCATAGCCTACAATTATATAAAGTTTGTCCTATGTTAACAGTGCCAAACATTTCAGTCAAAATGAGCTGACTGCTCAATATCTGCAATAGCAATGCACCTTCAAAAATCTGCAGTATGAACAGTCAAAGTAGTTCAATTTAACCCAAATAAATACTAGAATTTATAAATAAATAAATGAGTCTATGAATGATGGAATTCAAGACAATAAATGTCTAAATTGAATTATATGGACATGCCTTGTGCCCATAGAATAAGAGCACTAGCAGGCAGCAGCTTTCCAGGGCCTTGGGGAAATATCTTTTCCAGCTGTGATTACAGATATTGTCTTAACTGAATGTGTAAAGGGTTCAACAAAAGGTAGACACAGTACATGCACGCCCTACAATCTTACATTGCCCCTCAACACTCATCTACCTAAGCTCAAGCTTTGCATAGTTCTGCCCCTTTGTGAAATCAAAGCAGCTGACCGAACATGCAGTGAAATGAGACATGATACTGAAGGTCTTGCAGAGACTTTGCATTGCTGATTCACTGGCTATTGCATTGCATTGCTGATTCACTGGCAATGTAGACCAAAGGAAGATCAGCCACAGGAATTAAAAGGTAAAGGTAAGGAGACAGATCAGAAGTACCTACACTCTTTTCACTGTATATTTTATATGCTGCTGTGGAAAACGAATATACATAAAAAAATAAAATTAGCAACTGCTATAGTCACATAATAGTATTGTGCAATTAATACCATTCCAAAATGAAGTCAACATGCTTTTAAGACTATATTAAAATCATGTCACATCTTTTATCTGATATGGCAACTAGAATGCAAATTATTCCAGAGACTACTATTTGAAAGGCATTTTAAGCATAAAGCATGGTGCATTTCTATGCCAACGTATATTAATTGCAAGTAAAGTCACCTATACCTAAGGTGAGAGGTGCCTTGTTATTCAAAATGTTTTCACTTTATTTTTTAAGCTTGTCTACTATGAACCGTAAGACCATAAGATGTGAGTATACTCAAGTCTTCTATGGATATGGAAAGGCTAAAGTGCAGCGCATGCTCATCCACAGAGCATGCTCATCCATGCATGAGGTGTCAACACACTGTTACTGTCTCATGGCTAATAATGAATCCCTGTAACTGGTCATACTACATGACAGTAAACGCAACTTGTCACTACTTCCATTAAAATATACATTTTTTTTCTCTTAGACTTAAAAGATGTACTTTAGCACATTGGCCACAAGCACATCAAGCTTACCAGTACACAGTTTTTCTCTTGATTTCCTTCTAAAATGCCAGAAGTGCAGATACCTCCAAAAGCAGAGAAGCACTGCCCACTACACTTGTTTGCACTAGCTGTCAGGCAACAGCTGTTCAGTCTGAAACTACAAACTGTCAAAATGTAAAACTAGCATGCTTTGTGTAAGCCACAAGGATGACATGCAGGAAGGTCAGGTTACCCCCTTCCCAGATAAAAGCTGAAACACTAGGACTCCAATAAGAGGAACATTACACTCAGACTATCTGATATTCTTACTAAGAGTAGCAATCCAATACACAACCCATTTGAATAAAAATATTTATATTTAACCTGATTTAGTTATAAGAAGACGCTGTGCATGCTTAAACTCCAGAGAAATGAATGGGATTTAAGCATACGTTGCAATATGCCCATTGCAATATAAGTAATCCTATATTGTGATCAACAGAATCATTTTCTGTATTTAAACAGCTGCTTGTTATCAAGCCCCAGTAGTGACATATCCTTTAAATTCTAATGTAAGTTAATGGAAATTCTAATGTAAGTTAATGGACACTGAATATTCTTTAAAGTGATACTATATGCAAATTCACTATTTGAAAACAAACAAAAACAGCGAAGAGGTTGAGTTTTCATTATTTAAAGAGATGACAAGGCCGATAGAAAAACAAAGCTAAATCTTTCTCTGATCACACCATTATAAAACAGAGCTGCAGATAAATATATAACAATAAATATTTTGAAGTGTTTTAAGAGACCTCTTTTGTTATTTTATATACATGCAGCACAATCATATGGGCTCATAAGCACTGGCCAAACTACCATTAAACCAGAACTACCTGCCTTCTGGCAGTTACAGCTGCCATATAGTGCCTACAGCAGTGTGGGCACTCTTGTGCTGCCAGAGCCGTTTCCCACATGTGCCAGGGAAGCGGAGATGACACACCAATGAAGGTAAGGTGGTGGGGAAGGCAGGATGGGGTAGAGGGAGGCAGCAGCCGTTGTCTGCCGAAACTTAACTCCCTTTCCCAAGCCCAATCCACTGTTCTGGTTCAATGCAGACTTGCGCCAGCATTTTCTCTGGCACAAGACCAAGTAGACACTCCCATGCCACAAAGGTTTACAAATTTCCCTTACCTAGGAGAACTCCATGACTGCCCCCCTCCCAGCAGGATGCTGCAGTTTGTGATTCTACTCCATAGTGGGGAGTACGCTTGGTTCTTAAATATATAACAAAACCTTAAGTCAATTTATTGCAATACTGATTTAGTGGGATGTTCTGGAGTTCACTCTATATGAGCAAAGCGAACTAGAAGGGCAAACTAAAAGTCATTGCGTTAATGACACATTATGTCACCAAGTTGCATTGTAAATTCCAAGTTGTTACTTCTCCACTGCACAATAGCATCAGAAAAACAAGATGTGTAAGAGAAAAAAAGCTTGAGTATCTTAATAATTCTCATTGCTCCCAACTCTTGCTCCTACAACTTCTCCACTGCCACAGTTTCAGACAGTGTTTTTATCAGAAACATGAGCTTTCCTTCTACGTTGTTTTCTTTCAGTGCTGCTTTGCAGGGGAGGAGCATAATCCAAGATCTGGAAGTGACACAGCTTCAAGCTAGATAATACATGGCTTAGTAATTTATCATCATCATCAATATTAACATCTACATATATATCACTTTTCAACAATAGTAATTCACAAGCGGTTTCCATAGCAAAGTAAATCAAGAAATGGCTCCATCTCCAGAAAAAGCTCACTGTCTAAAAGGTGCAAAAAAGAGACCACCAACAGCCAATGGAAAACACACCATGCTGGTGTAGAGTTGCTCTTCCCCTGCTAAAAATAAGAAAACACTACTGCCTCTGTAATCTACATATTACGTTTCCAGCAGAAATAGTAAAGAAACATAGAATATATTGCTAGCGTTTTACATACTGATGTATCCAATCACATACAACAGAGGTGCCAAACAATATTTATTAATTTTTAGTTTCCTGTTAAACATCTGTGTTCTAAAAATGGAAAACTGTATTTATTTGATCCTTTTTTTTATAAATCTTTTGACAAAAGAACTGTTAACTTTCAGGAACATAAACAATCTTGGTTATTTGATACAGAGAGAGAAATGTATTTTGAATGTATCCAAAACATTTCTGACCTGCATCGTTTCCTTAACACCAACTTCATTAAGGCCCACTTTATCACAGAATGCTACTCCACTACTTCACCTAATGTAAGCATAATGAAAACACAGTATCTTTATATAGTGCTTTGTTGACATTATAATCTAAAGTGTTTTACAATCCCTAAAAACAAGACATTCTAGATACTCTGTGAAATAGTAGACCTATGTGGTGATGTTTAAACTATTCCAAGAAGCTGGGGCACAGGCCTATAGAAATTAGCAGGGATTATTTCCTGTGAAATTTTCAGTACATAAGAGACGTAAGAGACCTGACTATAGAATAGAGGAACAAGCAATAAAGAAAACAACAGGTTCTTACAAAGCAAAGAATAATAATTGTTGCTAAATGGCAATCTGTAAAAAGCATCTATTATGTAAAATCAGACACAACATGATTCACCTATACTGGTGGTCTAAGCCTTTTAAGAAGATAACATTTTATAGATGTACCCATTAAAAAAGAATACAGAAACAAGACACTGGAATCTTTCTACCAAACAACAGTACTGGTTTATATATTTAAATGTTACCATAACATTTAAACATGGCAAGCAAATGCTAGATGGACAATCTGTGAATCCATCGTTTTGGTATTATTGTTAAAATAATATCAAAATGATGGATTCACAGATTGTCCATCTAGCATTTGCTTCACATTATTATGCTTTGATATTCACATTATCAAAACGATAAAAATAATTTTATTGTAAACTGCTTTGAGGAAAGTTTTTTTTATGAGGAAAAGGTGGGATACAATAAACAAAAAGTTGTTTAAAGATGCATGAGAACTTAAAACCTGTAACATTAAATTTAAATCTAAGAATCTGTTGAAAACAAATAACCACTCTATCATTATTTAGTTCAATCAGCAATCCTGAGAAAAGCTGGCAACACTAGTAAATGCACCGTCATTCAAACAGCATTTAACAGCACAATCAAATAGCATTAACCTTGCTTTACCTTTTAGCATGGTCTTTCCAGTTGATCCTCCCAAGATATTTAATACACCACTTCTTGCTCCCAATGATGTAGATGCTTCTAATAGAGCACCACTGATAAAATCTGAAAGGGAAGTCCTTTGTAAAGTAGCATGATATTCAGAAGCTCTTTGAATACATGGTTTTATGCAAGAGTTGTCAGCTTTGCACCAACAATTTGCATGGTGCTGTGGTGTTAGCGGTTCCCTCACAGGATGGGAAAAATATTCCGAAGTATCTTCTGGGCCTTCCGATGACTGGAAGATCTGTCAAATACAAAAAGAAAAATAATAACTTTTGGGAGAAGAAATGGAACCAATTTGTGTAGTACATTTCAAGTGGATGGGTAGTCTATTTGCTCTTCTAATCTGCTAAAGGCCTGATCTCAAGTGCTGCATATTTAGAATCCAAAACACATTTGATCAAGGTTCTTAAAATGACTACTGTATTAAATAATAAATGTGTGTGAGAGAGTTTGTGAATGAGGGCCCATCCTATCAGGCCTAGGTCGGTGCCTAGTGTCACAAAAATGCCGTAAAGGACTTCTAGCATTGGTGGTAAGGACTCACCACAGATGCTAGGCCAGCAAGAGGTCCCAGCTCACAGCTGGCTGGCAGTGAGCTCGTTTGGGGTGTGAGGAGGCCGAAACAGGGAGGGGGAGGGGCAGAGCAGGGGTGGGACCGCTGCATGGTCCGACACAGAGGTTCTCATTCTGCGCTGGCAAAATAGCCTGCATAGACTTGAGGAAGGCCATTGTTGGGCCAGCACCCCTACAAAATCCCCTTCTCCTGAAGTGCCTCCTATAGCTGCCATGGCACCAGGTGCAACAGTAGCAATTTTGGCATGGCTGCTCCTAAGGGGGCCCGGCACTTTAGGAATGGATTGAGTAATATTTGAAATATTTGTTATTATATCAAAGGCTGGTTTTTTAAAAGGAAGAGAGTGGCCCCATCAGCCTCATGTCAGGTTCCAGAGGTGTCAGAACAGCATTTCTGGTTTTCACTAAATGTATATTGGAAGACAGGGTGAGACAAGAATGTAAAGCACTTCAAAGGAAAAAAGGGATTTGGAGGTGCTTTTTTACAGAGAAAGATATTTCTGGTTTACTTCCTGTGGTAAACTAGTGACATACTTAATGGCATACTTAAAATAAGGTGTAGTTTGACCCTAGGAATTGCCATGTATTTAATTTATATGGTAACAAATTTTCATTTTGCCCCGTTTCCTTCTCCAGCTAGATCTTTTAAATGAGGATAATGCTTCATACATATGACAGTATATGCTCTTTCCAAAGAAAGCTTATTCCACAATAAATGTGGTAGTTTTCAAGGGGAATAAGATCGTTATTTGCAAAAGTAAATCATTCAAAAGTTATTTCTTAAGTCACCCTTAAAATTATATTATTTAGTAAGCAGAAAGACAGTGTCTGTGATTCATAATGTTGAGACAACCTGACCTTTAAAGATTTTTCTTCATCAGAGTACAGTACACCAAGCAAGATCTTTGATCAGTCAGCAACATGAATCATATTCAGGATTACTGCAATATAGCAATAATACTATCTTAGGGATATATTACCACATTTAAGATTTGATTTGGAAACCTTTATTTCACAGAATGCTAAAAAAAAAAAAACCAACCCTACATGAGACCTTATAAGCTTTCTAAAACTGAAACTGTATATTTATTAGTAATATTTTTATGTTACTTGATTTGGTCTTGTTTTACATTCACGTCATGCATTTTAAAGAGCAGCTTGATTAAAATGACTACATCTTTGTGTTCTAGAGATACTAGAGCTGAAAGTAAAAGCTAATTGTTCGCATTTGCATCTAAAAAGGTCCATTGTTTAATGACTGTCTATGCAGACAAAGATGTGGATCAGCACACAGCATACCATTCCAAAAAAGGAGGAACTTCCACTACAATGTTCTTTGAGATGTCTGAAAAGAAACCTCAAGAAACAGTGCCCCATACCAGTGGACTGTGCTATACCCAAGGAGGTGAAAGTATGGTGATTCAACATTAGGCTTCCTCAAAAATGGACTAACAAGTTTCTCAATCAATCTGTAGATGGAGGTCTGCTTCCCTTTCACCTTGCTGCTCCACATTATTTTCCACAAGTGAGTATAGTGGCAGGAGACAACTGTGAGGAGATACACTTCTAAACTTCCTTCCTTAAAGTCTGTTCTCTTCCATTCCCCCTCCACCAGCATATCTGTTTTTGGGAAAGCATTGGTGACTATATGATGCATGAAGCTGGAGCCTTTCGCCTCCACATCTACCTGTAAGTAAAAACCACAGGGGTACATACTCATAAGTAACTCCCGTGCTGCTTTTGAGTATGTGAATGGCACAAAAGGAAAAGATGGAGAAAAAGATGGAAAAAATTATTGGATGAAGGCATGGCAATCTCAACAAATTTTCCTCCCCCTCCTCCCTGCAATAAGAATTAATTTGGCAAACACATGCCCAAAGTAGGAGAGGGGACAGATGCCTGAGAAGTCAAAAAGTAATTATAGAATTTCACTACTGAAAATGTTTATTTCAATGTTATCACTTTATAGTTTCATTTTCTGTAATCCATTATTTAATATCTGAAACCAACCTTTCTCATCTATAGAAAGATGTAAGCACTGAACAGGACTTTTTCCAGACCCCAGTTTGAAAACATAACATGAATGATGCTCAACTGTTTAAACTGATGAGGATGTCTTTCATAAAGCAAATAGCCAAATGGGTTTGAAGGACTAGTACACGGATACAATTATCTTGTTACAATTAGTCAATCAATCAAAGTTAAGAAGACATTAATAAATGAATAACTGATTTATGCTGTTAAAAACCTTTTACCAAGTACACAAAGCCTAAAGTGGCTTGCTTAAATGAATGGCTAATGAATGACCTGTAAGTTATCTTTTCAATTAAATATGATTAACATTAGCATTACTAAAACTGCATTCTCACATTTTTCTTTACTGAGATCTGATACAACAGCATCTTTGTTTCACAGTGCAATCCTATTCTGTGGCTATGCAAGCATAGTAGCAGCCACACCAGCCTAGAGTATTGCGAGCATGCCAAAAGGCATATTTGCAAATATTACTCTAAAGCCATCAGCACCAGCAGAAAGCCCTGCGCCAGCCTGCCAGCACTGCATAGCAAGGGGAGGGCAGAACAGAGACAGAACGTAAGTCTGGAAGGTAGAGGGAGCAGCAGATCAGGCCCAGAAGGGGGCGGGATTGGCAGAGAAGCACCGTATCCTATCCTCCCTTCTGGGTATGAACACTCTAGATGAGGCTGCTCAGATTTGCCCCTGTGATTTACCTGATGTAGAGCTGAGTAGCCCCATTGGACAGCCTGGAGCATTACTAAGGGTAAGGGGAGAAATATCCCCTTACCCCAAGGAGATCTCCAGTCTGCTCCTTAACTGTGCTGGAGTCAGCATATTTTAGAATTCAACTGTTCGACATATAAATAATTAATATGATGTGGAAAGACATGCCTGAGGGCCCAATCTTATCCAACATACCAGCACCAATTCAGCCACAACAAATGTTCCCTTACCTTGCGGAAATCTCTGTGACTGTCTCTCCACTCAGGATCAAGCACACACCTCTTTGGCATGACTTCATTGGAGCTAGAAAGTTGGATAGGATTGGAGACACAGGGCCCAATCTCATCCAACTTTTGGCACCGATGCAGCCATGCCAATGGGGTGTGCGCTGCATCCTGCAGTAGGGGGAGTGTCCACAGAGGCCTCCTCAAGGTAAAGGAATATTTGTTTCCTTATTTTGGGGCTGGATTGTGACTGCATTGGTGCTGGAATGTTGGATAGGAATCTGTTTATTTATTAGTTACTAAGGTTGCAATTTTATACACACTTACATGGACATAAACATGTAAGTTTAACACTGAGTTCAACAACTTACTTCTGAGTAGACATGCATAGGATTGTACTGACAGTTGTATGAGCAAAGAGGTTGAATATATTCAGAATATATCACCTGTAATGATTAATTCATTACATCATTACAGATGATCAAGATAATACACATTTTATTATTGCTTTTTATTAAATTTATATTTAATTCATCAGCTCTAAAATACCTAAATCACTAGCACATTATTTCAAGTGCTCTCTGAAAATATTTGGCTAACACAAATTATTTCTAACTACCGCAGTTACTTCCACAAATATTTTAATATGTTGCAATACATGAAGTTGACGTCTCTTGCTTATGCTGCAATGCATTTTTTCTTAACCACCAAAGCAAAAAAGAAAAGAAAACCCTACCTTGTTAGCACAAGCAGGCGACAGTGGCTTGTTGCAAAAATGATATAAAGAATAATGATGTTAACCTCTATTGTGAAAACAAACTTTGGTTTCTGCCTTGGACTAGAGCTTATTAAAAAAAATACCCACAGATAGAAGTTAGAGGCAGGCAAATGAGGCACAAATCCATCTCGAATCTGATGGTGAAAGAGAACAGCATTTCTATAATGCTGACCCTGGCCCCATATGGGGCAGGGTTAACAGAACATCATAACCAAGTAAAGTTACGAAATTCCCTTCAGGAGGCACTATTACTTTTACCATTTTTGTAACTTCATTACCCTTTATACCAATGTTATATATTATGTATCAACAGTTCTATCAGTTGACAGTTACAGAAGCAACTGCACAATGTGCTTCACTGCACTTTGGTTATTATTATTATTATTATTATTATTATTATTATTATTATTATTTATTGTCATTGTATTACACAATACAATGAAATTCGTTGACACCCGGAGACCAAACCAACACACACATTGAATTCCCAACAATCAATGAGTTGGTGATTCATTGAGGTTTGAACAAGAGGTTTGGTGATTTACCTTTAACCATAATACATCTGAAAAGATGCCAAAGACATTCATATGTGAAGTGTTAATGGCTCCAGAACTACTGAAAAGATATGTGTAATCATGATTCACAGACATTAGAATGCAAGGATAAAGGGAGCAGATATTTTTATTTACTTGACAGTGCTTCACTTTGTACCTCTATCCCCTGCTAACTGGGCAAGATGCACTTTTTCAAGTGGTGTTCCTCTTACATTTAATAGGGGTAGAGTAATTGTCCCTATTCACCCCTGCACAGTATCTTTTCTAGTGGCTGTTGCTGGTGGTGTTCTGCATTTTTTTTTAGATTGTGAGCCCTTTTGAGACAGGGAACCATTTAACTTTATATTATTTGCCTGTAAACCACTTTGTGAACTTTGTGTTGAAAAGCGGTATATAAATACTACTGATTGATTGATTGATTGATTGATTGATTGATTGATTGATTTCAAAGGATGAGGAGTTATCAAACATTTAGGGGTCTAGGATCTTTCCAGTCCTGCTTCAGAAAAGTAGAAAAATGGGAAAGGGCCCGACCCTACCCAACTTTCCAGCATCATGTCCTTCAGTTAAGCAAGAATGTTCCATTCTTAAGCAAGAAATATGTATTTAGGCTAACTCTAACCTAGAGTTAGGCAGGCACAAGTCTCTTGTGCCAGCCCAGGAGAGTTGTAATTGTGCTGTAAAGCACATTTGCTCCACTCTCGAAGTCAGGGAGGCTGGCACCATCCTCCCTGACTCCAAGAGTGGCCAAGCACACTTTACAGTGTGTTTGAGACACTCCTGGGCCAACATCAGCCAAACTCCAGGTTAGTACTGCACCCTTAAAGAATTTATACTCTGCCTTCTCCCAGTAAGGGCAATCAAAGCGGCTTACAGAATTAAAAACAACAATAATAAAACATTTAAAACAATTAAACAAGACAAATGCCAATGAATCATAAATAGTTAAAATAGCATTTGACTGACCCCCCAGAACTTATAATTTATGTAAAGTACTTATGACTTATAACCCTCAGTACTTTCTCTGCCTCTATTTTTATCTCCTTTTTTGTGGCCCTGTGTCACTTTATAGATTGTAAGATGCACAGGGCAGAGGTCTGTCCTCACATATTTGTAAAGCTCTATTCCCTTACCCAGAGGTAAGCCTCCAGTGCCAGAAAAGGTCCACTTGGACCAGCGCCAGTGAAATGCTGACCCAAGTCTGAGTGGACCCGGGAAGGTAGAGTGAGGCCCGGAAAAGGGACCGTATATTGGAGGCACATCTGCTGCTTCAACCACCATTTACCAACCAGTGGTGTAGCTAAGGCATCTGCTACACAGGACAAAGAAGATTTTGTAGCTTCGCCCTTGACAAAATCAAATTGAATTTATTAAGTACATAAAATGAATTCTGTTTAATTGGCTATAACATTTGTTAGCATACAGATATTCCAACACATTAGTTTAATTGCATTTAGAATTAAATTCCTTTTCTAATTATACACAACAGGATGGTATTATTTATACATACCAAGGTTTTCACAATTTTGGCCACTAGTGTCAAGTTCAGCTTGTTGCCTCCTCCTCAGGCTTGCTGCCCAGTGCAACTGCTACCCCCTGCACCTTCTTAGCAACACCACTGTTTCCAAGACTCATTCTGAAAACCTCAGTATTTTGCCATCAACTTGGCTTTGACTGTTTTTGCTAACTCACATTTGCATGCAACATGCTTTCACTTAATATAAGTTAAAAGTACTCAAATGATAAGGCAGAACTCAAAGATAAGGTGAAACAAATACAGTATGAAAACATGATGATTCAGTTAGAACTGCAGTGATAACTAAAATTATTATTTTTGCAATGATCCACTTTCAACAAAAGGATCTCATACAATAGATGAGCTGACAACTCAACAAATACCACAGTTGTAAAGGTAAACAGTTATAAATAACTTGTGGAAGAACAAGGCTGGTGATATATCTGGACTAAAACTCCATATAAACAGTCCATAACTCAAGGAGGTGTTGCAAATTATCCTTTAAAAAATAATAAACAGAATTCAACACAGAACGTGCTATGGAAGTTTCAGTTTTCTGTTTCAACTCTGATGATTTAAACAGAACTGTCCTGAAAATACAACTAAGGGCCCAATCGTATCCAACTTTCCAGCACTGATGCAGCTGAGATGCAACCCCAAGGAAGCCCCTTTGACTGTCCTCTCATCACATCAGTGCTGGAAGGTTGGACCAGATTGGGCCCTAAAGAAGATATCCTATTTGAAAATTACAAGACAAGTGTCTTCTTGAATAGTCAAAAGTAGACTTGTTATCAAATAACAGCTGGAAGGTCTAATGTGTGCTACCCACGGGCACACCTTCCAGGGCTCCTCCCTCTGGTCATGTCCAGAGGGTGTTCTGAGGCCCAAGGAGGCCAACCACAGCCTCCCCAGGATGCAGCACACCTTCTAAGGCCTTAAGGAGGCCTTAAAAGGTCACTTCTGGTTTTCTGAAAACTGGAAAACCAAGCCTCAGCACACCCTCCGGAGGCAACTAGAGCACAGTGCATTGGAAAAGGCAAGAGCTACCGCAAGGAGTGAGGGAATGGTATCAGCAATGGCCCCTTGTCCAGGTAAACCAGGGATTATGGGGTAATCCCAGAACTCCTGCAGCAGGAACACAGCTGCAGGCTGATAAGGGCTCTGGCTCTGAAGGGAGGTTAGCACAGGTGCAGATGGGTGTGGCTGATGAATTAAAGCCTGCCCACTAATTGGCTGGCCTCAGTATAAAGCTGGAGACAGGCGCTGGATAGGAGTTGGGCTGCCTGCAAGACTGTTGGATGGACTGGCTGAAAGACTGGAGAAGGTAAGATTATTGTGGGAAATAACCATTGAGAATTGTTGTATGTCTGCCATGCCCCTGGAGCCACCAAGTGGAAGAGGCAGTTGTGGCTTAGGCAAGCTGACTGCCTATTGTTTGGTGATGGGGTATGTTGGTGCTAGACTTAGAGCAGTTCGGAGCTAAGCCAGTGATGAGGGCAGTCTGGAGGAGGCTGGCCAGCCGGTGATCCCAAACAAAGCTGCTGGAAGAGAGGAGGCCCAGTGGGTGAATGAACCCCTTCCCTTTTGCCTATCTCTGAGGCTGCTCTGTGGGGAACTAGTTAGCCTAGTGTGGGCATGAGGGCCCTTGGGGAGGCCCAGCAGGGAATTTGGCAGAACACACAGATCCAGACACTTTCGGAAGGGGCAGGGGGCAAGTGAGGGTGCAGGGTCATTAGTCCCCCAAAGAAGGTCACCCGTGGTAATGGGACCCCAGAGGCACTCAACTACATTAGAGGTAACAGCAAATATTTTGCATTTGCTGCACAAGAATTCTTACGATACTTATGAAAGTAATAATACTTTATGATAGTTTTCAACAATTATAAATGAAACAATACAAGTTTGTATTAAGAACACTAGAATATCACAAGACGGCGGCACCATCTTGTACATAAGGCATACGAGGCAAGATACAGAACACCTCTGCATACACAGGATATTCTAGAACAGCAGTTCCTAAAATCCTGTTGGATGTTAGGACAGCTGTAAGTGCTGGCAGGGATGGGGATTGGGGCATGCGGGAGGTGCCCAAAAGTGCTGCAGCAATCGCAACAATGCAGGCACCCTATGGATTCTCACCTCATGGGGGGGGGGGCTGTCAAGGTCTGAGAGGCCTGCATCCCCAATGATGTAAAAAGCCCTGTTTTCCCACGCAAAGCCCTTCCTCTGTACTATATTTTTAATGCAATATCTGAGTTGCTTCTTATAAAGCTCAGCTGTCTCCCCATCATAATCATGTAAAGAATTGAGGCTTGTCTAGTTAGGAGAAGGACCTACTGCTATAAAGGCCTATATGCCACAAACAGGCCCATTTGCATTCCAAAATTCAAAGCAATTTTGTGACTTCTACTTAGTCAAGACTCTAATCAAGACTTCTGTGAAGAAAATACAGATGCACGTTTAAACAGGACTCGCATTATATTTTTCTTCCATGAATCAACCCACAATTCTCATGACCTTCACAACACATTCAACATATATACTTATCATGGGTTAGAATGCTAAGCAGCATTTTATTGTGTATGTGCTACATTTCTTTTTCTCTGTATGAATGTATGTTATCGAAGCAAAAGTGCAGCTTTGTACTCAATAGCAGAGCATATATTTTGCATGCAGAATGTCCCAGGTCAATTCCTTGCATCTCCAAGTACAATTGGGGAAGATTCCTGTCTGAAATCCTGGAGAGCCACTGCAAGTCCATGTAGACAATACTGATCTAGGTGAACCAGTCAGGTTGACTCAGTAGAAGGCAGCTTCCTATTTATTGCTGCCCAGAGAATTGTCTTTCCATCATACATTCTCCATGGTACTTGTTTTTTAACAACTTAGAACAAGTTTCCCTCTTCTACTAGACAAATGCTTCTTTCATTTCCACTCATACAAAGAGATCTGAATGAATATATATATAGAAGTGCCCCCATATCTGCAGCAGTTCTGTTCCCCCACCCTGTAGATACAGTTATAAAGTACAATATTCCACGCCCGACATGTATCTATTACCCTTGTTTTTCTTTATTAGCAGTGTAAGCACACATTTTGTTGCATAACAGGTTTTCCTTAACTGAAGAACACAACTTGCAGATAGGCAGCCTGCATGCTAGAGGGCGGAGACTAATTGAACATTAACAGGAAGCAGGAACTGTCCTGCTTCCTGTAATGTTCTGGCTGTGTCCTTCTAGTTTCCACACTGCCTGCCTGCATGTCACGTTCCTTAGTTAAGCAAGAAACTGTTCCTCTTACGCAACAAAATTTGTGCTTCTACTGCTAATAAAGAAAAATGAACGTAATGGGTGTGGGTGAGGCAGATAACTCGGATACCAGATCTGCAGATACGGGGTGGGGAGATGCCTTTATTGACACATAGGTAATTTCTGGGGGAAATCAAGAAACTCTGGAAAACTTTTTTTTCATATAAACAAGAACATTCCCTTGCTCACAGCTTCAAGACATAGCTTTACTGCTCCTTGAGTAAAAAGCAAGAAAACCATCCTCTGTCTCCAAAGCATACGCGTGCTTGTGGACTTTGACACTGCACAAATATGGACTGGAAATAAGAAGTAATTGTCTTATCCATGAAGCTGTGAAAAAATTACCACAAATATAAGGAAGGCATTCTGTACAAATATGTAAGGTATTTCCCATAATCTTCTAGTTTTATAACACTTGGAGGGGGGGAGATTTGGAAAGTCCACACCCACATATTTTTAATGTACCTGAAGAGTTTGTACAAAACAGAAGGCACTTAAACAAGTGAAAGTTAGCCAACATTTATTGAACACATTTGGCATGAACAAGATTTTTAAAAAGCAATAAACTAAACTTGCATGCAAAGACAAAATAGTCTTAACGCAGCAATTTTCAACTTTTTTCATCTCATAGTACACTGACAAGGCAGTGAAATTGTCAAGGCAGACCATCAATTGTTTTGCCAATTGACAAGGCACACTGCATTGATGGTAGTGGGCTCACATCCCCCAATGGCCCTACTAATAAATGGCTCTACTCTCCCATACTTCCACTGCACAGCTGCAGACCATTTGTGGCACACCAATTTGCAGTACATTAGTTGAAAACAGCTAGTCTAACCATACCAAGTGAGAATGAGGAATGGGAGGGCTTTCTTTAAATACTGCATCCCTTTCATACAGAACTGAATAACCTTACTTTATCATAAAAATTGACTCATGTAATACATCCGTAAGTTGTATTTGAGTTGCATCCTTCAAAGACTCACGCTCACCTCATGATTTGCAGCCAGTGACTCAGGAATTGACTCAGGATGAAGACATTTTGACTTTTTCAAGGAGTGTGTTCTTGCTTACTTTTTTTCCCTTTGTTGCTTTCGCATTGTGCTGCCAGACCTCATAGGCAATCTAGAAGCAGGCATGTTGTCAGAGGACAGCAAATGTGGTAGGAGGGTAGATTCTAGGAGGCGGGGGCTGGGGTTATAGTGTGATGAAGGTAGGGGAAACGCTTCAGGATTGTTGTTGTAGCACAAGGCTGTGCTGTGGGACAGACAAGGAGGCAAGAGGCAGCCAGGACACAGAAGAAGGGGCTCTTTGAGACATAGGAAAGAACAGCTTAATTTTTTTTCAGCACAAGGGAAGGAGGTGGGCAAAAGGATGGGGGAGGGGATTCTGTGCAATATAGGATGAATGGCTTCAGGTTTTTCTGCACAAGGAAAACAACGAGGATTACAGTTCTTTGTGATAGAAGAGAACCAGCTTTATATTAGCTCTTCTGGCTCAGTTTGCGTTCGGCACAACAGGAGCAACACACCTCTTCCTCCCTTTGCTCTCCTGCACGTTCCTTGCTTCCAGGCAAGGATACTTCACTATTGGTGGTGTGCCTACAATCATGCGGCGGGTACTCTGCCATCATTTACATAACCTATAAGAGGTTTTTGGGCTGCTTTAAACCTCTGTGCATTTCATAGTGGGGAGGGGGTCCCAGCTACCTCCACAAGTCTCCAAGGTCCTTTAGCTCATATCATCTCTGCATTGGCTGGGGGGGAGGGAGGAGAGAGCAGGCAGGCAGGCTGAAGAAGAGTAGGGTCAATGGTTTATTGAGTTGAGACCAAGGAAGGTTGCTTTTTTTCCTTCTGCTGCACAGTGCACAACATCAGGTACTGTGTGGTTCAACTGCACTAGAGTCAGCTTATTAATTATTAGCAGGCTGTATAACTTATTATCAGGGCAGATGGGCTCTAAAAAGGAAACTTTGGGAATACAGTAGGGTCAAATTGAACCAATAATTTTTCTGTACTGCTAAACTCAAATAACAGCCCAGCTTTTGTTTATAAAAATAGTGGTTGAAGTAAAGGACTTTAACATATAGCTGAATGGAGTGCAGATGGGATTGGAACATCAGGGGGTGTTAAATGATAATTCTCTCTCTCTCTCTCTCTCTCTCTCTCTCTCTCCCCCCCCCTCCACCTTGGCGAAATTTGGCTGAGAGAGAGAGACTTGGTTGTAACTCAAGACTTGACTCTAGTCACAATGTCCATGACTTGAAACATGACTCTTGGCCTTAGTGACCTGAGAACATTTCTGGCTAAAAACTTCTCAAACTCAGAAAAAAGTTTTACTAGCCAGCTACTCAAATCTGACTATTTTAGTCTTTTGCCAAATTTACAGTGAAGTTATATGGACTTATTTGGAAGGCTGAAGCAACTAGCAGCAATAATGCTTCCTGAATTAGAGCATTTGATAACAAGATCCCCCCCTCAAAATACCCTCATTGGGGAACTCCCTGCCAAACTTCCCATTTAAGATAAGACAGAAGAGCAGTTCTGTATTTGCCAAGTTGGTTGACCCTTGCTTCAGTCTCTAAACCAATTTGTTTGCCTTCCATGAGAGCAAAGATTTATCAACTGTCAGGCAAAAGTATCAGAGAAAAAAATGCATGACTTCATATCATTACAAGTTTAGTGCTACTTATATAACCAATCTAGAGAAATCCAACACAAAACCACCCCAGTAAAACAAATGGGTATTAATGGAGGAAATGTCCATCGCAGGCTATAGGCCATGATGGGTAGTGCAACCTCCATACTTTAGAAGTAAGCTACCTCAGAATGCTGGATACAGGGGAGTGGCAACGAAATGCAGGTGTTTTGTGTGCTCCCTGTGGTATCTGATGGGCCACTGTGAGATACAGGAAGCTAGACTAGATGGGCCTTTGGCCTGATTCAGTGGGGCTTGTCTTATGGTCTAATGTACTGTATGTTTAGGTGCGTGCTAGATGGTGATCATCCATGGTTAAGAGAGTTGTCATATACTTCTCAATTCTTTTCTCTCATTCAACAAGTATATTTTTTATTTAACAAAGCAGATAGGCCTTCTGACAAAAAAATTAGAATGCTAAGATATTGTGTTAAATTTAATAAAGCGAGAAAGACCTTTATTTAAAGGTCTAGAATAAAGCTTTTTAGCCTTTTCCCACTAGAGTTCAGTGTCATATGAGGCATCAGTTGCTGAATTTAAAACATCTGGCTGAGGACCAGGAGAACAAAAATACTTTATATTAACTTCTCTTATCCTCTGGAGACTTTTACAGAGCCAGAAACTGCAGTTGAGGCATTCGTGAGATTTATTTTGCTTTATATGTGTTAGCTTCAGCTGAAACTCTGTATATATTATAGCCTGCTTGCAAAAATTCATAGATACTTTGTTTCTTTAAACTATAATGAGTGGTATGTGCCACTACTATGACAACTCCTCAAAAACCTGGAGTGATCTAGTTGAACTCCCAAAAAGATCCAAAAGGTAGGTTTTTAACAGCCTTTATAGAAGCAATTTCTCAGTCAATTAATCGAGGGCTACCTTCAAGGATTGAAGGTTTTAAAATTGAGTTTTTATATTTATACAAAGAGAAATCAATACATTAAGAGGTCAGATGCACAAAATAACCATCTAACAAAATGCGGTAGGAGCTTTATGGACACTATATTATTTGTGAGAGGGGATAGTTAAATTCTTTTAACCCATGTTATCTTCAGTTTTCAAGAACTATAACATTATAGCAATTCTGAAACAATTCCACTTCTTTCCATATGCAATGAGCCTGAACCATCTGCAATGACAGGAATACATGGCCTTTAATACAGGAAAGGGAAGACCCTCCAAAGACTGCTACTGAATGCCTCAACATTAGCCTCTCCCATGTTGTTTAAATTAGCATGATGGGCAAGATAAACCACTTTAATTTGCAAGAATATTTTTAGCGACAAGCTGTTGCACATGCAAAGTGGCTTAGACGGTGGGGAATTGGGAGATGTAGGGAGCTAGTGCTGCTGCTAAAGATGAGTAAGGGCAGCGCACTGGTGAATAGAACGAAATTATTCTCTTGTGCTTGAACAGCACAATATATCATACATAATATACCCCATCTGTTATCAGAGTCCTTAAACTGTTCCCCTGTAAGTTTGTTCTACTTACCCTGAATTGTTTAACTTTTTACCCTCTATTTTCTCAGTTCCCACTTGCCAAAACCTGGTCCGTTTAACCTTTTTGAAACTGTCTTATAAGAGTACTTTATTGTCTTCTCATACATCACACATTACTGCCTTTAGCATTTGTACTTGATACGCAAACCCCCTTTTTCAACTTTGAAATAACTGCTGCCCAAAAACCACCCTAAGCACCTGGAAGCATCCTCAAAATATGGGAACATTTGTTCCCTTGCCCCAAGGCAAGCCTCCACTGCGCCAATGGGTCTACTTGAATCTGAGCCAGCTTCCACATTGAAAGCAGGGCTTTGTGTATCAACTACAAATGCTGGTACAAGGCTGAACAGACCCAGGTTGGTCGATCAGGTATCAGCAGAGCTGCTGCCACTGATACCAACCCCGGCCTCTACCCACCTGAGTTTCCACCCCATTCCTCCCTTTCCTCTCCCCATTCCGCCCATCCAGACCCAACTCACTTTGACTTACCAGCGCTGAGGCTTTTCTGGTGCCCACTGGCACACAGCTGCCCACCACTTGCAACAGTGGCCTGGCTGTGCAGAATGGTGGGTCACATTTTGAGACCACCATAAGATACAATGAACTGTCAGAACATGAATTCCAGAGGTCCAATAGGATTGGGCCTCAATCAACCAAGTATGGCAAAAGTTAAATGTTTCAAGCATCATTCACCTATCCTAGCTTTCTGAGATGCTAATTTTCTGTGCATAGGGAATAATCTTTATGGAAAACATAACATTCAATAATATCAGCCTGCAATTTCTGATATTATTTGAGTGGAATAGCTCAAACACAACAAATAGCTGCAAATTGTGCAACTGACAAATCACTGACAAAGAGGGAGGAATGGAGGGTTGGACATAAGCAATGAGTGCTGGCAATTAGGGTTTCTCTATCTTTCCTTCTGTTACTCATCTAACAGATTATATACCTAGCACTCAGACACAACCATTCCTCTTTCTTGATATGTAAAGGCTCACCCAGCCCCCAAGTACTGTAATTGGGGAAAGCTGGCAAAGGCCAAATATACCGAGAGACTCCTAAACCTTAATGTGGAGACTGGAATTCACTGAATATGTGCTATAAAAACCAACACAAACTCATAAACACTCACTCCTCAACAAAATCATGGCAGATATTTGCCATTTATCCTTGTTATTCTTTAAAATTGTATTTTGTCATTCATTTGATACGTCTTTCATATAAATTAAGCTCCTGGTGCCAGACTTTAATAACAAACACTGCCTTTTTGCATGTACATCAATAAAAATGCATGTTTTGCATTCCAGTAGTTTTTAGCAACGTTGTAGTGAGAAACAAGTACTACAAAAAATAAAGGTAACGAATGATAGAAATAAACATGGAAGTATTCTTATGAAAGCATTTTGTTCTAAAACTACTTACATATTTAAAGAGGTGGGGATGAAGCTACAGAGTAATGGAGTACCTTCTATATAAACTTAAAGCTATTATTAATAAGTCTATTAACACTTAGAAAGCATGTTCTGTACAGCTGTCATTCAAACTGACACATAGCAGAAGATACAGGATGACAAGTATTTATTACAGTGTACTTCAACCTGTGGGTCAGGACCCCAAAGGAGTTGTGAAACCTCATTTGGGGGTTTGCAGCAACCTTTCAAAGCCTGTGCAAGAGAAGGCTTGGATCCAATTCAATAAAAGTACTACCTTATCAAAACTGAGTTCTTGATATACATAATCTTGCTGTCTTGCAGCCCCTAAAGCCAGCCATGCTCTGGCTTCTTCCTCACAGGGTTGTTGTGAAGGCATAGGGGGAAACAGGGCAGGTGGGGTAGGCAGTGGTGGGGTAGGATTGGCACTGGATCCCCAGTCTCATACTTCATTTATTGGGTTTGTAGTCCAAAAAAGCTGAAGACCACTGATATATTGTGAAGCAGAAATAAGAAAAATGGTTTTCACAAATACTTTGCATTCTTTCAGAATTGTCATAATACTGTTGACTAAGCAGTTTGACTTATCAGAACCAAGCAACTATGTCACTTTTAATCACTGCAATCCTTTGCACACTTACCTGGAAGTAGGGTCCATTAAACAATCAGACGTAAGTAGATTGCATAATAGAGTAGAGATGCATAAGACTACACTGTCAATTCCTAAAATGCTATACATTTTGTAACATTGTGTATGTGTACCAACATTAAAATTTTAAATAATTAACTACAATATTCTGAAGTACTTATCTTTACTATGATTTCAAATACACATATCACAGAAGGGACCATATCATTTCATATGAAACATAAAACATCAGAAATTTCTATAGAAATGCTTCCACACAACTTCAAGATAAAACCCCACATCATAAATAAGTACAATATAGTTTTTGAACAATGTCTAAGGCATACCAACAGAAATATATTCCTCTTCAAGTAAACCTCTATTACTACAGGTGGTGTACATTTTAATAGATCGGCTTTTTTAATTGCTAACATTATAAACCTAGCCTCAATAAAAGCATTCTGAAATAAAAAGGTTAATCCACAATTGTACTACAGTTTACTAAGACAAGTTTCAGCTAACAGCTTTTAAACAGGCAACAAACTGATGTAGTTACAAATAGAGCAAGCTGGGTTTTAAAGTCAGCAATAAATGAGAAAACTTACAAGTCTATACACATCTTCACTGAAGAAAACCCTACTGATTTTAATGACTTACTCCCAGGAAAGTGTGTATAGGATTGCACCCTGATAAGAGATTTTGTACACTGTTTAACAAATGAGCTAGAAAGGATCTTACTGACTAGTTTATTTTACCTTGCATGTATTAGTAAATCCTGATTTAAACACTCAAAATATGTTTAAATTAGAATATTATTCTGCTTAAAACTGCAAAAAGCCTAGAAAGAATATGCTTTTCAATACTACATTGAGCTGGCTAAAGGGGAGTTCTACAATTCCTGCTGTTAGCATAAAAACTTGCCAATTCTTTTACAATGGATAAGCCATACCTTTTCAAGTCAAGATCCACAGTCTGCTTATCCAGATCACACCAACTTGAACCAAAAACTACATAACGATATGGAATGCGGAAAAGGGGAAAAAAAAAAAAACTAAGCAGCTCAAATAAGCCAACGGTATTCAGCTACAAGATGACAGTCTGTTCTCGTCTCAAGAGACTATGCCTAAGAGAGCCTGTACAGAAACAATGTGTGGTGCCAAATGTTAATCCCTTTGCTGAATTTAACATGGTGCAGCCTCACCTCTTTAGTTCCTGCAAAACCTATTTGTCCAACAATCCCATTTTAAAAACACACATTCATGCACAAACGCACACATACACAACCCTGTGCGTTCTAACAATTCATACAGAAAAAAATCTGATTTATATCACTTATTTAAATGTTTATGGACTTTATGTGTGTGCTAATACTTAAAATTAAATATATTTTCACATTTTTTAAATCATACCCACTAAAGGTTCTTAAGTCCTACATTAAAATTCATGTCTGAATAAAAAGTGGTACAGCTGTCACTCTGTATCTGTGGGCCACTTAGATGCAGTTTCACTTATCCACAATTCTTCGCCCCCTGTTTATTCCTTATGTGTTTTCCTTTACAATGCTCTTTGTATGCAGCCCTTCCTGTTAATAGAATACTAGAGGGGGAACACAAGAAGCCAGCCAGAACACTAGAGGAGGGAGACAGCCAAAACGCTAACAGGAAGGAGGAGGCTTTCTTAGCCTTCTGGCTGTCTCCCTCCTCTAGTGTTCTGGCTGGCTGCTTCTCGCGTTCTTCCTCTACAGTGTTCTGTAACAGGAAGGGCTGCAAAGGAAGAGATATGAGCACTGGTGGCATCTAAATGATTTAAGAACAGGAACTCACTTTTGATTGGCACATGTCAGGAGCCACCCACCGGAAGTGACATCATAAGCCGGAGGCTGGCAGAGCGCAGGTCTACCCGCAGCTGGTTCCTATGAGTAGACCTGGGCTCTGGAGGCTGGTGGAGTCCAGGTCTACCTGCGGCAGGTTCCTAGCCAGCGACGTCAACGATGAGTGGACGGAACCAGCCAGTTCTGTACAGCGCCTGGCGCCTACAGAACAGAAAGTGAAGAATTCCCCCCTCCCCAATTGCAGCGCCAATAGCGATGAGGACAGTCTCCCAAAAAAACCTCACACCCAGAGCGCCAGTGAAACGCTCTGTACTGGAGAGACAGTGGCGAAAGCCTTTCCTTGGTCTTCATGGCTAGGTGAGGTGGAGTTTTTCAAAAATTGCCAGGGAAGTTGAAAATTTGCAAGGGGGCAGCAGCCCTGAAGCCGAGGCTGGCTGAGCAGAATGAGGCAGGAACCTGTGGAAGGGGCTGAGGGGCGGCACCACTTCGGACGGCACCCTTGGGCGCTTCCCCACACCAAAGCCTGCTTATGCCGGACAGGTCAGGAGGGCAGCTTCAAAAAGTCCCGGCTCCCCTCCGTCCCCTCCAGTGCCCACCTCAATTCACCACCGCACCCCAGAACGCCCCTTCTCCCCAGTGGGCTGCAGACTCACGAGAGTGGCTGCTGACTCCACGTGTGTGGCTGGAGGGAGCGAGGAAGGGGGCTGTGCAGGACGGGACTTCCCCACTGCAGCCCTTCCCCCTTCGCCCCCCCGAGGAATCCAGAGTCGCTCCCTTTAACCCTCTGAGTGCCGGCCAACCAAGAAGAAAAGCTTTTTGCAGAGGAATCAGGAGGGGGAGGAGGGAGAGTGAAGTGGGCGGAGTCAGCCCTAATTTTAACTAGTGGAACTGAGTTCCCTCGCGTTCCCCCTGCATGACATCACTGGATATGAGTAACAATGCTTGGCGCCACAATAAGCATAAGGTTCACTTTTATCTGCCGTTTCAATATCTTCAGGGGGAGTGAGAAGAAATGGGGGGTATGTGTGTGTGTGCACACGCATCTGCTCTGTACTTTACGAATCTGGGCATAGGAATCAAAAATACCCCCAAGTAAGATACAGAAACAACCATCATGAGGGGTTGCCTCGAGCATAACACCAGCTGCAAACAAAAATATCAGTCCTTCATTAAATATTTCCCCTCAGCAGCATATGACTAGAAGAGCAGCAAAGATAAGGGTGCCTTAAATACTGTTAATTTTGGTCACATAAAAACAGATGGTCAATTTCAGTTTCACATTCAATGCAATCTGGGGTAAGATGATCCCAACAACATCTCAGTATAGGCATAATTTAAAAAAAAAATTATGAAGGGCATGAAACACCATAGAGCAATTGACTTCAATCCAGATGAAGAGAAGTGGCTATGAGATGCAAGTATCTAGTTGTGGTCATGATTGTGTAATAGCGGTCATGATTTTATTAACTTTTCCACTTCTCTGGATCAATGTAATCCCATTTTCCAGGATGGGTTAAAAAAATTAAAATATTGTTTTAGATATAAATTATATCACCACATGAATTCCTATAAAGCACAATTTCGTCAAGAGATTTTATACTTGATGTTTGTTTACTTTTTTTCAAATTATGTAGTTATTTACTAGGCCCAAATATGCATTGTAGTACTATTAACCGCCCTAAGGTGAAGTATGGTTTAGATGGGCGTAATCCTACCCAGTGCTGGAATGGCAAGGCTGGCCGGCCAGCGCCATATCTGATGTTGGGTTGGGGAGGCTGGAGCCTCCCCGTGGCAGGGAACGTTCGTTCCCTTACTGTAAGGGAGGCTCCAGCCTCCCCTATGCACTCCTCAGATCTGCGCCCACTAAAGAGCAGGTGCAGATCTGAGGAGACCATGCGGCCTAAATTGGGGCCACGCAGCCTCTCCAACGGGCCTCAGATTCGGCCTTATGGCCAAATCTCAGGCCCGCCCATGTCCCGCCCTACTCCTGCCAATCCCCGGGTCGCGCTGTCATGGCGCCTCCCTTGCGCTGGCCAGCTTCGGCCAATGCAAGGGAGGCCCTATGGCCTTAGCGCCGATGCAGGGCAGTCGATCGGCACCCCTGCATCAGCGCTCAGCGCCGGCTCAACCCCATTGCACCAGCACTGCACGCACTGTAGGATTGCACTGCCCAAGGGTGGGATTCTTCCAAAAATGTTAGTCCTTAAAGTCCTTCAGAACGAAAAGAAAAATACAGGGCGTTTCTATCTCCTTCAGAGAAATAATTCCTCTATATGGAATTCCTCTATAGGAATTCCTCCTAAGAATTCCACTATAGGAGGTACTCTCAACAGCATCACGCAGCATCCATAACCTGTGACAGAATGAATTAGAAGGCAGCTCTGTGCTCACTTCCCAACAATTTAGGTTCAGGAGTCTTTTTTAAGCTAGAGTAGGGGGAAAAATCCCTGCATCAGCCCATGATTCAAAGGGCACAAGAACTATTTGAGGTCACTTTTACAATGCTCTCTCCTTTTGGATCCCCAACCACCCACCCCCGCTTCCTCATCACCACCAGGACAACTTTACCCCATTAAGGGAATATGAAGTGCAACCATGTTCCAAAAAATTTAGCATTATGCAATTACTTTGTTAAAACTGACCTTGCAGTCAGTGATTTTGGCTGGATTCAGTGAAATGACTAAAACATAGAAAGATATGTGCATGAGTAATTATTACTTTTTATCAAAAGTGACCAAGTGCAATTATAGAGAAAAGCAGTACAGATAAAGCAATCTGTACCAAATCCAACATATATGATTTTTTAAATATATAATACATGGAGCTAAGGAAATAAAAGGCAGTCTGAAGTGGTTAAACAATTATTAATTGTTATTGTGAAATAGAAAAAAACATGGAAATTATAATTATGTAGGACATGCAGTAAAAAGAGGTTCTGTAAAGACACAAGAGACCACAAGCATCAGCCCTAAGATACAAAGGAGTAAAGGGACAAAAGCCTCTTAATCTGTATAGTAGCAGCAGTTTTCAGCAAGAAAAACGTGGGGGGTAAAGAGTCAAACAGTGGTAGCGCTGTTCTGTGTGATCAATCCAAATCACAGTCTTGCATGGCTCCTACTCACAAGTTAAATGAATTACAGAACAATGCATGTAGACTGCAATCCTGTACATCAGTAGTTTTCAAACTGGGGTGTCACAATGCCCCAGCCTGAAAGCCTCTGCCCCTTTACCTTTAAGGGTAAGTCCCCCCTGGACCCATTATATTGCCAGCAACTACACAATCCTGGGGATCACGGTACTGCCATTCCCCGCCCCCAGAAGCTTGGGGGAATTTGAAAACCACTGCTATACATGCATAACTAGGAATAAATCTTACTAAACTCAGAGCACAATCCTATACTGCGTTGAAATGGCGAGACGGGCTGGCCAACACCATATCCCAACGCAGTATAGTGGAGGCTGGAGCCTCCCTGTGGCAAGGGAACATGTACTCCCTTACGTAGCAGGCGCAGATCTGAGGAGACTGCATGGCCCAAATTGGGGCCTTATCAGCCTTATGGCCGCTTCCCAAGCCCCCTCCCCCGTCCCACCCAGAATCGCCCTCTGCCCCACCAATCCATGTCCCAGAACAGGAAGGAACCTCCCTTGCGCCAACCAGCTTCAGTTGGCAAGAGAGGATCAGCACGGGCGCAGAAGGACCAGCACTGCCTGTAGTGCTGGTCCTGCTGCTCAAGCACCGATGTGGGGGTGCCAATCTGTGCTCCCACGTCAATGCTAGTGATGTCACGTTGACGCTATGATGTAGCTTCAGCGCGACGGGCAGTGCAGGATTGGATTGCCCATGGTAGTTCTGAGTAGATGTGCACACAATTATACTGTTGGTGTTAAGCATCAATTGGCCCCAATGCACCCCTATTCACTCTGAACCACTATTAGTAAGCATATAAGTTAGTCGCTGCCTTACAACCTGGTTGTCTACAATTGGAACCAATATATGCTGGAATAGCACTATTTGATCAGACACAAAAATGTAAGGGCTGAACAGACAGTGCCAGAGTGAAAGTGCTGAGGCAACTGTCCATCTTGACAGCTCTTGACAGCGCAGTGCTTTTGTGGCGCGCACGCACGCACGACCAGGAGATGTGCTAGAAAGAGGGAGTGAAAAAAGATGGCTTGTATACAGCAGTGCTGAAGATAAGGCGGGTCAATACTCCCCTTCCCTAAAGATAAAGGTTTCCCCACGACCGAATGGTCTAGTCATGACCGACGGTAGGGGGCGGTGCTCATCTCCGTTTCTAAGCCTGTAGAGCCAGCGTTTGTCCAAGGACAAGCTTCCATGGTCATGTGGCCAGCATGACTATACGCCACAGCACACGGAATGCCGTTACTTTCCCACCTATTTATCTACTCACATTTTCCCATGCTTTTGAACTGCTAGGTTGGCAGGAGCTGGGACAAGCAACAGGAGCTCACTCCGTTGCGTGGTCTCCAACTCCCAACCTTCCAGTCAGAAAGCCCAGCAGCAGCGTTTTAACCCACAGCACCACCACGTTCCACTGTTATAGGTCATAAAATAGCCTCCACTAATAACTGCAGTGGGCCCACCTGGGGAGGGGAATGCCACAGCAGCCTCCTGCATGCCAGCCGAGCAACACACACCTGTCAGAATAGGTAAGCCCATGCAGGGGATTGGTGGAAGGGAGTGGGTTGAACAGGATGGGGTTGGCAGAAAAGGAGCAGGGGTGGGTGGATCAGGCCCAAGATAGGACAGATCAACTGCAAAGCATGCCAAATCCCACACCCAATCCATCTAAGTGGAGCAAAACAGATATGCATCACAAATCCAAGTTGACCCATAGCAGCAGTTGGGGCTTACCCGGAAGCAAGGGGACAAATGTCCCCGTACCCTGAGGAGACCTCCAGCAGCTGAAAATCTCCCACAGGATGCAGCAGAAGCTGTGCTGCTGTATCGCTGCAACAGGAGGTTGGGCTGTTATAGGTCATTAAAATTACAATAAATGAAACATATAATTACTTACACATTACAACAACAAGGGAGCAACAAAGAGAAAAATCAGAAACAACTTAGCAGTACAAACAGTTTCAGCACTATTTGTTTAACATCCTATTATATAAAAACAGCCATCAGTGCAACCCCATAAATTTAAGAAAATACACACCAAAGCAAACAATATTGGAGCGGGAAAGCTAAATGTCAAAGCATAGTTTTTAGCCCTCACGAGAAGGCGGCTAGCAAGGAGTGCATAGTCCTCAACTCCAGCAGGAGGTTGTTCCATTGCAACAGCACCATCATCAAGAAGATCTTGGGCCTTGTTGGTGCCAATCTGGCTTTTGCTAAAGTCCCAGCAGGCCCTTCTCAATTGACCACAGGGGGTGCGTCTGTACAAATGGAAGAAGGGACCTATTTCATTTTGTAGGTAGTCCTCCAAAGATGAATAAGTAGTGCTCTTTTTCTGTGCCTTATGCCGAACAATATTAGAGTCTTGGAAATGCAGCTTAGGGCACAATCCTATGCAGCGCCAGAATGGCAAGGCCGACTTGGCAGTGACATATCCAATGCTGCATAGGACAGGCTGCAGCCCCCCTTCCCCATGTTCAAGGGAGCCTCCAGCCTCCCCTATTATATGTGCTTCTCAGATCTGTGCCTGCTAAAGAGCAGGCGCAGATCCGATAGAGACCGCGCAGCCCAAATTGGGACCTCGTGGGTGGGTTTAGGATGTGGCCGTATGGCCACCTCCCGTGCCTGCCCACGTCCTGCCCCCAGCCTCCCTCCCTCCCTCCCATCAATCCCTGTCCCGATATGGGACAGAGCCTCCCTTGTGCTGACTGGCTTCCGTCAGCGCAAGGCCGGCACTCACCTTACAATGGTGAGGTAAACTGCTGATGGTATAGTAGCTTTGAGGTGAGAAGGGGTTAGCTGACACAGGCTGCAATACTATACATACTTTCCTAGGAGTTAGTTTCTGTGACGAAACAGCTACGTTTCATGTACCTACTTGTCGTTTGTAGGCTTTACCTACTTGGTTGAGCCCTGAATGTATTGCAATGATTTCTATTCCCCTCCCCTCGCCTCGCCTCTGGCATTCCAAAGGGCCAGGTCTATCACTCTCAAGATTGTCCCAGCTGGGGGAAGGTGGAAGGGGCGGATAAGGTATCAAAGCTGCTAAGTAACTGTCAACAGATTCCATCAAAGGATCATGGGACCTGCAGAGATTTCCTCCTCTTTCCTGTGGGGTTTTCTGCGGAATGGTCACAGGGAGAGCCGTTCTGTGGGGAGACAGAGTGAAATGCTGCTGGGAGAAGCCCAGCAGTGAAGATACAGAGTCAGGATTCAAGTATTAGTAAGAACTTGTCAGATTTCTCGTAAGTAAGATTAGTAAGAACTCATCAGTTTATTTTGAGACTGCATTTTCCCATGCTGTGTTATTACAAGTCTTTTTCTCTTGTATGGCTTCCCAGCACTCAGGAGCTAGATTACGCATGTGTCTGACTTGTGTAATGCCGACTCCACTTACTGCCCAATCGTATGAGTACCCTAAGAGTAAATGTGTTCTGTATTAATCAAGCATTTTCTTATATTGTTTCTCTGTCAACTGGACTGCTTTATTCTCCCCTTTTCCCTTTAGCAATCTTTTAATAAAATGCTTTTTGCATAAATCAATCTGCTTTGTTCTGGATAACAGTGGAATTGTCAGCCTCCTCACTCTGCAAGCATTACTGACGTCACACTTGAGGTCACAACCTGATCTAGGAGAGGAGTTTAGTCCAGGAAACTCCTTTGGTAACCTGATACCTGAGCTGGTGGCACTGCAGCGGATCTGAACTACCAAGCTGCATTTCCCCACTAAGCTGCATGTTCAAACCAAATGGAGGAGCAAAGAAGTAGGGAGAGGTGGGTAGCAGATCCCTCTCGTTCATGAACGTTTCATTGAACACAATGGGACTTACTTCTGAGTAGGTATGCACAGGATTGGGCTGATAAGGAACCAAGAAGATTCTACCTCGTCCAATAAAGCTGCTAGTTCTGGCCAGGTTCCTCAGTCTAGTCTAGTGGTCTCCAAACTGACGGCCACTGTGCACCAAAAATCCCTTCCCCATTGTGAGCAGTACTTACAGTTCTGGGGAAGCGCCATTCCATTCCTCAGTGGATTGGCTGGCAGGGACACTCTGGGCAATCACGTATATGCCAGAGACCTGCTGCACAGCCTTCTGGGATGCTGGGCATAGACATGGCTGCCCAGAGCACCTCTGCCAGCCAATCTGCTCAGGAATGGAATGGCGCTTCCCTTAGAACTGTAAGCACTGTTCACTTGGGGGAAGGGTTAATCCAAACCCCAGATCAGGCCAGGTTTTGAGAGTCCTGGTCTACACAGTCTGTTGCTCAGGCTTAGAATGAACATTCATCCTGCTCAACCCTGCGTGTGTGTTTGACTTTAGCCCTGTTCAGGAAACACCTCAACCATCTCCATCAACTTCCAGCAAACACATGAATGCAGAGTAGAAGTATGGCTGCTATACACACACCTCAGTAGGTCCACTATCCACATCCCTGGTCAGCTATGCTCTTGCCAATGCCATTTATATGAAATGGGTAAGCAGTATTCACACAGGGTTCCATATTACATGAAAAGTTATTAATTAAATAAAATTAAAAGTATGAACAAAAAAAAACTAACAAAAGGGAAAGTTCTCCATAGAAAACACATGGTTCACAGGTGCATCAGTGTCAGGGAATCAATTCTGCTGCTCCTCTTATGTCGTCCCAGCCAGTTCTCACACGCTGGTCAAGTTAGCCAAATTGCTGCCGTACTCCATCCCACCAATTAAAAAAAAAACATGTCCCAACCCATAACCACATGGCTCAGGGGAAGGGATGGCGAAGGGACATACAGCAAAAGAGTCCCCAACCACTTTCCCCAACTCTTTAGCTTTGGCTGCTCTAAGCATAGCTTCCTTGCACCATTAGGTCCTGGTTGAAATTTCCCAGAAGAGTGGAAAAGTTTGCATCAAGTTCAGGAAGAGGGCAATGAAAGTACAAGGGGTCATTTCAGCTGCTGCTGCTCACTTTCAGCTAACAGGAAGTGGATTGGATCACAGAATGAACCATTTCCATGGGCCAGAGGGAGAGGCAGCAGGCATAGCATGTGCAACACCTCTCATTATTTCATATCCCGCAAATGAAAAACAAAACCTTTATATTACCATAACATAGTCCTGCATCAGTTTTCTTCTGGTGTTTTAGGGTGCAACCCTAAACTTAGTTAGGCTGGCATAAGCTAAGACAGTTTGGCCAGCACAAGGGACACCATAAAGTATGTTTGGATCACTCTTGGAGTCAGAGAGGCCAGCACACAGACATGCGCCATCCTCCCTGACTCCAAGAGTAATCCAAACGTGTGTTATGGTGGCTCTGGTGCTGGCCAAACTTTGCTGACTTAGCTTATGCCGCCCTAACTCCAGTATAGGATTGTGCTCTTAGTCTCCTCAGGCTTATTTAGTTTTAGAATAACTACAAGTCTAACAGTGTTTGAAAATTTAAAGTCTACACACTACAATTTCAGAGAATAAACCATATCATGAGAAATGCACTTAAAATATTCCATTATTTCTTTATTTTAAATTAAAATTCAGGATTCATTTAAGCTCAAGTATTTCTTCAATCAAATGCAGTGGAATAAGATTTATAATGTATTATTTAAAGTACAGTTTAGCACAGTATAGTTTAAACACTTCGGATATAACTCCACTACCATAAGTGTAGTCTTTAGAGATTGGTAACAAAAGACTGCCCTATGACCCCACCCTTTGTCTGGGCAGAGAGGACCCTGATACCATCTAGCATACAAACCGCTTTAGTCTAATAAGCTTTAATATGCTACAATCCACCTTTATAATATAGCCAATCTGTTCTTGGCAGCCCCAAGCAAAACCAAAAGTATATCAGATTTATTCAAACACACTGTAAGTGCTTTTCTGGCATATAAACAATGACGTTCCCCTTTCTTGTTTGTGAACTTACAGCTTGGGTAGAAGCACAGTAACGAGCTATTTAGACGTTATGAAATTTTATGTTTGTTCAGGGAGCGACCTCATGACTTGTATTCAAGATCATCTAGTCCCTTAAGATATAGTTCTGAACACACTATTCTTTCAATGAACCTGCCTGTCACCCTAATTAAATACAGGAGCCAGAGAATTCCACACCTAGTTCCATGTGCCCAAGGGGGCTTTGGTGTTCTGTTTCTTCCAAGAGAATTTTCCAATACAGTTTCTAATATAATACAGTTTCTAATTTGGACAGGAAGATTCTGCTATTCTGAGGTGTAGAAAAACCAATGCCTTTTTAAAACAACAGATTTTAAAAACAGTTTTCCTAAATTTTTAGTTATAAAATAATCCCTTAATAATCTGGGCAGGAAGGAAGCTGGGTCTTGTTCCTGTCTGTACTCCCAAAGGAGTTCTCTGCTCATGAAGGTTGGAGCTGGGACAGGTGGGAAATTGGTTTTCCAAGTTGCTTTTCAGGGCCAGCTAGTCTCTCATCAAAGGACTGCACAAGCCCAGCCCAAATGCAGCACTGAATCCTGCCCCCCCCCCACGACCATTCTGGAGACGGAGGTTTGGATTTCCAAGGACTCCATAGTGTTGCACAACTATGGTGACAATTTCCAGCTCCGAGTTTAGGGAGAAAGCCAGGCTGAGTTCATTAAACTTGCCAGAGAGAAATGGATCAATCACCACAGTGAGTATGAAGAGTGCAGATGTGGACTCCTGTTTACATTATCCTAATGTACCATAGGTGTAAAAATTAGATACTATCCATGGGTTACACTTAGGGTGCAATCCTAACTTGTGCTGCAGTGGGCAGGCCGGCTTGCCTGTGCCATATCCAGCGCAAGCTGGGAGCTACTTGGAGCCTCCACAGGGCAAAGGTGCGTTCATGCCCTTATCGCAGGGTAGGTGCCAGCTGCCCCGATGGGCTTGTTCGGATCTGCAACTGCTATTCAGCAGGCGCAGATCTGAGGAGGCTGCACAGCCTGAATTGGGACTGCACAGCCTGGGTATGGGAGCTGGGATGCGGCCAAACAGTCACATCCCAACTCCCCCCCCCTCTCCCCAGGCCAGGGTTAGAATTGTACTGTTAAATATGGCAGAGATGAACAAACTTTTGTAACTGCTGCAATCATACCCGGTTATAGTATACATAGGCTGACAAAAATTACTGCTGTGAAATTTAAATAGTTTTCCTACATACATAATAATAGCCCAATTCTATGTAGGTCTATTCAGAAATAAATTCCACTGTGCAAAACCACAAGTGGGAGCGGGAGTTCCTAGTCAAAGGGAGCTTAGGACAGGGGAAACTCATTTCATGCAGCAGGTCAGACACTTGCTGAGGGCCAGAAGTAACATCCTTAAGCGGAAGGTGACCAGAAATGAGCACTTAGTTCTCCACGTCGGAACTCATTAGCTGCAAATGACCGAAGAGAAAATATGCAAATCTTATTTTCAAGGTATGGAAGAGCCCACTTTTACTGTTCACTGAAGAGCTCAATTATCAAGTGGGCCACCCTTTCAGCATTGAAGCTTCTCCAGAGGTTTCACTTCACAGTTAACTTCAGCAGAAGCAGAACTGCTGAAAGGGTGACCTGAGTAATAATTGGGCTCTTCCAGCACTTCAGCAGCATTTCCTGTATATAGCAGCAGTCCTGTATAGCCACCCAAATGCCACATAAAGACGTCCAGGCTGTTTATTCTAAAAACATGTGGAGCTTCTGTGGCATATGTGAACAGCTGTAAGAAAGTTCACACATATTTTCCTATGACTTAGTTTCAATGCAAGTAAACAGAAGAAGATAAGAACCTAGATTCTTACCGTCTTTTGAAAAGGTCAGTCTCATGGTTACTGGTACTATGGTGGTTATTTGCACAGTTCACCCAGGTCAATGATCACTGATTTGACCTCTCAGACTATACGTATTGCTAATTCTCCCAATTTGGCTCAACATTTATTATTATATTATGTGTGTGCGCGAGCACAGTGTTGAAAACAGCATGGCCTGGTGGCCGCCACAAGTGGTAAGTGCCCGATCCACACGCCAACAGACCAGGGTCACCCACCAAAGCATGCAAGGCCACACAGGGGTGGGGAAGGGCAGAATAGAGAAGAGAGCGATTGGGCAGATATTGTAGCAACAGTGCCCGCCAAATCCTAACTCAATTTCCAGGTCCGATCTACCTGCATGGAACTTGGATTTGTGCCAACTATAAAGGTACTGGGGTTCACATCAGGGCAAGGGAAGAATGTTCCATTACCTCAAAGAGACCTCCAGAGGCCATAACACTTCTGTGGAATACCGCAGTAGCCTCATTGTCACCACTGTATTGTTGCATGGGGAGTCAGTATTGGGCTGCCTATGGTCCTTAATCTTTAATTAATATTGTTTCAAAGATTACTAAAGAGAGGTTTAATTTTTACAACAAAGATAAGCTGCATATTCTAAAACATTGTTTATAAAAGTTATAAGCTTTTAATCTATAAAAGCTTATCTCATTTCCCAGGAGATTTTACTTTTGAAACATCTGAAATTGCAATAATTTCAGTTTTTACTTGCTTTGGGGGGGAGTGGGTGAACTTTAATGCTGTTTTGAACTGTCAGAACTGTTTTGAATGCAAAGTACTACACTGCAGAATTTTCTTTCACTTTGGTAGAATTTATAAAGGGAGAAAAGGTTATTCAGAAAGCATTTGAAACTATCTTTGTCTGCTCCCTTTGCACAACAGGATTACATAACATCTTAGTTATGGTTTGCCATGGTAATAGGCTATAGAGTTAAAATAAAATGTCTAATCCATGTAAGTAAAAAGATGCAGCCTTGAAGGTCATCTTCACCATCTGAAATCAGAAACTGATTAAGCAGTACTACTGTATTTTTACTATTATAATGTGCAAACTCCTGCAACGTATGATTGCTTTCATTGCCAAAACAAAGTCAGCTGCGAAATAAGTGCTTGAAAGTTTTACTTAGTCTCCACCTGCTGGTCAGAAATTCAAATTTCAACAGCCCCAAAACCTGAATTTTTTTTTTTAAGCATAACATAGCAACTAGAAAGCAAGGAAAAATAGAGGATTTTAATTCAATAGTACTTATTGTAATGCGATCATTTTACATTCCAAATTACTAATGAAATATTGCTAAACTGACACACAAGAAGATGTCCTTTTAGGATATTTTGCTATAAATATAGACAATCCTACAAATGTCTACTCAGAAATTCCACTGAGTTCAATGAGAGTCACTCCCAGGTAAGTGTGTATAGGGTAGCAGCCTTAAGGTCCTCAGGTTAAACCAGTGTATTTCCACATACGCTGGCACAACAACTGCCCTGCCCACAGAGAAGCTTATCCACCAACAGACACACCATGGACACTGGCAAAACATCACGCCCATGTAGCTCAGACATCACATGGAAACCATCAGGGTTTCATCTCCATCAGGGGAGAGACAGGAAAAGGAGGAGTCAATGTATACCATATCCTACTTCCTTTTCAGACAACTGACATGCCCCCAATACCAGAAATACATCACACCAATGAAAGAGCTGGTACGAAACGCTCATCAGAACTCCTTTGTCTTTCAGAACTGCACCACTGCTGCAAGGGGCTGAACAGTGGTCCTCTGCAGAGTTCTACCACAGCCCCTCCTAGAAAGGGAAAGCCACTGTCACAAGCCAGTAGGCTCTCGCCCCCTACAGAACACCACTCTTCTTCACAAACACTGAGTATGCATCTCAAGCCAAAGAACAGTATCTCACAGCACAATTCTAAACTGTGCAGGAGCAGACAGGCCAGCAGGCCTGTGCTACAAGCTAACACAGGTTAGGCAGCGGCTGGAGCTCATCACAGGGATAGTTTCCCCTCACCCAGGGGTAAGCACCAGACAACCTGATGGGGCTACTCAACCCTGCACTTGTTAAATAGCAGTCCAAATGGCATAAAGCAAACCGGATTGGAGCTGCACAGACCAGTTAGGATCTGGCTCCACCCCCACCCCAAAAAGTCTCCACACTGGTCACTTATAGCACTTTTGTGACACTCCAGGGCAGTCACAAGCAAGATGTGTCGGCCCAGGGTGCTGTTTGGAAAGTGCCCTCAGTGGCATACCTAGAGAGGGGGTCAAAACACTCTTAGGCTCTGCAACACACCATGCAAACAGCCCCTCGCCATCAGAGCTATACTGCGTGGCCAGAGCAATGTGGAAGAGGCACTTCCGCCTTACTCTGGCCACCTGGTATGGCTCCAGTGACAAGGGGGAAAGGAAGTTTAAACGGTGTGCTGTGGCACCTTAAAAACTCAGTATTTTGATCCCCCTCTAGTTATGCCACTGGACTATCCACTGTTGTCAAGTCCTTATTACTTTCTGTGAGTTTCGCCTTGATTCCTACAATCATAGGAATTTGAACTTGATTCCTAATCTACAGGCGAAGATACTGTGCAGATCCCAACAGAAGCTGCTGATACAGTTCAATAAACCCTTTGGCTGCATCACCCTTGTCTATTCGATAGCCAACAGGAATCCCTTCTGATCACCCTGGTTGTTCCTTAGCCAGCCTCAAGCTGAGGTTCAGCAGAAAGGGCAACCTCTCTGCTCCCAGAATTCACAGCATCTTCCCCTCATGACATATTGGGCTTTAAGTGGGGGAATAGCAATCCTCAGTTATAATGAGCCCCCTGTTTTCTATTGGCTGTATACTGCCAGCCATGCTGGCAGATGATATACTCCTCTTGTGGGGTCTGTTAGAGCCTGCCAGCATCTGCCTAAGCCAGCAGCCTAAATTCCATTGACCTTTATCAAAGGCCACTGGAGTTTTTAAGGACAATGGCTACACCTCTCTCTCATCTGGCACTACAGTACCAGCTGTGGCTCATTCCCCACTCCCCCAGCCTGCCAGCCTCAGGAATAATCTCTCCCTTGGCTGGGGCTGCCTCCCAAGTAATCCCTCCCCTGGCTGGAGCTGCAGCCCTGCAATGAGGGCCAGCACTCTGGGCCCTTATTGGATGCAGCCAGCGCTATATATGTGCCCAATGTCAGCCCTGAGTTCTTTGCCCAGCAAAATGAGGGCCGTGCCAACGGCGATCATATCAGGCCACAACACTTGGAGTGGGGTGCAGCTGGGGTCTTCCTGGCTGCCCCACCAAGAGGCACGCCTGCCAGCAAGCTGTGGGGCTCCCCAACAGTTTTGTTTCATAAGACACATAATTTGTATTTATGTTATGTATGTTTACCACACAGATAATGGCACAACACATTGGTAATGACAATGCACAGTTTGCCTTTATCAGCACAAACCACAGTGAGACTCACAACGTGATACAGTGCCAATTTCCCCACACCGATGCAGCCGCACCAGCATGGCTTGCACTGCATACCACAGGGGAAATTTAGAGGTGGAAAGTCTCCTAGTAGTAAGAGGATATTCGTTCCCTCGCCCTGGGGAAAGGGGCAGTCTGTGCTATGGGTCTACTCAGACCTGCGTGGGCTCCATATAGCTGGGGCAATTGTGCAGTGACCCAAGTATTGGTTCAAACCCAGGAAGGGGGATAGAATGCACTCACCGGTGCTGCCAATTCCACCCCGCTCCATAGCCTGATCTGCCCACCCCAGTCAGATAAGCATGTAAGATTGTAGCCTAAATCTTACATGCGTCACAAAACCTAAGTGTCACAAAACCTCAATACAAGTAGACAACTTACTGTCACAGAAAAGGTGTATTAATCATTTTCTCCACCAGATGGCATATCTATCTCAGTTTTAAATGAAAGCTCTAACAAACAGGATATCTGAATACAGGCATTTTACACATTAGATTGTTTAAAACTGTAAGAAATACATTACTTTTACTTACGTTGTTATGGCAAAGGTTTCACACCTATGCTTTTACTCGAAAAACCTATATACATAAAACTAAATATCCTCTTGCATAGTTACCTGTGACAAATAAGCAGGCAGGACAGCTTTTGGAAGTTGAAATAGATAATAGAGTTATCTATAATAGAGTTATCTAATAGATAATTTACCTCTTTCATATTTATGTTGTACCTTAAATGCCTCATACAAGCGTGTATAGGAAAGACAATGAAATAATTTTTGGGGGGAGGAATAATAACTTTTGTGAACTTGCTTGCAACTTAAGGCTGGTTGACACTGAATACAACTACACATTAGGACTGCTATGCTACGAAAGCATGGATTAAAAATTCTATAGCAGTTGTTCCCAACCTGGAGGTCAGGACATCCAAGGGGGTCACAAGCCCATTTTCAGGGAGTCACGGAGACCTGGACACAACCATCTTAGAAAGCTGGAAAATCTGAGCACTCATTTTGCAAACTTGTCTTTAACTACCATCTACCGGAGTGAGTTTGAAGACTCTATTTGACCTCAAATTGAAGTCGAATATCCTGCAATTTGCTTTATTTTTAGTACAAGTTATTGATGTAAATCTGAAAAGATACGTCAAGACAATTGACTGACTAACCACCATTTTTATTTTATTTACAAGTGATATGTTGGTTATTTAGAACTATTTTAGATTCTTGTAAATGCCAATAAAGGTCTTTTGTATTTGTATTTGTATTTGTATCTACCATCTACCACTATTTTGAAAGGCAGAGCCTTTTATAAAAATGTGCTAGGTAAGAATGGGAAGTGAGATGGGAAAAAGTCTGAACAGAGAAAAATTATGCTGTAGAAATTATTCATTGAGTGATCATTGGTGGTCAGTATGCTTTTTTTACTATCAACTCTTTTGTAGAGTGCTACTTTAAGTGGGTCAAACTGTTTCAAAGTGGGAGTTATATTCTGGTATTCATCTATTTTTGGTCTTTTCTTAATGTGATTGTTCTGATCGCACACCTGTTTGAATGCATTTTTATTATAGAAAGGAGTGGGACATAGATAAAATCAGTAATAGCAACATGTAGCAATTTCTGTGTGATCATACTGCCCTAGAATAGGTAGTACCTACCAATGCGAGACACAGGATTTTAACCTGAAAAAGTTAAGATTCCTAAACCCTGTTGAAATGAACGGTAGTTAAATTTCTTCATGACAAACTGGTCTTATTGCTGGCAGCAACTCTTTGTCATGGTTAATTTTCTTAGGATATATCCTATAACCTATAGAACAGTGGTTCCCAACCTTTTTAGCACCAGGACCCCCTTTTAAGGTAAGAAAACCTGTCAGGACTCCCCTAAGACCTAGGGCCAGAAGTAATGTCATTAAGTAGGAAACAGGAATTGACATCATTGTGCTGGCAAAGTCAGAAGTGATGGCATTAAACCGAAGTGTTTTTTAAAAATACATCACACTTAAGTTGTACTTGTAACCAGCACCACTCATAAACAGCCCCATTTGGAGAAATGGATGGAAAGTGTGGTGGGGCGGCCAGCAGTGGGGGCACAGGGGGACAAAGTGCTGTGCTCCCTCTATATGGAGAGTTGATAGTAAAAAAAACCATACTGACCACCAATGATTACTCAATGAATAAATATAACACCCACTTTAAAACAGTTTGACTCACTTAAACACCTGGAAAGAAGCATTCTACAAAACATCCTTCTTGTGTTCTGGGGCTCTCACCTGAATTAATCTGCAGTCCCTCTCCCTTATTACTTATAACATTCATAGTTAGCACAAGCCTCAATCCCAAGCTAAAATTCAAGGCATTTATCTTGATTAATGGCAACACACAGGCAATAATGCATCCAATAGGGCAGTGTTATTCAAACTGTGGGTCGGGACCAGATGTCAGGTGGGTCGCAGAAAGCTGGGAGCAGCCATCTTGGAAACTGCAGGTCTTGTTATATTCCTCTTGTGAGTATTAACAGTTTGAATTTTCAAGTGAAGGTTTCAAAAAAATTGTTTAAGTTCAGTGCTTTTATATATTTTGTCCTAATCTTGCTTTTTGTCAGGGATGTTTCATAGTTGTACAACTACTGCAGTCCAAGGATGCCAATTTAAATTTCAGGAGTGTCATTTTATTACGTTACAATGACAGCATTTCCTGCTTGATGATGTTACTTCCGGCTGTGACATCACTTTCAGTGGGTCCCAACACGTTCCATTCTAAAAAGTGGGTCCCAGTCTAAAAAGTTTGAATACCACTGCGATAGGGCTTGTAACTTTATTCCAGTCTGAAGTATAATCATAAGGTACCAGTGGCACATTTCTGAGTTAAAGGTGAATAACCATAATTATTTCAGCCACAAAGCTTGATGTTGCAGGCAAGCATCCTCAAGATGAAGCTGGTCTCCTCGGAAGAACAAGGAAGCAAATGACAAAATCCTTCATTCCAGGCCTTTGTTACCTCACAATTGCTAATGCCTCCAATACTTTTTGTAATTTTACAGCCCAGTCTGAAGCATATAACAATTGCACCAAACATATATAATTGTTGTTACAATCATTAAAATATATTCAACAGAAAAACTAAGATGGTGAGACTGCGGTAACCATATATTTTTAATGTGACTACTTGTGTATTGGGAAGAGTGACAGAAGTAGGACAAATTCTGTATCTACACATCTTGAATTATGTATATACCATGGGTCAACCTGGAACCTGATACTATTTGGTTTCCCAATGATGATAAATGGATCCAGTATCCAACCTCATACTGCAAATAATGAGCAATCTCTAGTAGGCTTTGATCTAATATCCAGTCTCTATTCAAAATAGAAACAGCTCTTCTTGATTGCTCTTAAAACACCACATTCAAGAAAATTAGGTCAAAGTGTTCATTTGTGGAACTTGATATATTCATAAATATGAACCTTTTCATATTTATTCACATGAACCCAAATAACTTCACATGCAGATAATTTTGAGATGGTATAAGAATATTCATTGTTCCTAGATACTGAGTTCTTACATGAATTAATAATTATCAATCATGAGACATACAGGAAAGACCAACAGCTTGAGCAATAGCTGTATGTAGATGCAATGTGAACAGTCATTGATATGAGCTTCTGTATCATGCTGAACAAAGTATTAAAATGAATGTAGTGTACTTTAGTAAACAGGTATTTATCTATTTATATCCTGCCTTTCTACCTGAAGGGCACCCAAGACGATTCTCAACAATATCAATACACATATAAATTAGAAAAAACATAAACATATAAAATACATAAACAACATAATAAACCCCTACCCTCCTCCCTCAAAAGCTTGGTGACATGGAAATGTTTTTATGCCTTGCCAGAACAACTCCACAGAGGAGGTGACTGAAGATCTTCTGGAAACATGTTCCAAAAGCACAGTGCCACGACAGAGAAGGCCCTATTTCTTGCCACCATCCCATTTACTTCAGATGGTGATGAAACTCTAGGGCCATGCTAGATAACCTAAATTGGGCTGTATGGGACTATGCAACTCTGAAGCTATTCTAGTCCCTGGGCATATTGGGTTTTGTAGGTCAAAATCAGCACCTTGAGTTGGGCCTGTCAATGAATTGGCAGCCAGTGCAGTCATCAGAGAAGCAGACCAACAGAATAAACCACCAAGCTCCAGTAACCACATGTATTACCACATTCTGAACCAGCTGCAATTTCTGAACTATCTTCAGAGGCAGCCCCATCTTGAGCATATGAAGCCTGTGATGTAACTAAAGCATGAACCACCATAGCCAGATCCAACAGATTCAAGTACAGTTGCAGCTAATGCACCAGCTGAAGCTGGGGAAAGCCCTCCCCCAGGACAACCTCAATTAAAGATGTATTGCAACCCTCCCCATCCACTCAGCAGACCTCCCCTGGCAGCTCAAATAAGCCATGTCGGGCAAAGGTCAAGAGGCCAGGCAAATGTTCTCATACTCCAGAGAACTCTATCAGGTCAGATTCATCTTGAGACTTCCTCCACCATTGCTCAAGATGTCTGATGCAGATATAAATCAGGTGTAGACATTTATTCCTCATTTGCAATTCATGCATGAAAAACCAAGATTAATTTTAAAAAATAGGGAGGCAATGAAAGGGTACATGGATTTACATTTAATAAAAAATACAGCACAATAGTATAAGAGGGGCTGTCAGGGATACATTTTGTTGATTTTGACATTTTGATTTGGTAGTAAGAAACTATAGGTTAGTAGGATACACTCCTTCGCTCTTGCTGTGTCTTCCAAAGTTTTTATGTACGATTCAGACATTTTTATTAAATAAAATTAAAAGGGTGGGGAAAAATCACAATAATGTAATCTCAATGGGAATTTGAGCGTATAAGTAAAAAACATTTTATAACTTGACAGGGCTTGTTCAAAAATACAATTGTATTAGAAATATGCTACAAAAAAAATTACTATTAGGACCTATGGAGGAAATTTACTACTATGCATTAGTTAGCATGAGATACAAACAACCCAATCTGTCCCACGTGTTTGTTTTTATACCTATTATCACAGGTAGCATTACTACTCTGAAATGAAATGACTACACAACTTGCTGAACAGTGAGCAACAAAAAAAACCTGTGAATGCCTAGGACAAGGTGTGATACACATAAGACCCGAAAGGCCAGATATGGTCTGTATGAAGTCCTTTATGTGGCCCGCATGAATTGGGTTCTCCCAGTACGGCAATCAGCTGCTGAGCTGCAAAGTGATTCACTGGCCACTACTGCTGAGTGTCACTAAAAGGGTGGCCTGTGTGCAGAGGCGGATCTACAGGGAGGGCAAAGCAGTAAGTGTTGCAAGAAGCCTTACCCTGTTATATAAATCCCTCCCCTCCCTTGCTGCTGTAGCCAGTAAGCAACGCCAAGATGTTGCTTTTCCCTGTGAGGATTGGCTAAAACGGTGCAGGGGAGGAGTGATTTCCACTGCAAGGTAAGGCTTCTTGCAAAACTTAGAGCTTTGCCCTCCCTTAGATCTGCCTCTGCCTATGTGAAAACTGGGCTGTCCCAGCACTGCCCTTTCAGCAATATCAGTTCTTCAGAGGCGCTGAGTGGGAAATATGCAAGGAGACCTCAGAAGGCACAGAACAGTATGGGGGAAGGGGCAGACCAAAAGGGGTGAGAGAGGGAGAAGGGAAGACTGAAAGGGCAGTGATGGAAGAGCCCAATTATCACATGGATAACCCTTTCAGCAGCACTTTTGCTCTCAGCTGCTAAACTGCAAAATAACACCCCACAGGGATGCAGAAAGGACAGCCCACATGACAACTGGGTCATAACTTGAAAATATGGTCCAATTTGCATATATAAACTGTCATTTGCAGTTAATTAGTTTCTAGGGAGGGAAGTGCTCATTTTTGTTCACCACCTACTTAATGACATCACTTCCAACCCACAGCTGGCATCACAAATGCTATTCAGTCTGCTGAATGAAACAAATTCAACACCACTGGCCTAGAATGTATAGTCACCATCTTGATACTTCCCCAAATCTGAAGCTCCCTTTTCAGCCTAGAAACCTAGAACTGTTTTCTAATGCCTCACTATTTTTGTTTTTTGCTATTATTTTCACTTCTAAAATGTTAAAAGTTCAGTCTCTGTCAACTGTTATTTTCACTTAGCTTTCAGCAAAATGATTTAGGACAGAACATTTATTCCCATTTATCCATGGTTCTATTACCTGCTTTTATGTATCATTGGCAAAATTAATTTCTTGCTGCAAAATAAACATCACTATAGTTTGCTCTTTGAGAAGAAGGTTGCTTCTCCCCCCCCCCCACCACCACCACACCCTTTCCTGGATTCACTGAGTCACAATCATGAACATTTCCTCTAAAGCTATGTTCATTTTGGCACTCTTCTTCACAGTTTTTGGCAACACAATGGAGCTGAGAACAAGTTAAATGAGTGCAGCAAACTCCTGATGTAGATGTTAAAAATATTATGGCTGAATTGCAAATACACAGGGCAGCAAAATATTAGTGCTCAAGGCCATGCAGTTTGAATGAAAACAAAACTGGCATTATAGAACTATGTAATCAACTGATGGAGGAACCTCGTAATTTTGCTACATGAAATACCAACACTCATGTATTGATAATTTATGTACCTGAATTATTAGACTCCTCAACTGAAGTCATTTGGGTACACACTATGACAATTAAGACTCTTCCCCGTCCATTTTTAATTTATTTATTATCAGAGTATAGTTATTGACTTTGCAAGCACATACAAAAATGATGGGATATAAAGTCCTCACATATTGTATAGTAGGTTTTCTTTTTTAAAAAATTGGTCACTTACACTACGGTCAACAATTAAACTACAATGATTTTCATGGGATATAGATTTAAGTATATACTTAAGAGCGCAATCCTAGCCTGGCCGGCACAGTTAGGCCAGCAAAGTTTGGCTGGCACAAGGGGCACTGTAAAGCACATTTGGACCACTCTCAGGACACAATCCTAAACTGAGTTAGGCTGGCATAAGCTAAGCCAGCAAAGTTTGGCCAACACAAGGGACACCGTAAAGTATGTTTGGACCACTCTTGGAGTCAGAGAGGCCAGCAAACACACATGAGCCATCCTCCCTGACTCCGAGAATAGTTCAAACATGCTTTATGGTGGCCCTTGTGCTGGCCAAACGTTGCTGATTTAGCTTATGCTGACTTAACTCCAATTTAGGATTGCACTCTCAGAGTCAGAAAGGCCAGCACACAGACGTGCGCCATCCTCTTTGACTCTGAGAGTGGTCCAAATGCACTTTACGGTGGCCCTTTTGACAGCCAAACTTCATTGCCTAGCTGTGCCAGCCTAACTCCAGATTAGGATTGCACCTTAATTCTCCCACAGTAATACAACTGGACTTAAAAAGTGCAAAACGTTGCCAAACATATTTAAATAATTTTAACATTCCATGTGTTTTATTAAACAAAAAACTTCAATTTTCCAAATACCTGTTTATGTCTGTCTGAAATTGCTGGGCATTTAAACTATTTACAGAGTATTTTCTTATCAAAAGGGCTTTAAAAGTCAAAACTAGCACTTTGAATTGGGCCCGGAACAGAACCGGCAGCCAGTGTAGTCGCCGAAGCAGCGGCTCGACAGAGTCAAACCGACGTGCCCCAGCAACCACCCGAGCCGCCGCGTTCTGTACTAGTTGTAATTTCCGGACCGTCTTCAAAGGCAGCCCCACGTAGAGCGCATTGCAATAATCTAATCTTGATGTCACTAGGGCATGGGTCACTGTGGCCAGGTCCGCACAGCTCAGGTACGGCCACAGCTGGCGGATCAGCCGAAGCTGAGCAAAGGCTCCCCTGGCCACCGCCGCCACCTGGGACTCCAGGTGTAGCTGTGAATCCAGGAGAACCCCCAAGCTGCGAACCTGCTCCTTCAGAGGAAGTGCGACCCCATTCAGAGCAGGACGATAGTCCAATACCCGAGCCGTGGATTTCCGAACCAAAAGCACCTCTGTCTTATCCGGATTTAATTTCAGCTTGTTCGCCCGCATCCAGCCCCCAACTGCCTCCAGACAGCGATCCAGGACCTCAACCGCCTCCTCAGAATCAGGGGGAAAGGAGAGATAAAGTTGGGTGTCATCAGCATATTGATGGCACCCCACTCCAAACCCCCGGATGACCTCTCCCAGCGGTTTCATGTAGATGTTAAACAGCATGGGGGATAAGATGGAACCTTGCGGCACCCCGAACCTAAGAGGTCGGGGTGCCGAACAAGAGTCCCCCAGCACCACCTTCTGGGATCTGTCAGCCAGGAAGGAGCGGAACCACTGCAAAACAGTGCCTCCAAGCCCCAACCCATCCAACCGACCCAGAAGGACACCATGGTCGATGGTGTCGAAAGCCGCCGAGAGGTCCAGCAGGACTAACAGGGTCGCACTTCCCCCGTCCATCCCCCGGCGCAGGTCATCCACCAAGGCGACCAAGGCAGTCTCCGTCCCGAACCCCGGCCTGAAGCCAGATTGGAATGGGTCCAGATAATCCGTTTCCTCCAGAACCCTCTGAAGCTGGGACGCCACCACCCGCTCAATCACCTTGCCCAGAAATGGGATATTGGATACTGGCCGAAAGTTGTTTAAATTTGAGGGATCCAGGGAGGGCTTCTTCAGGAGGGGGCGAACCACCGCCTGCTTCAAAGCAGGCGGGAGCACCCCCTCCTTCAGAGATGCATTCACTACCCTCCCCGTCCACTCGGCCAGCCCTCCCCGGGCAGCTCTAATTAGCCATGCCGGGCAAGGGTCGAGCGGGCAAGTAGCAGGTCTCACACTCCAGAGAATCCTGTCCACATCCTCAGGCTCTACAAACTGAAAAGAATCCCAAATGATAGGATAGACAGGTTCCCCGGGGACATCACTAGATCTGCCCACAGCAGCGTCCAAGTCATGCCGGATCTGATCGACCTTGTCTGCAAAATGTCTAGCGAACTCGTCACAGCGAGCCTCCGTGTGCTCCTCCCCACCAGTAAGGGGGGCAAGATGTAACAGACTGCGGACCACACGGAAGAGCTCAGCCGGACGGTTCTCTGCAGACGCAATGGTGGCAGAGAGGTGAGCTCTCTTAGCCACCACCACTGCTCTAGAATAAACTTTCAATTGGGCCTTAGCCCGTGTCCGGTCAGATACGGCACGAGTCTTTCGCCACCGACGCTCTAGTCGTCTGCTCTGTCGCTTCATCGTTCGCAGCTCCTCAGAAAACCAAGGAGCCGCTCTGATTCTGCGACTGGGCATAGGACGCTCAGGAGCAATCTCATCCAGGGCCCTGGCCATCTCCATATTCCAGAGGTCCACCAGGGCACCGGGTGGATCTCCAACTCTGGCAACAGGAAAATCCCCCAGAGCCCTCAGGAATCCATCTGGATCCATCAGCCTCCGAGGGCGGATCATAGAGTGTGATCCCCCGCCATTGCAGAGGTGAGAAGCCGCAACAAGCCTAAATCCCACCAGACAGTGATCGGGTCCGGGGTATTTACGGCTCGGGTCCGGGGTATTTGAGGGACCGCCTTCTTCTATATAATCCAACCCGTACTCTTAGATCATCTGGGGGGGGCCCTTCTGACTGTGCCGCCACCAGGAGAAGTAAGAGGAGTGGCGGCCAGGAAGAGGGCCTTCTCGGTGGTGGCCCCCCAACTCTGGAACACCCTTCCCCTCGAATTGAGAACTGCTCCCTCTCTGTTTACATTTCGGCGGGGGCTGAAGACCTTTTTATTCCAAAAAGCTTTTAATTGTTGACAGGTTGGCTGGCTGGTTATTATGATCCACGGGGCTTGTGTTTTATTTTATTTTTTAATTGTTTTTAAATTGTTTGTGTTTTTAATCTTGATTGTTTATTGTTTAATACTGTTTTTAATTGTTTTAATGTTAATTGTTATACTTTATTTTTATCTTTTTTAATATTGTAAGCCGCCTTGGACATCTGCCCCGGCAGAGGAAAGGCGGGGTAAAAATTTCTTAAATAAATAAATAAATAAATAATTATCAAAACTAAGAAAAAGTCAAATAGCATATTCTCACATCAAAGGAGGGAGATTTGGATTGGGGACATAAAGGAGTCAATTTTTTTAACCTAAGGTATTTTCCTGATAAAAAATGTCCCTCATCTCAAACGTTGCTATTTCTCTTGCAGGACTAAAAAAATCTCCTCACAGAGCGAACTGCAATTTTGGGGAGGCATTTTCATTTAGGGTGCAATCCTAACCAACCATCTAACACCAGGGTAAGGACAATGCAGCTTTGAGGTAAGGGAACAAACATTCCCTTACCTTGAGGAGGCCACCATGACTGCTCCCCAACTGCAGGATGCATTAGCCCAGCTATGTCTGTGCTGGAAAGCTGGTTAGGATTTGGGCCTTAGAAAACAACACAAAGAGAAGACTCAAACTCACGCTCCCAGTGCCATGGTCTTGAACTAAATCATCCTCCCCCATGGCCACAATACAACTTTTAAAAATTGCAAAAAGATCCTATTTGCAGAACTCTTGTGCAATTCCCACTTGCGTTTGATTAACAGCACAATCCTATTTACGAGTAAGTCCCACTGTGCTCAGTGGGGCTTACTCCAAGGATAGGGTGCATATGATTGCAGCTAAGGGCCCAATCCTATCCACCTTTCCAGTGCTGATGTAGCCACAATGCAGCCCCAAAGTAATAGAACAAATTATCCCTTGCCTTAAGGAGGCTCCGTGACTACCACTCCAATGCAGGATGCATCACATGGAAAGTTGGATTAGGCCCTCAGAATGTTTAAGATTGCAATTTTAAAGAAATCCAAATATATGCATAAATTTTATCAACAGAAGGTCATTCCAGTAACCTATTTCAATTTTGTCCTAGACAGGCCTTCTGTCATGTAATCTTCTAGAAGGTTCTGTGGTCTGAGACCTCTGATTCATAAAAGCCTCTGAACAGGTGCGTGATGCAATCTGGCTGGAGATGTTGCATCAGCCTTCTCATTTGGGGGAGGGTCCAGAACCTCCAATTGGTTTGAAGTTTCACCAAAAGTACCTCTCAGGTACAAAAGAGTTCAGAGGGATTTACAACAAACCAAGTGTGTAGTTTACAACTGAAGCCTAAGGGCCCAATCCTATCCAATTTTCCAGCACCAACGCAGCCTCAATGCAGCCCCAAGGTAGGGGAACAAATGTTCCCTTACTGTGAGGGGACCTCCAGGACTGCCGTTCTACCACAGGTTGCAGAGCATGCCCTGTTGGCACAGCTGCACTGGTACTGGAAATTTGGATAGGTTTGGGCCCTAAATGCAACTGTATATAGATACTTTACATTTACTGGGTACTGCAGGTGAGCCATGTTGCCATTTCTCCATAAAGAAGTTGGTGTTTATCTTTCAGTGTTATCGATCTGAGTTAAGATTATCTTTATATAAGACTGTGGCAACGGTTTAATTCTCAGCAGCTTGCATTTGGCAACTTCTCAGTAATTTGACTGCCATTTATATGGAGGATATCAATGTCAGCACCAGACAGAAACTGTGAATTCTGAAAACCATACTACGGTTCATAAACATTTTTATGGCAGACACAAAGTGTCACTTTACACAAATTTACACAAATTCACTAGCTGCAAAGAACGCCCTGTGCTCCACTGATGAGCATGAAGTTCATTTCCCTTGCACATGTCAGACTTGGGAAGAAGTCTGAAGTCTCATGTGATCCTCCCTTCCATTCTTCATGGATGCCCAAGGTACCAAACCCAGCCAACACGTATGTGTCTCTGACTTTGCATCATAACACAGAACCAGCTTCAAGAAATAAAATAAGTAATAGGGACCAAATTCTGGTTTGAAAAGTATCTAAATTTGTACATGGAATTTCATCAAGCAAGAGAAAAAGACAGAACACTGAAAATCAGAAGTACATATAAATGAAGATATGTTACTCTGGAGTGATAGTAATCTAATAACATAGCTTTCAACACTTTATACACATGTGTATTATACATTGTCTTGGGGGAAATGAAAACTGTGGTGTTTTTTACCCCCAAATAAAAGGTTTCTGTTCCGTCCATTCTTCTCCGTATGAGGTTATTAACATTTAATTCCCAACATAATTTCTTTTTAAGTTTGTTATACGTACAGGAAAGGTCACATTGTCACCAGTGGGTGTTGGTTTATATCAATCTGTTCTTGTAGAAAAATAATATACACAAGAACCCATTCAAGTTTAGGAGATCATTAAATTCTACCTACAGTAAGACTGATAACAGGCTGTATGTTCATTGCTGCCTCCCCCACTTCCTCATTACAGGTGCACCTGGATATGCACAACAGAGGGCCCGATCCTATCCAACTTTCCAATACTGATGCAACCACAATGCAGCCCTGAGGTAAGGGAACAAAGTTATCTTACCTTGAAAAAGCCTCTGTGACTGTCCCTCACCATAGAGTGCAGAGCAAGCCTCCTGGAAAGTTGGATCAGTTCAGGCCTGAAAATGCATATCCCTGACACTTCAGGATACTCTTTTTAGGACATTCTATTTCACAGGGAAAGGGGAACCTCAGATTCATCTGGCAATTTCACCTTTGGCAGGATGGGAGCGCACACAAGTTTGCTTCCACTCCCAATCTCACTGTTAAAATCTTAAGGGGCAAGTAACAAATGAACAGCTCTCAGATTTTCAACTAATATTGGACAGGCAAAACACCATATGGGTCAATTTACAGAAAAAGTTATTTCTCTTCTGTCAAATCGAGTCATATTACAACTCTAGATATTCTAGATCAGGGTTATTAACCTTTTTATGATTACAGTCTCCCAGTGGATTTCCCAATATGTTCCCTCCCTTCGCCAGACTGTCAAATTTATAATCACCACCAGTCCTGTTAGGTACCAGAATGACTTTAAAGAAGTAAATAGCTTGGTTTTACTTTACATATGGAGAGCCAGGAATCCAATCCATACCGATAATGATGATACTTAATCAAATCCAACAACTTTTTTTTAACTGATCAGAGATCCTATACTTCCATCATTTGGTTCCCATTCTCCCAAGGGGTATAGATAATACCCTGTTAACAATCCCTGTTCTAGTTTATTAATAGAGTGTAGGCATATGAATGGATCAGTGAAGTATGGCACTGATTAGTGAATAGTTGTTATACACTTAGAACAGTGTTCTTCAGCCTTGGAGTCAGGACCCCAATGTGGTCGTGAAGCTTCAGTTGTGGGGTTGCAACAACATATGGGAATGAAAAAGGTTAAAGGCCACTGGACTAGAGCACCACCAGGTAAAGGAGAAGGCTTTTCAGGTACCAGGAGATTGTGTCCCAGTCCTGCTCTCATTCTTAGAAATTGTACTAAAATAGCTTTCACTAGTGACAGGCTACATGGGGAGTGGGCGATGATGGATGGGATGGGCAGATAGGGTCCTGGGAGGGGGCAGGATCAACAGTGAGGTCCCCAGTCTCATACTTTATATATTCAGGTCGTGACACGAAAAAAGTTGAGGACCACTGTTTTAGAAGATGGGATGAAAGATAGAGGACAACCCCCCTCAACCAAATCCCATTCTACAAAGTAGATTGCCAGCTACTAGTCCCACTGCATACTCTGTTGGAACAGGAGGACAACTGGTATTAGTTAAAAAAATGAATTTGTCCCCAAGACATCTAGTAGCCGATCCTTAAATGTATCTCAGTGTCAAAAATGAATACAGTTCTTCAAAGCTCTGCGTTAGTGGTCATCCCAGTAGTCTGGAGTTGAGCTGTTGCCTTTGCCTGAAGATGCTAAGCAGGATCAGCCTTGGAATGGCCTTGGATGGGAGACCGGAAGTCACTGACAGAGCTTGTGGAGGAATGGGAGGAGTCAGCTGACAAAAGAACTGGCCAAGGTGTGATCTGTGGTGGACTGTGAAGGCTCAGAAGGTGCAAGAGTGCATAAGAACATAAGAAGAGCCCTGCTGGATCAGGCCAAAGGCCCATCTAGTCCAGCTTCCTGTATCTCACAGCAGCCCACCAGGTGCCCCAAGGAGGCATGTAACAACAAGATGCTTACATACTGTTGCCACTCCCTTGCACCCGGTACCAGTAGCCCACCACCTTTGTAAGGAGGTTGCACAATCCATCATTGCCTATAGCCCATGATGGACCTTTCCTCCAGAAATCTGTCCAATCCCCTCTTAAAGGCATCAAGACCAGATGCCATCACCACCTCCTGTGGCAAGGAGTTCCACAGATTAACTACCCGGTGGGTAAAAAAGTACTTCCTTTTATCTGTTTTAACTCTCCCAACCCTCAGCTTTAGTGGATGCCCCCTGGTTCTGGTGTTTTGAGAGAAGGAAAAGAACATCCCTCTATCGACTTTATCCCTTCCATGCATAATTTTGTATGTCTCAATCATGTCCCCCCTCAGGCGCCTTTTTTCTAGACTGAAGAGCCCCAAACGCTGCAGTCTTTCTTCATAAGGGAGGTGCCCCAGCCCCATAATCATTTTTGTCGCTCTCTTCTGTACCTTTTCCAACTCCACTATGTCCTTTTTGAGATGCGGTGACCAGAACTGGACACAATATTCCAGGTGTGGCCTTACCATTGATTTGTACAATGGCATGATAATATTGGCTGTTTTATTCTCAACCCCTTTTTTAATTACCCCAAGCATGGAATTGGCCTTCTTAATTGCTGACGCACACTGGGTCGATACCTTCATTGAATTGTCCACCAGCACCCCAAGATCTCTCTCCTGAGCTGTCACAGACAGCTCAGAACCCATTAGCCTATAGGTGAAGTTTTGGTTTTTGGCCCCAATGTGCATCACTTTACATTTGTCTATGTTGAAACGCATCTGCCATTTGGCTGCCCATTCCCCCAACTGGGAGAGATCCTTCTGGAGCTCTTCACAATCGTCTCTGGTTTTTACCACCCGGAAAAGTTTTGTGTCATCCGCAAACTTGGCCACCTCACTGCTTATCCCTGTCTCCAGGTCATTTATGAATAAGTTGAAAAGCACGGGCCCCAAGACAGATCCCTGGGGCACTCCGCTTTTCACCTCTCTCCATTCTGAAAATTGCCCATTGACCCCCACTCTCTGTTTCCTGGCCCTCAACCAATTCTGGATCCATAAGAGGACCTGCCCTCTTATTCCCTGACTGTGAAGTTTCTTCAGCAGTCTTTGGTGGGGGACCGTGTCAAATGCCTTCTGAAAATCCAGGTATATGATATCCACAGGTTCACCCACATCCACGTGCCTATTGACCTTTTCAAAGAATTCCAAAAGGTTTGTGAGGCAAAACTTACCCTTACAGAAGCCATGCTGACTTTCCTTTAGCAGTACTTGTTCCTCTACATCAGGGGTCAGGGAACTTTTTTACCTTTTACCCCAAAATATATTTAGATATGCCAACATTACCCCCCACCCCACCCCGCCAGAACAAAAGAAAAAATTACATATTGGAACCCATTGCTTTTTATTTGATTAATTAATGAGCTTAATTAATGCTATGTAAATAGGAAGTTGTAAAGGGCGGAGCAAAACAAACAAAACAAAACAAAACGGAGCCAGTCAGCCAGCGACGGAACCGGAACGGGGGTAATGGATGGTTGCGCTGCCAAGACACAGCAGGGCATGCATATAGATTCATATGCATGCCCGGCTGTGTCTCGGCAGTGCGACCGTCCATTACCCCCAGGAATTCCATTTTTACCCCATTTGGGGTAATTTACCCCTGTTCCCAGACCACTGCTCTACATGTTTTAGGATTTTATCTTTGATGAGGCTTTCCACCATCTTACCCGGAACAGACGTTAGGCTGACAGGCCTGTAGTTTCCAGGGTCCCCCCTTCTCCCTTTTTTAAAGATTGGCGTGACATTGGCTATCCTCCAATCCTCTGGTACCGTGGCCGTTTGAAGGGACAAGTTGCATACTCTAGTTAAGAGGTCAGCAACTTCGTTCTTTAGTTCCTTAATTACTCTTGGGTGTATACCATCTGGGCCTGGTGACTTATTTATATGTAGTTTATCAATTTGATCTAAAACATCTTCTTTATTAACCAGTATCTGATTTAATTCCTTCGTTAGGAAGGGCTGTTCAGGCTGTGGTATCTGCCCAAGTTCTTCTGCTGTGAAGACGGACGCAAAGAATTCATTTAATTTCTCTGCAATCTCCAAGTGCAGCCAGGATCATGACAACACATTGAAAGGGAAACATCTGAAGAAACTGAGGGTTCTGTGAATGGTACATAGAACAACAGTTGTAAAAACCCCAATTGAAAAATGGGGTTTATGAACAGCCTGCCCTTGTAAACCGCCTTGAGCAGTGAAATCTGGAGAAAGGTGGTATAAAAATGCATCAAATAAATAAAATAAATACTACGTGCATGGTAAGGCGGAAAAAAACAACAATTCTGAGAACGTAATGTGTTTACAAGAAGATTAGAATGAATACTAACAGAACTATTGTACATTACTAATTCTGCGTGCCCAGCACAGATTTTCATTTTATTTTTTTCTACAGCAGCCTCATATACCACATAGCAAGCAGATTAATGGAACATGAAGGAAGCTTTTCAAAGAAATAAAAAGGTCAAAGATCACTGGGCATATTTGAAGCTGTTTGGTGGCCTAAACATGCTCTCTGCCTTGGGTCTTGCTCCTATGCCAACTCTTCTGAAAATATCTACCAACAAGCACAACTGAGCTTTTATGGTCTGTCTTCTTTAACACTGCAAAAACACAGGAAGACAACAATAGCTCTCATTTTAAAATGGCAAAAAGGAGATTTACTCTACCCTCTCATGGCCACAGAAATACCAACCGCTTTGTGAGGAGGTAGAGATAGATATATTTGTAAATGAGTTTATGATTTTCTTTAATTGATGTGAGTCACCTTGGGGACTTCTGCAAAGGATAATGAATCTCTGGGATAAAAACAAACGCGTCCAAGCTAGCAAACACATGATGCACATACAGCCATTCATTAACTTCTGGACTTTGCTCTCCTATAATGACAGATAAATATGAAAGCATCCCACACCTATACAGTACAAGGAAACCAAGAACTGCTTCAGGGTAGCTGCTCTTTTCTTCGTAACTGACTTATGGATAATTTTGAATGTTGCCAATGCATGGAAGCACCCTGACTGTCCAGCAAACTCAACCATCAGGAAATAACAGGGTAGGCCCTCTTACGAATTAGGAACTGCATGAAGAAAGGAGACAGGAGTGGCCATCAGGACACCCATCCCTTGCAGCCCCAGGCTCCGCCCTACCAATACTTACTTGTGGTAAATATCGAATCAGACTTTGGGAATCATTGCAGTAGGCGATTAGGAAACTGCTGTCGTAAATGCAGCAAAATGCCACCTGCTCGGACGTTGGGATCGCTATAAGTGCTGGAAGGGCAGGGACTGGGGCAAGCGGGGATGCCAACATTGCCACAGCGATCATGGCGCTGCAGTTACCACAGGGGTTCTTACCTCATTGGGGGTCATGCCAGCCTTTGGCAAGCTTATGGAGGCCCTCAGCCCCTCTGCGAGCTTCCTTGATGATGTAAAAAGCCCCATTTTTTGCATTCAAAGTACTTCCTCTTTTCATGCTAAAAGAAAGGAAGTACTTTGCTGAGAAAATGGGACTTTTTACATTGGGGAGGCTTGCAGAGGGGGTTGTGAGCCTCCCAATCCTTGCCAGAGGCTGGCACAACCGCACAAAGACGTAAGAACCGCTGGATTGCCCACCTCACCACAATCACTGTGGCAGTGTAGGGCAGCTATTCCTGGACCACTCCTCCTAAGGGGGAATGGTCCAGGAAATTTTCCCAATGGTGGGTCGCGACCAGTGATGTCATTCAGGGGGAATGGACCAGAACGGGCGTTCTGGATCCTAACGGGCTCCGTGGCTGGTTCCGGGTTCCCGACAAATGCCAATCAAAAGTGAGTTCCTGTTCCTAAATCATTTGAATGACACCACTGGTCGCGACCCTCAGGTTGGGAAACACTGCTGTATTGTGTTTTGAGTGCTCTCAGGTGCATCTGTGAGGTACGAGAAGCAAAATGAACCCTTAAGTCTGATCCAGCAAGATCTTCTTACATTCTTATGACTTCACACACTAAATTTACAGTCCAATCCAATGCATGTTTATTTGGAAGTAAAGGGTTGCAGACTAAATTCAGTAAGGTGATACCACCAGAAGTTTTTTTTCTGCTTCTTGCAGCACTGACCTCCAATGTGCTTCAAAGGAGCAAATTACTTAAGAGACATAAAATGCTGATCACGAGTGATAAAGCACAGAGGTACTGACTGTATGACAGAACTCCCTGCTGGAATTAATACTTGGAGCAACGTAACAGCAATGGTATTTAAAAGTGTACAGTGTGATATTCCTTTAAGAACATAAGAAGGACCCTGCTGGATCAGGCAAAAGATTTATCTAGACCAGCTTCTTATATCTCACAGTAGCCCACCACATGCCTCAGGAGCACTCAAGACAACAAGGTACTTGTATCTCATTGACACTCCCCTGAATCTGGCATTCTGAAGTAGCCTACTTCTAAAATAAAGAGGATGCACCACCCATTATGGCCTGTATCCTGTGATGGACTTTTCCTCCAGAAATCTGTCCAATTCCTTTTAAAGGCACCTAGGCCAGACACCATCACCACCTCCTGTAGCAAGGAGCTTCACAGATTAATCACCCGCTGGGTAAAAAAAAAAGTATTTCTTTTTATCTGTTCTAACTCTCCCAACACCCAACTTTAGTGAATGCCCCCTGGTTCTGATGGTGTGAGAGATGGAAAAGAATATTCCTCCATCCATCCCATGCAGTATTTTGTACATCTCAATCAGGTCCTACTTCAGGCACCTTTTTTCTAGATTGAAGAGCTCCAAACGCTGTAGCCTTTCCTCGTAAGGGAGGTGCCCCAGCCCAGTAATCATTTTGGTTGCTGTCTTCTGCACTTTTTCTAGTTCCACTATGTTGTTTTTGAAATGTGGCAACTAGAATTGTACACAGTACTCCAGATGAGATTGTACCATCTCCCACTACTTTACTACCAGTAATATAATAGTATGCCACATATCACTCAACAATCAGACATGGCGGTCTAAAGTTTCCAAGAGCATTAACTACGCAGGTTATGCACCAATCGCAGTACAACTTATTATCTGAAAACAGCACATACAGTATATGAGATAGAACATAGCATGATTGTCTTCACTGGACAGAGTCAGTCTGGAAGTACTTTGTTCATAGTCAACAGCCAACCTTCGAATTCCAAGTTGCCTGTGTGCAATTCCATCACAGAGAAGCAATCAGCAGCTCATTCTCCTCACTGGAAGGCCAAGACATCCCTGCTATCCAACTATTAAAACTAAATGAAAGCACTTAAATGTTTGTAGGAGACATCCTGTAAATGCCTGCAACTGTTATGTTTCTGAAGAATGCCTAAAAAGAGACTGTATCTCTAGCATAAGATACGATGGTGCCTGCAGATGTCTGCTACGCAATAGACTGGAAAGAAAGTTACTTTTCTCTTGCCTTAACCAGGGACATCAGGGGCTGGCTCAAGCTATTTGATGCACTAAGCCAAAATAATTCTGCAGGAGATAGGGAAAGTGCATCTTGTTATGCTTTGGGGGGGGATTGTTTTTCCTTCTCAGTCATTTTCCCCAATTGTAGGCCCTTTTCTCTGCTTCCTAACAGAATGGAGTAAAGGAATGGTCTGACTTAGGGAAGATTATTAGGTCATACCTGCCCAATTCCTATTATCCTAAGGGTGGGCATAAGATGGAGCAACTGTGTTTTTTCCACATGGTTTTCCCAATTGAAATTAATCTACTGCCTATTGCGTTGAGCCAACTTTGGGGACATCACTTTATGTGATGGCCACATCCGGAATATTGTGTATAGTTCTGGTCGCCGCACCTAAAAAAAGACATAGTGGAGCTGGAAAAGAGTAGGAGAGAGTAACGAAAATGAATACGGGGCTGGGGCACCTCCTTTATGAAGAAAGACTGCAGCGTTCGGGGCTCTTCAGTCCAGAAAAAAGGCGTCTGAGAAGAGACATGATTGAGACATACAAAATTATGCATGGTAGGGATAGAGTCGATAGAGGGATGTTCTTTTCCCTCTCAAAACACCAGAACCAGGGGACATCTGCTAAAACTGAGTGTTGGGAGAGTTAAAACAGATAAAAGGAAATACTTTTTTACCCAGCGGGTAATTAATCTGTGGAACTCTTTGCCACAGGAGGTGGTGATGACATCTGGCCTAGATGCCTTTAAAAGGGGATTGGACAGATTTCTGGAAGAAAAGTCCATCGTGGGCTATAGGCCATGATGGGTTGTGCAACCTCCTTACATTAGTAGTAGGCTACTTCAGAGTGCCGGGTGCAAGGGAGTGGCAACAGGATGCAAGCATTTTGTTGTCTTGTGCCTCCCTGGGGCACCTGGTGGGCTGCTGTGAGATATAGGAAGCTGGACTAGATGGGCCTTTGGCCTGATCCGGCAGGACTCTTCTTTTCTTATGCTTTTTTAGATTTTGATTTACACTAATGTCTATAATTTAAAATCCCACTGCAACTTACATAGCTCAAGCAGAACTGTACAACTCATGACTACTTTTTACGTAAGAATTACTTTCCAACATGCACTTAGGATAATTTGGCATCCAGAAACAATATTGCCTAGTTGGAAAAACAGAAAGTTAAATGAGCAACCATGTAAACAATATACCTCAGAATTTGTCATTGTATCACAGGTACAACCAATGTGGTATGGACCAGAGAACAGAGAAGTTTTTCTCCCATACTCATATGACTACAGCCCAAGGTCATCCCCAATTAAAAAGACTGGAAGGAGATTCAGGACAGACAGTGGCATCCCTACAGGGAGGCGGAACTCTTAAGTTTTGCAAGGAGCCTTACATTACAGAGTAATGTAAATCCCTCCTCTCCCTTGCCGCTGTAGCCAGTAAGCAATGCCAAGACGTTGGTTCACCACCAACACCACCCACATGAGGATTGGCTAAAACGTTGCGGGAAAGGAGTGATTTCCATAGCAAGATAAGGCTCCTTGCAAAATTTAGAGTTCCACACACCCCTGTAGGGACGCCACTGAGGACAGACAAGAAAGTAATTTATCACATAGCATGTGATTAATTTATGAATTTACAGCTGAAAATGTAGTGGTGACAACTAGACAAGAAGTCTTCAAGACAAGTCCATGGCAAATAAAAGCAATCATTGGCTGCTATCATGGTAACTACATGTTGTCTCTGGGCTCAAAAGCAGTATGTCTCTGCATAGTAGGTTAAGGGCTCAACAGCTGCTAACAAGTATTCAGTTCTCTCATACTTTGGGGAACTTTTCAAGGAAGATGGTTGGCCACTCTGGAGAACAGGAAGCTACAGGAGATGGTCCTTCATTTTTTGGCATTTGCAGAAGTCAAGGTTGTAAACTTGCAACAGTAAAAAGCATCCAGAGCATTGTGCTAACACAAGCAACATTCCCCATACGCTCCTCCTTACTGAAGCCTCTCAATTCCCCCAAAACTGCTGAGGGTGCAAATATGAAATATACTTAAGCCCACATTTTTTAACAATATAGCTGTAAGTAGTATTTTAAAGTATCTCTTCTACAAAAAACAATATAATATTGACAATTCTGGATTTTCATCACCTTGTTCAGAAAGATATAATAAAATTATAAAATTTAAAACTTACCCCATGCCATATAGATTGAAGAAGGCACGAGCACAATTCTTGGCTTATTGAAACTCGAAATGTTAATAGCTGTTCTGATGCAACCTTACAGTGCCTTAATTCATTTTGGGTTCTCCTTTGGTCAACACAATTCCAAGCAACGGCTCCTATGTGCCCTGATGGTATAGTCCTAACAATTGCTCTTGTCCCAGTATAGACTGATTTCTTAACCTCTTTATCATTTTTGCAAAATCTCCTGATTAATAAGGTGGAGCGCTCCTTCTTGCTTCGATAAAAATCCTCTTCCAGCTCTTCGCTGTAACTTTCATTGCAGTTTTCAAAATGGCTCAGAGAGGGCTTTGAGGGCATTCTTCCAGTAAAATTACCACTTGAGAAACTGTGACCCGTGCATGCTGCACTGAGCTTCTGGGTTTCTCTTTCAAAACACAGATAGCTCTCCCCTGAAGTATCATAGGTACTGCACAACTGTTGTCCAGTTTTATTCACGCAGGTAGCTGGAAGTTCCATTAATTTGCAAGTGCAGGTTCTGGAATCACTGGTATAATCATTATAAGCCTTTACTGGCCCTAAGCAGTCATTCCAAATGAAGCTGTTGTGCAATGTACACAACCTTTTTGAGATGTCATTTTCCTCTTTAACATAATGAAAATCAGCACCCTCCATTTCAGTTTTATTTACTGAGGACTGGCTTCTTAGTGTATTTAACTCTACAACAGATCCATCCATTTTTAATTGGTTTTCAGCATACATGGCTCTTTTCAGCAAAGATGGAATTCCAGTTTCTAAACAGTTGTTTCTCTTTGCAAAAGAATCATATGATTTATATAAGTGGTTATGTACAGTATTGAAGTTTTCCTGTATAATGTCATACTTTACATTAAGAAACTCCACAGAGGCAGGAATACATGTACCCCTCTCCCAAAGTTTTTTGCAATCAGTCATTTCTCCATGTGTCAAAACAAAAATATTCAACAATGCTCCCTAGAGGTGCTTTTCTTCCAAGTAGTTATAAGACAGTTGTATACATCTTTGTGTGTGTGTGTGTGTGTGTGTGTGTGTGTGTGTGTGTGTGTGTGTGTTTTCATAACAAGCATCTAGGATGCTTTATCTTCATTTCCTCTCCAGGCGACAGACAATACTGCCAAAGACCAAATGCAAATAATGTTGTTTCTTCATCCTGACACACAGTCTTCAGACAGTGCCCTGCTTTTCCTCAAGAATCATTTAATTCATTACATCATTTGTTACGCTGCCATAACATCAGTTCAGTTCTGGAACACAGAATACGATTGTATTGCTAACAGTCTCTGAAACTTTCTTTGCTGTGGAGTTGCACAGAATATAAACTGTAAAAAATTAACTTTGAACAGCACAGTATTCAGAAGTGCTCTCCCTCCGCAGGTGACCCCTTCTTTCATAGATTATACTTCTGTATTGCCTTGTCTATTGTTACATATCTAAGAACTTTATGTTCAAAAAGGTAGTGACTTCTTAGTCCTGCACATCCAGTTATGATGACCTGCAAAGACAAAAGATGAAACAATACTTAACATAATATCAGGTGTAAACTGCACATTCATGATACTGTCATGGTAGCCCAAGGTCACTTCACAGACACTTAATAAAAGCAACTTTAAAACTCATTAAGAGTGCAATCCTAACCTGGAGTTAGGCTGGCACAGTTAAGCCAGCAAAGTTTGGCTGCCACAAGGGCCACTTTAAAACACGTTTGGACCACTCTTGGAGTCAGGGAGGATGACACATGTCTGTGTGCTGGCCTCTCTGACTTTATGGTGTCCCTTGTGTCAGCCAAACTTTGCTGGCCTAACACCAGGTTGCCCTAAGGGGCAATCCTAACCTAGAGTTAGGCTGGCACAAGTCCTTTTTGCTGCCTAGAAGTGTGTTACTTTGCCGGTAAAGTGTGTTTTCATCACCCTTGAGTGTGGAATCCTAACCTGAAGTTAAGCTGGCACAGTTAGGCCAGCAAAGTTTGGCTGGCACCAGGGCCACCGCAAAGCACATTTGGACCACTCTCTGAGTTAGGGAGGATGGTACACATCTGTGTGCTGGCCTCTCTGACTCCAAGAGTGGGTCAAACATACTTTACGGTGTCGCTTGTACCAGTCAAACTTTGCTTGCCTAACTGGGCCAGCCTAACTCCAAGTTAGGATTGTGCCCTCAGTCAGGGAGGACAGCGCACATCCATATGCCGGATGTGCTTTACGGTACATTTGTGACACCCCTGAGCTAGCACAAGGGACTTGGGCTGGCCTAACTCCAGGTTAGGAGTACACCCTAAGGGTGCAAGTCTATATACACTTACTTGAGAGTAAGTCTTATTGAAGTCAATGAAACAAACTTTTGAACTGACATGCCTGGGATTGCACTATTAGTGAGTTCAGGAAAGCCATTCCCACAAGCATAAAAATGAGGGGCATACAAATCCCACACCCGTACAATAACCATTGTTATTAGTATGGATATGTGAAGAGTTAAACATATCTTCACATAAGAAAGATTCATTATGTACACATGCTGCAAGCAACTTGGGCTCAATTCAGTTTACCATGGAGATCAAGCACAGAGGAAACATCATAGGGTCCAACAAGGCCCACTTATAATTTATGTTTGTATGGTGCCTGTGCACCTCTCATATGGGAAATAAGGGACCATCCAACACGGTCCACCCATTCAGACATGGAATTAAGAGCTGAGAGCCTCTCATGTCCTACAGCACAATCCTATTCATGTCAATTCAGAAGGAAGACCCACCAAGCTCAAAAGGACTTACACCCAGGTAAGTAGGTATGTATAGGACTACAGCCCAATGTACTAATCTTCAGATGTGTCCAGCACCCATGACAGTCCAAATCAAGCCTCATTTACAATAACAGACTTTGATTAAATAAATCAAAATAAATCAAAGTCATATAGATTTGAAACACAACGCTTCTTACTATATAGGAAACTAGCTTGTCCTTACCCGGCATTGCCCGGGTATGTATGTATCCCAAACTTCTATTAGACAGGAAAAGGAATGAATTCTATCTGTAGTGTAAAATCGAAGTAATGTTACGTACAGGAAATTAAAAGTATATGTACAGTATAAAAATTATAAAGTAAAATCTTTTACAAATTCACTATAATATTAATGTAACTCAGAACTTGATTATAAACAACATTTTTAGTTTCACCTCCAGGAGCAAGAATACATAAATTCTTGGGTGAACCCACCCTTGAGCAAGCAACATAAAGTTGTCCGTAGGACAAACATGGTGATCTCAAATCCACTCCACAGTACTTAATAGACTGCCCCTGTGACTTGTTGATCGTGATTGAGAATGCAAGTCTCACTGGAAATTGCAATCTCTTAAAGTTAAAAGGGAGATCCGTCAGAATGAGTGTTATCCGTGGGATAAAAACTGTTTCACCCTCTCCCTTTCCTGTTAAGATAGTCACTTCAATTACATTACACAGCATCTTCTTGACACACAGCCTTGTGCTGTTGCAAAGTTTTGGCAGGTCGAGGTTCCGTAGTAAAATAATTGGAGATCCCACTGTAAGTAAAAGACAATATGGTGGCAATCCAGCTGGATCAAGTGAGTTTAGGAAGTCTGATGGGAAATTGACGGCCTCATAGGCATCTACTATGGTATCGACAGACTTGTTTTCAGTGACTACGCCTGGCAACATGGTAAGTATTTGATTGGAGTCCAATCAAAGACCGGGCCATAATGATTTCTAAAAATTTCTAGAAGGTTCTATTCCAGTTCTATTCGTTCTATTCAACTACACTTGGGCTTAAATGTCATCGGGACTATCACCAATCCGCTTAGCGACCCCGAAAACTATGGATTCAACACTAATATCGGCCGTTTTTGATTATTTTTACATATCACCCTCTTCCCACCCCCACCCCTAGGGGCGCTTGGGGTGTCTTACCCCCACAGTATTTCTAGAAGTGGGATGAGTTTTGAAATCTGAAATCAAATGTTGTTCTCTACGCCACCATCAGCGTGCTGCGGATATTCTATTTCCAAGCACTGTATCTTGCACCCCTTCTCACCCCTCCCCATGCTGAGGGGGGCTGAACATGGACTTAAACGGCATCGGGAGCATCACTATTCCTCTCAGCGACCCCGAAAACTATGGATTCAACACTAATGTCGGCCGTTTCCGATGATTTTTAAATCACCTTCCCACCCCCACCCCTTGGGGCGCTAGGGGTGTCTTACCCCCACAGTATTTCTTTTCAGAGTGTAAGGCATATGTGTACCAAGTTTGGTGTCAATTGCTCCAGGCATTCCAGAGTTATGCTGGAACATACATACACACATACATCCAATTATATATATATAGACTAGCTTTTTGTTACCCGGCGTTGCCCGGGTGTTTATATCTCCCATCCCTGACCCATCCCTGACCCATCTTCCAATTTTGGGCGTTTTCGACCATTTTCACCTGGGGCTCCCCGCGCACCCCCACCCCCGGGGGCACTGGGGGGGGCCCTGATCCCCACAGTGTTTGTCACCAGGCCGCAAGGCATAGGCATGCCGGGTCTGGCAGCAATTGCTCCAGGCGTCACAGTGGGGCATGGTGGACATCTGGTATGGCACCCTTGCCCGTCTCCCACATTGGGGGGTGCAGACCCGAACTCCCACAGCGTCGCTGTTTGCCTCGGTGAGCCCAGAAACTACAGAACCAAGGACGATCACGTCCATTTTTGGCCATTTCCACGCAGGGGCCCTGGCCCCCCCCGGGGCGCTAGGGAGGCCTGACCCCCAGAGTACCTGTTGGCAGGCTGGAATGAACGCGCATGGCGAGTTTGGTGCACATCGGTCCAGGCGTTCCAGCAGGGCATGGCAGATATTGTGTCTTGCACCCCTTCCCGTACCCCATGCCGAGGGGGGGTGAACCTGGACTCCAACGGCGCCAGGAGCAACCCCGGAAACTATGGATTCGACGTCGATTTTGGCCGTTCTCGACCATTCTCACTTGGGCCCCCCCACGTACCCCCACCCCCGGGGGCGCTAGGGGGGTCTAACCCCCGCAGTGTGTGTTGTCAGGCCACACGGTGTATGCGTGCCGAGTTTCGTGTCGCGCGGTCCAGGCGTTCCAGCAGGGCATGGCGGATGTTGTGTCTCGCACCCCTTCTGGCCCCCCACGCCGAGGGGGGGTGAACCTGAACTCACACAGCGTCGGGAGCGTCGCCACTCGTCCCGGCGACCCCGGAAACTATGGATTCGACACCGATTTTGGCCATTTTCGACCATTTTCACGCGGGGACCGCCACGTACCCCCACCCCCGGGGGCGCTAGGGGGGCCCGACCCCCGCAGTGTTTCTGGCTAGGCCACTAGGTGTATGCGTGCCAAGTCTCGTGTTGCTCGGCTCAGGCGTTCCAGCAGGGCATGGCGGATGTTGTGTCTCGCACCCCTTCCTGCCCCCCACGCCAAGGGGGGGTGAACCTGAACTCGCACAGCGTCGGGAGTGTCGCCATTCGTCCCGGTGACCCCGGAAACTATGGATTTGACACCGAGATTGGCCATTTTCGACCATTTGCACGCAGGGACCCCCAAGTACCCCCACCCCCAGGGGCAGTAGGGGGGCCCGACCCTCGCAGTGTTTGTGGCCAGGCCGCTAGGCTTCCACATGCCGAGTTTGGGGCCAATCGGTCCAGGCGTTCCAGCAGGGCATGGCGGACGCTGTGTCTCGCACCCCTTCTTGCCCCCCACATGGGGGGGCACACCCAGACTCCAACTGCGTTGGGAGCGTCGCCACTCATCTCGGCGACCCCAAAAACTGCGGATTTGACTCCAAGTTTGGCCGTTTGTGACCGTTTTCACGTTGGGACCCCCCTGTACCCCCACCCCCGGGGGCTGTAGGGGGGCCCGACCCCCGCAGTGTTTGCGGCCAGGCTGCTAGGCATCCGCCTGTCGAGTTTGGCGCCAATCGGTCCAGGCATCCCAACAGGGCATGGCAGGCATTGTGTTTGACACCCCTTCCCCCCCCCCACGTCAGGGGGGGCTGAACCCGGACTCCAACGGCATCGGGAGCATCGCCGCTCATCCCGGCGACCCCAGAAACTGCAGATTTGACGCCGATTTCGGACGTTTCCGACGATGTTCACGCGAAGACCCCCACATACCCCCACCCCCGGGGGTGCTAGGGGGGTCTGACCCCCGCAGTGTTTGTTGCCAGGCCGCAAGGTACATGTGTGCCGAGTTTCGTGCCGATCGGTCAAGCCGTGGGGGAGCCTATGGAGAACATACACACCCACACGCATACATATCCACATACATACCCACCCACGTTCATTTTTATATAGACAGATAAATGTGATGCAATGTTCAACCTAAGGTTATTCTCATTGAATTAACCATTAATCTGGTAAATGAAAAACAAAAAGGCTCATTTTGATAAATCAGAAGCGTAATGTATTCCATCCATCAACACAGCAGAAGAGAACCAAGAGGAAACAGATTAAGCACTGGATCAGAAGTCAGACAGCAGAGACCATTGAAAAAGTGAACCATCTTGGCAAATTCTCAATATTCACAGTCACAGAATGTTTCAATTAATGGCAAAAATGTTTTCAATATTTGTTAAGCATAGTTGTTGATAAGTAATGCTGAGAACTCAGCAAACTGAAAAATATCTGGAGACACATTCCAAATTGCTCAAACAGAAAAAAGTCATTAAAGACACTGATAAATAAATATGACTGTACAAAAAACGGAAACAAATTGCAAGATGCTTTTTCACAGCATACATTGCGATTGTTACTTGAATGAGAAGAAAAACAGGAAAAGCTCTGGGGGGAAAAAGACTACAGCCAATGCTCAGGATACACAGCTGTGGCCCATACTGGCTCATGATGAAACAATACTGTGCATCGCAAGAACAACAGCTCTTAGTTATAGCTGACATGGTGACAACATGTGGCCCAACTGAAAGTAATTGTTATAAAGTTCTCCACACATCAACGTCATGTTTCATACACATCTTGGCATTTGCTGAAAATGGACAGGTCTACAACTGTCAACACAGTTCTTAAATGACAGGTCATTCATGCAAAGGGGCAATGAAGAACTGGAGAAAGAGATTACAAGGGGGAAAGGACAGATTTGGCTTCCAACTCCATCACCACTTCACAACTAATTGTTCAGAATAACTCACAGTTAAAGACAGGATTCTGTCACTATCACATCTATCTATTACCAACCTAAAATACCTTGAGATCTTCTTAATTAAGTATGGACCTCAATGGTTGATTGAGTTAGATCACTAAAGGCCAACCCAATTTGGAAGGCTTGCAATTCTTTTGGATTTTAGGCTGTGAGACTTCCAGGGACAGTAGAAAACTAAAACGTCTTTTTTAAATGTATGCTGGTCACTCAAAGTTGTTACTCCATTTAAGGAAGTCTTGCTGCAAGATACTCCAGTACAGACAATGTAAAGAAGAAGAGCTCTGATTCCTAAAACAGAATTTTATTTTATTTTTGCGGGTGGGTGGGTTGCGAAATAAGAGCTGGTTCATGCTGTGAAAGAACAATGGACTATGAACTCCACACAAATGCCCTGGAAGACATGATCTAGGATAAATGTCAGAGATTTATTAGTTCTTTCCCTCCTACCCACTATGTGTGCATATTACACATGTTTAAATGCAAACCAGCTTTCTCTGGCCTCCTCTGATTCTTCCTAACTTTTTATTATGTTGTGGGCAACTGGTTTGGCATTTTTGTGTTCTCCTCTTTATAATCTACTAAGATTTGCTGTAATTGATGCTTCTATATGCTATAATTTTTTGATTGTTTTATTATTGTTCTCAAACTGTCATAGTAAGCTACTTTGAACACTTTTTAGAGAAAGGTGAGATATAATGTAATTTTTAAAACAGCTACTCATTTTATGTAATAGCTGACAGTCAAGTCCTTAACAAAAAATGGCTGTTAATATTTGAAATAATTTTAGTTGATTAGTCATCTGTTTTTAAACTAAAATATTTGCATTATTTCCAAAGCCTTAATAGAAACTATAATGTGAGGAAGGAAATATGCAAGGGATGGAGATGAGTTAAAACTGTTACATCAGACAGAACTCACCACCTCTCTTGTCTGTTAACCACTCACAGGGTTCTTTCAAAGAACATGATAAGGTGATTCTAAAAAACCCTTTACAGAGAAATTGAACAATCATCTGAGCCAGTACAGGTCCCTTGCACTGGCTCCCAAGTGTTGCAAACATCCTATAAAGCACGTTTGCAGCTACTCAGGAGCCAGCTAGGCCAGCACACAGACCCTGCACTACCCTAGCAGCACCAGACCGGTACCCAGAGAAGGTAAGCTTATGCCGGTCCTGGCAGGCCAGCACAAGTGGCTGGAGAGGGTGGCAGGAGGGTGGAACAGAGGCACAATGGGGGTGTTTTGAGGTAGGGAGCAGATCAAGAGGTGGATTGGGCCCAAGATAGGGTGGGACCCGTTGTAGCAGCGCAGGCCAGAGCCTAAATCCCCAGCCCCAGCCCAACCAGTGTTGCATATGCCGCTTGGATTTGCATCTATGCAATCTCAGATGAAGATCCAAGTAGCCCCATAGGGCTGGCTGGAGCGTGACATGGGGTAAGGGGAATAAAATATCCTTACTCGAAATTGCACCCCAGCCCAGTCCTACTTTACACTGGATACAGCGCAGGCAAATCAGCCTGCCAGTTCCAGCTCAAGTTAGGATTGTGCCCTTACTAAAATAAGATGTAAGGAAATTTCTTTTTAATATTAATGGGAAAGGGACTTCTATGAATCCCTCAATCTTTTCTCAATACTTTTCTCAATACTTTACTAGCCAACCCTTGGTAACAGATACATGAGATTAATCATATAGACCAATATTAAACTGAACCTACAAAACAAACATTGTTTATAAAAAGAATAAACAGGTTACTTTATTTGCTTAGAAATTCCATTGTTTATAAGGTTACTCAGATTACAACTCTCAAGAATGACTAGAACCTGTAACTATCGTAATAATTGTGTATAAATAGAGAAATTTATGCCTACAAATTGCCTAGAAAAACCTGACATCGACTTATATTCAGGGGAATTTGGTAAATGCCTTCAGCAACATGATGGATGGAGCAAGGCCTAGCTGTTTCTGAGTGCTCTTGACTGTAATTGCAAGCCACGAAGCTGCAGAGCCTTCTGAGCATGCTCAGAAGCAGCTTAGGAATATGAATGGAGTCCTATGGAAAGTGAAACTGAGCCACACTGCATTTACTCATGAATAGGTGGCCGTGCCATGGTGCGTTGGAAAGAGCAGGCCAAGAGGAATGCAACACAGCCAGAACGGTCCCAATCTGATGAACGTAGACCCCCCAAAACACTTGAGAAGGAAGTCCCTCCCTCTAAGCTGAGAAGTATTGAACCCATGGAAAGCGAAACTGAACTAAACATTCATTTACTCATGAGTAAGCAAGTGTTTACTGAAAACATGCAAGTTGAATTCAACAGGGCTCAAGGTGTGGGGATTGTGCATTCACGTGTGAGAGGTAAAGAAACCACACAGGCACAAAGCTATTGGGGAGGCTCTTTCTAAAACAGTGATGGCGAACCTTTTGGACTTAGCGTGTCAGAACTTCAGAAAATGCTTAACTTCACTTTGCTGATGTGTCAACCCCCCTTCCCAAACAAAAGAGAAACAATCATGTATATAAACCAAAAATACAGTCCAATCATGTGTGATGCTATGTATTGTATAAAGAAACATCAAATAATTACAAAAATGAAAAATGAGTAAAACAAACTCAGTTTCTGTCAGTTATTGGTGGATGCTGGTGTATCACCCCAAATGTTGTGGCGGGTCACCTTTGACACATGTGTCATAGGTTCGCCATCACTGTTCTAGGATGAGCATTCAGCCCATGTGCTCTCTTTTGTTCCAGACAGCTATGATGCTGAGGTACTATGCAAACTTTTGAGGGTGTGTGGAATAGGTTCTTTTATTACTCTTGAGTTGTTCTGGGCAGGTATGCCTAATCAAGACCAAGCCATTCTTCCTTGCCACTTTTGCCTCTTCCTTGCAAGAACATAGCAAACCAACTTAGGGGGAGGGGATCATCCTGCAGAAGCGAACCCAAGCATGTAAACTGCGCTCAATGCATTTCTTTATTCCTTAAGTTGATCCAGGCAGATATGCTTTTAGGGTTACCAGATACAAACTGGACAAAGTGCCTATACCTTTAACAATTGTATAGAAAGGGGAATTTGGGAAGGTGTAGCTTTTGAAACCCTTCCATGATTAGTTGCACCTGCCCAAATTCCTTCTTCTGTACAATGTTTAAAGGTATATGCACTCTGTCCCAGTTTGTATCTAGTAACTCTATGGTTAATCAGTTCTAGTTTTGAACAGTTTTGTGTGCCTTGTTTCATTATTCCAGCACGCCTTGTCCTTTGTCTCTAATGACATTACTTCTGTTTAATGACATCCCTTCTGGTGGGTCCCCATAGATTGTGATTTTCAAAAGTTCGTCCCAGTGCTAAAAGGTTTGGGAACAACTGGTTTGATAGTTGCTTGCTATGTTGCTGTTTTATTTTGTTTTTCAATTTTGGCTTTATTCAGAAGCTGCTCCAAGGGAGCCTTCCTTAAGCTCTCTCCCACAACATCTTCAGTGATTATCAGTCACAAATTTCACTCCCAGCCATCAATTCATCTGCCTTTCCATGCTTCCTCTCAAATCCTCTGCCTCTCAAATCCCAACAACCAAAACAAACCATTCATAGGCTCTGCTGCCCTGGTTATTTTGTCCCTCTCAGCCTCTGTCATCAATCATAAGACACTTTTCCTCACTGGCCCCTAGTTAAAAACCAATCAGAACTCTTGGAGGGAATTTTTTGAATAACCAAAGTGGTCACTCATTGATCAAATAGAACTGCAGGTTTATAATATCTTCTGGACCATGTTGACAGTCCTAATGCCTTAAGTCCTCACAATTCTGTCATCTTTGGTAGCTGATGCACATTACTATGACTGACAAGAGTCCATCTACTCTCCCCCTCAGCATAGTACAGGCATACCCTGGTATCCGCTGGGGTTCCATTCCGGATCTCACCATGGACACCTGAAACCATGAATATTGGGAACGCCTTTTTTAAAATAGGGGAATATCAGTGGTTTTGCTTCAACAAGGTAAAAAGAAGGGATTTGTGTTCCCCTATGTTTTTCATAGGCGACACAGTATCCATGGTATCCACGGATAACTGAAACAAAGGATAACAAATCAGTGGATAATAGGACATGTCATCAGTAATGTAAATGCAACATACCCAACAGGATTGCACCCTGAACCTGCACTCACAAATTATGAGCAATGGCACGACAATAACTAGGGAGATGGGGATCTTCCCAACCCCTGAATCCCATTTATCAATCACAAATCAACTGTTATACAGTAGGTATAGTAATACCCACTTAATGCAGAGGATATATTACCTGAAAGTTTATTACTGTATGAAACAGTGCTACAGGAGACATGGTTAAAGATAAGGCAGAAAACTAGTGCTGATTGGCCCCATTTATCCCAAAATGCACTGCTCCCATTGGCGACAATTGCTGTCAATCATGCAAAGATCGCTGTAACAAATCAATGCCAGATGATGCAGCATTACGTGAAGTATTATTATACAGATTCTCATAATTCAATATTGTAAGATACAGTACTTTGTGACCAGTGGTATAGTAATAAGCATTATAGTAAAGAAGCTCGTCACCATAACCACTTGCTACTAAAAATGAAACCCCAAAAAATCAACTTTAAATTTATTAATCAGAACATTGTATTCTCCTGCAATTTAATCCTACAGTGAAAATTATATTTAATCTAAAGATTTACCTCTTTTATCCCAAACTTTTGGAATAAGTTGTAATAATTTAAAATAAATGTATAAAAATTGAAAGGCAGGATAAAAAAATACTCCATGTGTATTTTCTAGTACATTCAAGTACATCTTGAACATGTTTACGTAGAAGAAGGTTACATTTACATTTACACTGTATCTCCTGAAGCCAATAAGTTAAAGTAAACTAGCCTGGGAAACATGGCACAATTTTATCTCCACTCCTCCTTTCATCCATTCACCCAACGTGCCACCTATCCACCCATCTACATGCGGGGCGGGGAGGCTAGCACTTATGCCTTTTTACAAAATGTTCCAGTTGGCCTTCTGCTGAGCCTAATTTGTCTTCTCACTTAAGGTCCTTTGGGGAAAAAATGTCAATGGCATCTCTCTCAATTTACCCGTTTATGACCATCAATAAAATTATTTTTTAAATCTAATAAAGCTCTCATTAACATACTTTCTAAGTATTTTGTTTATAATCTGTATACAGGTGCATATAAAATGGTAACATCTCTTTCTCTCAAATAGCCCTTGTGCAGCTTTACTCCCTCGTGTTTACTATGTATCAGGTAAAACAAAACTTTTGTTGTACATCATAGAAGCATGCTTACATTTTCTGCAAGATTGAATTATCACATCAGAAAAATCAAACTGAAGTTAACCCCCCTTTGGGGTCTACTGTGAAATAAGTAGTTTACAGTCCAGCAACACAAATGTAATCAGCTGCCTAATGCTGTGCATATCTATCCATCTCTAAAATTCCCATTACTATGCCAATAGTTTATGGGCAATTCCAAAATGAATCGCCCATACACAATATAAAGGCTTTGGGGTACTTTTTGAACTCCGGAGATTCACAGATGTAGGCAGTTAAAGGCAAAAAAAAAAAAAAAGCCTTTGCTTGTTAGGTAGAGAGGATTAGAGATTCCTGGAGACATTATTACATGGAACTTCCTCCAGGAGTAGTGGGAGGGAAGGAAATGATCTTCAGCATTATTACAGCAAGAGTTGGAACTGCAGCTCTTGGCTGAAGTGTGTGGAAGGCAGATAGAGGAGAGGAGGATAGGAAGAAAAGTGGAAAGATTTGAAGCAGAGAGCAAGGTAGAGAAAAAAGCATACTGCAGAACTGAATTCACAGAACTGAATTCAGTATTCACAGAACTGAATACTGCAACACAGACTGGGCAAGCTAACACTATAATCCAGGCCATGCTGACTATGAAGTTAATTCCACTAAGTCCAGTGGGACTTACTAACAGGAAGATGTGGAAATTATGCATCCCACCCCCACCCACCCCCCACCCCCGGTTAAAGTGTGCAAAGCTGCATGTAGACTTACACAGAAAATATTCCTATTAACTTTAATGTGGTCAGTATTAGATGCATTTTCAAGTATTGTAGTATATTAATAGTAACTCTGTTTAGAAAGCCACAAATAATATTTGGTCAGCAAACAAGAACTTTGCTTACTTTGGCTTTGCAAATTACATCAGATTCTGGGAGGAATCCCACCCCAAATTCTGACTCATCCAGACTATGAAATCATCTGAAAGATCAATTACATTCAACAAGGAAAACACTTGGGTAAAACTGAAAATACAGTATTTTAGGAGATAATCTTATGCCTACTTACTTAGGAGTAAGCCCCAATGAACAATAAGGAGTGTGCTGTCACTCTTTTCACATGATGTTTTACAGTCACTGATAAAAAAAAATGATGGGTCATCTTTCCTCAATTTGTTTTAAAAAAGCATATTATTGTTCATTTGCCATTAAAAATCTCATGAGGAAATGGTAGTTTATAAAAGTGAGTAATCTACTCCACTCTTTTGTATGCAAAATCAGGAACAAGTATTTGTGGTGATCCTAATATGAGGCTGGCAGGAGCTGGGAAAAGCAATGGCAGCTCACTCCTTTGCGCAGTCTTGAACTCCCAACTTTGTGGTCGGAAAGCCCAGCAATAGCGGATTAACCCGTTGCGCCACCACATCCCTGTGCTTAAATATTCACATCTACTGTATTAAAACAAAGGTGCCCAATCAAAAAAATAAATTTGCATCATCTTCCATTTTTTTCACCAGTTTTATTTTTAAAAAATCCAACTTGAGGATGTCAAAAATATTTTTAGAAGACAAAGAGTATGTAAGAAGAAAGTGATTCTGAGAATCATGTTACTAGAAATATTTTATTTCAAGGGATCCAGAAGACACACACATTCATACACAAGAGTACAGTGGCGGACCTGAAGCTTCTGCTGCCCCAGTCCCACCCCGCAAGTCATTACTTTGTTTATAACCATGCCATGTTATTCTGTTTGCGTCCGGAGGTGCTCTGTGGGCTGGAGAGGCAGCATGTGGTCTCCCCAGCCCTCAGTAGGCCTTGGAAAAGTACTCCTAGTTTTACGGAAAAAAACCTACTGTATCTCCAGAGGCCTTAGAGGGTGTTTTGAAAACAACAAAGGCCATGCACAGCCTCTCCAGTTCTCAGAGAATGCCTCCAGACATGACCAAAGAAGCCACATCCAGAGGGAACAGGGGCATCACACCTGGGGGACAGCAGATGGTGGTGGCACCCCCTCAAGGCTTGGTGCCTGAGTGCCCTGCACACACCCAGGTACACCAGTGCAAATGTACTTGGTGCTGACAGCTTACCAGGAGAGCATGGACTACTAGGCCAATAATTTGACTGTTTTCTGAAGGCAAAAGACCTCAGAACCACCCGCCAATTGTATTACTGAACAGATAAGTAATGGGAAGGCATCCCACACACACTTCCGCATCCTTCTTCCCTTCTATCCCATGCCTCAATTCAATACTTCCTAGTTTATTAAACTAGTTTTATGTGACATTCAAAACAGGAAATTGTGGTTTGAGCAATACTAGGTTATCAAACCATAAATCAATCCTGGTTAAATCATTTGTAGACATTGCTCAAATCACAGTTTCCAAGTCTGAATACCTTTGGAAACTGTACTTCAAATAACCAGACAGTATTGAATAAAAGCATGATAGAGAACGCCTTGCTAAAGGAGTAGCCATGGCAGTCTGTTGCTGCAAAGAGTCTTGTCACACCGTAAAAACTAACCAATTTATTTCAGCATGAGATTTCATGCTGAAATCTCAGTCCACTTCACCTACATCTGAAAGTGTATTGTCGATAACGAAAGCTTATGCTGAAATAAATTGGTTAGTCTTTAAGATGTCACAAGGCTCTTTTTAATTCAACAGTTTACAATTTAAACTTCAATTATAGCACTACTATTTCCTCTTCTCCCCAAAAATAAGGTGATTATTAATTTAAACTCTATTTATAAAAACAGAGAACAGCAACAGTCTGACAATATATCTGAAGTCATGCTACTAAGGATGCAACTTGAACCTGATTAAATTACTGCAATTCGATCTCTGTAATTGCCTCCCAGCCTATTCATCAGTGGATGTTTCCATACTGATCAGCTTTCTAAGTGACAATCTATAGCTTGTCAGCTAACTGCAGGATTGCTGCTTGAACATTTAATACTAAGGGGATTCTAAACTGCAACAAACAAACAAACAAACAAAAAACCATTGTCCTACATTCTATTACATAATGTTTTCCCAAGATTTCAGCACCTTAGAGCCCAATCCTATCCATTCCTACCAGCACTCAATACATCAGTGCCAAAAGATTACTGCTGCATCCTGGAAGGGGGGGTAGTTGTAGAGGTCTCCTCTAAGGAAACATTTGTTCCTTTACCCTGGAGTAAGCCTATGTGACGCAGGTGGAATCTACTCATGTTGACCCCTGCCATAAGGCAAGTAGCACTGCAGGAAAGCTGATTCCATCAGCTCTACAAGCCCATAGGATTGGTCCACTAAGGCATGTTTACACAACTTTCCTCCAGTATTACCATTATAATCAGTTAAACAGTTACAGTTCCTTCAATGGCAATTTAACATGCTTTATAGTGAAGCAATAGTTTTATGCTCTACCCTTAGTGCAACTTTGCTTGCATAACACAAAGCTAAAACTTGCTACCATCCATTCTACCATTAACTGAATTTTTGAACCTTTCTTCTGTCATAGTACAAAAAGATGAATTCCATACTAGACAAATCTCCAAAAAAAGTCATACTGGAAGTCATTAAACATAAATAAAACAACATTTGAACAATCAATTGCACCCTATATGCCTAGATTTTTGCTCTCTCAGCCACTGAGCACATGAAATTATGTTCTCATTGCCGGCCAAATGAGCAAATAGAACAATTTCATCCCATTCACATTCAACATGCCCCTTGCCTGTTTATTAAGGAAGAAGTTATACAGGTTGAATATCCCTTATCTGGACTGCTTTGGACGGGAAAGTGTCCGGATTTAGAAATAACTGCATAATGAGAAATGGTTCCTCTTGCTCTTTTTACTGTTAGCTGACACCTGTATGGGTGGCCTTTCTGACATTTTTCAAGAATGTCTGCACTGGTACACCACAGAGCGGAGAATAGAGCTTACAGCCTGTACCTGCACTGTACATAGACATTTTTATTTATGGTCACAGACCAGCATAAAAGAAAAAACCCATACATAGGAATGAGCGCAAAACCTTCCAGTGTTCACACTACAGAAAGATTTTTTGTTTAAAGTCTTTCAGAATAGTCCGGATTTTAGATGTCCGGATAAGGGGTAATTTATCTGTACCATGTTCAGTATGGCTTCTTCCCTGTTAAGAATGTAAAGGATTGCATTGTATCTTTTTAACACACACACACACACACACACACACACACTTACTTTTACTCCTTAATATGAAAGTTACCTGCCTGTACAATTCACTTCCTATTTATTTCTCCCTCTTAAATATTTGGAATCCCTTTTCTGTTTACATTTTTCCTTCTTTTCAGTGCAGAGATACAATTACTTTAAAGAATATCCATTAAATTGAATATATGTCTTCTTTAAATGATTATAAGAAGATTTACATATTCCATTTAGTTTAAATGGAACTAAATTGTTAAAAATATAGAAGACTTCTTTAAAAGTCTGCTGTATTCTTAAAAGTAAAGGTAAGTTCATTAAAGCTTGAATATTTTCACCATGCTATTGCCCAGGGGGCCAAATACAGCCCGGGGGCCAAATCCAGCTTGCCCCAATATTTTATCTGCCCGCAGCAACCTTTTTTGTCAGAGTATCTGCTAAGGTTTGTGACATTTTCACTTATATATCATTTAAGCACATGACTGTTCCTTTGTAATTGTCACATTTCTCTTTTGTTCTGAATCATGCTAATTACAAAAAGGATTCAAGTAAAACTTATTCATTCTCTATTTTTTTCAGCCCCGAAAATGTGTAAAATATACAATGTGGCCCTTGTATCAAAAAATTTGGAAAATCCTTCTATTGCTCATCTATTGCACCTTCTATTGCTCATCATCACCTAATATGTAGGTTTTCTTTTCAAAATGACATTAAATATAAATATATGACATCTGACTAAATATTGTTAGTGCACTAAAGACTGAACTGATTCTAAACTGAATGAGCATATTAATGCAACCTTTATTAAAAACTAGCTTTTTGTTACCCGGTGTTGCCCAGGTAAAAATCATCTGCCCAGGACAGTCATCGGGACTGTCACCAATCAGGTTAGCGACCCCAAAAACTGTAGGATCAAATGTCGGTCATTTCTGACATTTTATTTTACACCCTTTCTCACCCCCCATGCTGATGGGGGCCAAACGTGGACTCAAACGGCATCGGGAGCATCGCCGCTCGTCTCGGCGACCCCGGAAACTATGGATTCGACACCGATATTGGCCGTTTTCAATCATTTTTACATGGCACCCCCTGCGCACCCCCACCCCCGGGGGCGCTAGGGGGGTCATACCCCCGCAGTGTTTGTCGCCAGGCCGTAAGGCATATGCATACTGAGTTTGGTGCACGTTGCTCCAGGCATTCCAGCGGGTCATGGTGGATGTTTAGTTTTGCACCCCTTCTCTCCCCCCATGCCGAGGGGGGGCCGAACCCGGATTCCAACGGCATCGGGACCGTCACCGCTTGTCTTGGCAACCCCGGAAACTACGGATTTGATGCTGATATCGGCCGTTTTCGATCATTTTTATGTGGCGCCCCCTGCGCACCCCCACCCCCAGGGGCGCTAGGGGGGCCTGACCCCTGCAGTGTTTGTCGCCAGGCCGCAAGGCACACACTTGCCATGTTTGGTGCCAATCGCTTCAGGCATTGCCGAGCCTATGCGGAACACACACACACACACACACACACACACACACACACACACACACGTACATGTTCTCCTTTATATATATATATTGTACTTACAGCAACTATAACACAATCCATTAATTTAAAGTATCAATTGTGGAACTTGCCTTAGGCTGCAAGTCAATAATACTTACCTGGGAAGAGACCACTTTGAACTTCATGAGACTTACTTCTGAGTAGACATGCCTAGGATTGCACTGTCAGTATAGTGAATGGAGAAGGATTCCAGTAACCTGCCGAATTTCAGATTCAAGCCCTTATATTTTAAGTTAGCTTGCGCAGCTTCAGAACTTCGCAACTAGCACAGACTAATATACCGTGGGAGAGCAATCAGTTACTGCTCATCTTTGCTAGCATATTCTTCAAATACTAGAAAAGCATGTGGGTGGAAGTATACATGGAGAACAGGAATACTTGGAATAAAAACAAATGCTTCTTCTAATTCAGATAAGGAGATGAAAAGTTTATAATAGGTATACATCATGTGAATTTACAGCACTCCTTTATGAACTTTGGATTCTCAAACAACAGAATAGCTTTTACTGCTCTTCACTATGCATGTCAAGTCATACCTAATACCATAATGCTCAGTTTTACAGTTTGTTCAATTAATATTCTGCAATGAAAATATATTTTGGAAACTTAAAACAACTGTATCAAAATTAACCATTGTATTGATATTATACAGTGTTATTTCTTTTCCAGAACACATATCAGTTAAAGTTCATTATTCATACCTTTCTTAAGGCATGTTAGTTTTCCAGTGTTCATTAAAAGCAGAATCTATTTCATACTGAATAGTGCAAGAGCGGAAAATAAACATTAGAAGTTACTTCCCCAAAACTAGAATGAATACATTAAGCAAGTTTAATGTGTTACATGCTACTAGTGGACATTTAATCACACAAGTTACTTATGCTTTAGCAACAACTTTTCAGCTAACTTGCCTGTCCTGTGCATAGGTAGTTAAGTGGCATTTTGTGAACCAGATTCTGTGAGTCAGGCAACCCAATTCTAACTACTGCTGGCACAGCAGGGCCACATGGCCCTCTCTGTATCCAGCACTCATAAGGACCCTAACCCTTACCCTGAGTAACACCCATGCCTGCCCAAAAGAGCTACTTGGTTCTGTGCCAGCTACTGAACTGGCAAAAGTCCAAATAGCTCCATGTAAGGCTATTCAGACTTAGAAAGAATACAGTGGAGGCCTGTTCCACTTATCCCCCTCCCATGCCTTATTCACTTCCTGTTCTGCCCTCCCCCACCCAGAAATGCCCCCTCCCTTCCTCCGATCCACCCTTGTGCTCTCCCTGGCTTGCTCCCCAAGCCATCAAAAAAGTAAAAAAAACAACCCACTTCTGGTTTTCAATTGCAAAACCAGAAATGCATTCCGATAGCTTTTTAAAAAACTTTTTGAGAAGCTTTGGGAGCCCTGCAGAGGAGTCTGCGGCGCTCCCCCACTCCCTGGAGGCTGGCACTGCCTTAGGTAAGTTAAGAAGACTCCCATCCCCAGCAGTGGTGCAATCCTGAACACTGTGCCACTGCCTTAGCCCTTTACCCGCAAAATACTCAAGTGGTTCTAAACTTCCTTGTATAACTTTGAGAACCACTGTGATAGATCTTTCAAGCTTTAAATATACCTTCAAAAAGACCTTTAACAATTTTACATCTTCTCTTACTCTGAACAGATTTATCTGTTAAAATATGCCATCATACTAAAATTCCTCAGTAAATGTGGATTTTGGAGACTCCAAAAGGAGATTGCTTTTACTTGTTAAATTCTATTGCCCCTCATTGTTCAAGAGTTCATTTTTTTAATGTTTCTTTTTTACTAAATTTGTGACTATGACATATTCCTTGTAACAATGAGTCCTACCATACCTTAATTAGGCCCAATCCT
>JAJKFI010000002.1:303005-362646 GCA_029204185.1 Lerista edwardsae
GTTCTAATTAGAACCGCCCCTGGTCATGTGGCCAGCATGACTATAGCTATAGCGCACGGAATGCCGTTACCTTCCCACCGAAGTGGTCCCTATTTATCTACTTGCATTTAGGTGCTTTCAAACTGCTAGGATGGCAGGAGCTGGGACAAGCAACGGGAGTGAGCTCCATCATGCAGTCTTGAACTCCCAACCTTCCGGTCGGAAAGCCCAACAGCAGCGGTTTAACCCCCTGCACCACCATGTTTGTTTAACTTCTGGTTTGTTTAACTTCTGGGGGGATGCTATTTGGAGCTTTCACCTATGGCTCAAAAATCTTCAGCTACCATTTTATGGATTATTGTACTCCCAAAACAAGTAACTTAAGAATTCCAGAGTCATTATCTATGGTCCACCCACGTAGGGGGCAAACAAACAAACCAGGTTAGTGTATTTATTTAAGAGATTAAAATCCTTGCAAGGTGGCTTACAAGGTTTAAAATAAAGGCAAAAAATAGAAGTTTTTTAAAATCAAAACAATTAACACTGCCGCTATAAAAGATGCCAGTTAAAAACATTGAGGAATAACAGGTCTTTATGGCCTGTTTAACAGGTGGGGGTGAAGCAAATTGGAGCATCCTGCCTCAAGTAGTGACTGCCACCCCCAACAAGTCCTTTTCCTGATCTCTATCCAAAGAATGCATGTTAGTGATGGGCCAGAGAAGGAAGCTTATGAGACAGATCATAAGGCCTATGCAGTTTTGTATGGATATATGCAGACCTTAAGGTGGAATCAGATTATGTACAACTTAAATGTAAAGCCAGTACTTTGAAACTATGAATAAACCTTAAAGCCTTGTTCAGTCTCTCTTCTAGATATATCCTGGATGGAGGCAGGGCTTTGGGAGCACATCAGTGTGGGGGCAGAGCTCACCCCTGGGCTCTCATTGCCGCCACAACCACCCATGTTTACTATTCACCATCAAACATATTGTCTGAAGACAGCTTAAGTTTCTGCAAAGTGTTCACATGAGGGGATCAGCCTCCTGCTGAGGTATGAAGTCTCTGTCCTCTCATTGGCCCAAATGTTCGCCATTCTAAGAGTAGTGAGGAACTTAAAGGCATTTTGGTGGAGGAACCAGGGGAGAAAGGGAATGAATCCAGTGGCAGTCTTATCCACCATTTTTCAGCTTGCCTCACTCCCTGGCTCTCCTGGGACTTATGCTACCTAATATAGCTGGTGTATAGGCTATGGGGGTTTACACCAGGGCTAGAGATAAATATTTACCCTTCCTGCAGGCCTCCTAATCCTGCCCCTCACCTCTGTGTGGCACAGCTGCATGCTTCAGTGTGGCAGTAGATAGGATTGAACAGTAAATTAGATTAGTCAGATTATGTGTGTTCAATGGTCTTTTAATTAACATGTATAGTTGTAGCACAAGAAACCATTTTTCTGTATTTTCACTTTTTGAACTTGAATAAATCCATTTAAATATGTCTACTTCTATCTGCTTAAGCTCACCTTCTCCACATACCAGGTGAATAGTATCAAGCGTGAGCAAGGTAACACTTACCTAAAAACAGGTAGAGAAGCAATGAGGGGCAGCAGGATTGTTTAGGGATATTTATTCTGCTGTTCAGCACCCATGGGTGGCTCCCAAACAACAAAATAAATACATACAAAAACCCTAGTCAATAAAACTACAGTATTTAATAATAATAATTAAAACTAGAAAGTTGGGAAATATAAACGAACTAATCAAGGGTACAATCAGCATAACTGAAATATCTGGGTAAAAAAGAAAAATCTTCACTAGGTGCCAGAACAACAATAAGCGTGATACTATCTGTGCATCCAAAGGCAAGCATTTGTACAACCTGGGGTTGCATTCAAAAAGGCCCTTTCTTATATTACTCCCAATCACATTGCTGATGGTGGGGCGAATGCAGAGCAGAAAAATGAAGGAGGTGGGCAGATTTGTATGGGAAGAGTGTTTCCTGAGATAATCTGCTGCTTAGGGCTTTAAAGATCAAAACCAGGAATTGAGTCTGTAAATGAATTGGTAGCCAATAGAGATCACGCAGAATGAGAATCACATGTTCCACACAGAACTCATGCAGCTACATTCTGGACCAGTGGACACTTCCGAACACCTTTCAAGTGTAGCCCCATATAGAGTAGTCTACCCCATATAGAGTAGTAGTAGTGTTAAAGGTAAAGGTTTCCCCACGACCAAATGGGCTAGTTGTGACCGACTGTAGGGGGCAGTGCTCATCTCCGTTTCTAAGCCTGTAGAGCCGACGTTTTTGTCCGAGGACAAGCTTCCGTGGTCATGTGGCCGGCGTGACTACACCGTAGCACAATGGAACACCATCACCTTCCCACCGAAGTGGTCCCTATTTATCTACTTGCATTTTAGGTGCTTTCGAACTGCTAGGTTGGCAGGAGCTGGGACAAGCAACGGAGCTCACTCCGTCACGCAGTCTCGAACTTCCAACCTTGCAGTCGAAAGCCCAGCAACAGCGGATTAACTCGCTGTGCCACCACGTCCCTTCAGTAGTAGTGTTACAGTAGTCTAATTTCAGTGTGATTAGATCATATACAACACTGACGCAATCTGCTTTCACCAAAAAGGGATGTACTTGGCACAAGAGCTAAAGTTCTGTGAAACACTCCTGGCCTCAACAGCTACCTGAGCATCCAAGAGCACCTTCAAAGTATGAACCTGATCACTGCAAGGAAGTATTAACCCATCCAGAACAGGTTGTACTCCCAAGCGGAGATTGGCTCTCTTATTGGTCAGCAACACCTCTGACTTGTCTGAATTAAGCTTCAGCATGTTTGCCCACATCAAGTCCATTCAATTTGTACCATTCCTTAGACTAATGTGACCAGGAGGGAGATATATAAGAATGATTGTAACAGAACCGTATCACCGTTGTCACTTTGAAAAAAACACCTGACTGGTTATGTGCTAAATTGTGGGAGAAGAGATGCCTCCAGGGAATGAAATGAAATGAAATGAAGGGAATGAAAACGAAAAGAAAATAAATTTCACAGAACTGTTTTGCCTGATGCGGATGTCAGTGCATGCGTGTAAGAGGATCATTTCTGCACCTACTGGTTCTGCCCCCTCAGCACTCCCAATCTCCACACATAGAGAAGAACAATAAGTCTTCAAATGTAAATCAATCAATCAATCAATCAATCAACAGGTACTTATATACCGCTTTTCAACACGAAGTTCACAAAGCGGTTTACAGGCAAATAGTAATAATAAAGTTAAATGGCTCCCTGTCCCAAAAGGGCTCACAATCTAAAATCCAATCACAATCACGTGATTGGTACACTACATTTTGTTCCAATCAAGCAAATTCATACTTACATACCTAGGTCCTTGCACAAATATTCTTCCCTACAAAGTGAACAAATTGAGGGGCTGAAGCAAGCAGGTTCAATCAAATCCCATACAAGTACATATTGAATGTTTCTTACTGAAGTGCAGGTTAATCCAGAGGCCTACCTAAAGGAGGATCACAGCACTAAGTTTTGCAAGCAATGGCTCCCCCTCCTCTTCAGAGCCATTCCCTGCTTGAGCAAAACAGAGGCTATGCTGGCAATGAATGGCTCCGAAGAGGACGGGAAGCAGCTGCTTGCAAAACTGAATGCTGTGATCCCCATATAGGTACGCCTCTGGGTGAGTCTCCTTTCTTCTGGTTAGAAAAGTGATAGTTTGCTGGTTTTGTAACAGCAAGAGAGACCAGCACAGCCTCCAGTGTTGAAAAAATAACTTTCTCCCTCACTACCCCAAGACTAAAAGAATCTGCAGGCAAGGTTTAACACCTTGCTCAGAATCATCTATTTTTATTACTATTTTATTTTCCTTGAACATCCAGTTTGAGGAAGAGTTCTATGCAAGCAACTAATAATAATTAAAAAAAACTTTAATTATTTGTTATTTAATCTTTGTTATAGCAGAGAACTTGATTTTGATCGTCACATGCAACACATAATAATCATAAATACCTTGTACAAGAAATTGATTCTGAGAAATGCAAAGGCCTTGTTAATAACTGCAAGCCAAGGACTTCGGCTTGTTCCCTCCCTTTTCTTCGCACCTGTTATTTAGGGCAGGAGAAGGTGGCTGTAACCAAAGCACTCGTTTCAAAGGAACTCTTCCCCTCCCCCTTAGCCAATCCACTCAAGCCACCACAGGAGGTAGGAAAAGATTAGCATCCTTGCTATCAAGGCATCAGGCCTATCCCCTCCCTGCTTGTCACATTGATTCCACATCCACTAAAAGGTCACAAAAGACTACTTGCCCCCCCTTCCCAGAATGCGTGGGCCAGCCACTTCATTGTTCCGGTAGGACAATGCCTGAGCAGTCACGCATATTAAGTTATTGTACTCTGAAAGAAATGGCTTGATTTTGTTTCTGACATGGCCTTAGGGCCACTATTCTGAGAATGGGGGGAAAGATAAAAGGATTTCCTTCCTTGGTTTCCAAATCCGTTATGGATAATATTTTTTATTGATAACGCAGAGCAGTGCTCCAAGTTACTACACCTTGTAAAAAGGAGACCCGCGTTTTCCTTCTTTTTCAAGCTCCACCCCTGAACGTTGGTAATAAGGGGGTTAATAGTGATTGCACATCCTTAGGTACAACAAAGCCAGGCTACGATAGATCTTCTCCCTCTCTACGTATATGCGTGTTTGTTCATACACACGAGTGCACGCGTTCCCCCCTTTAAGGTTGCAGTCCTGTGCAGACTCACTTTTTCGAATTCACACAGTGGAATTTTCTGTGGGTCTACTAGAGGAACGTAATGAAACTTTCGAATATACCTGCGTGCGTCGGTTTGAGCTGCCCATCTACGTAAGCGATCATTTCGCTCACAAAATACCCGCATCTCAGGTTATTTCCGCGGCGTTAACCCGTAGCTAGTTTACATCGTGAGGAATACCAGTGCCGTATATGTTCGTCCACCCATGTGTATAAAAATATACTCTTCTAAGGTTTCAACCCCGGCATCTTTCCCGGCTGGAAAAGAGCAGAGGGAATATCTCTTAAAGGGCTCCACGCGGGACCTCGCTGCACGCTTGAGCGGCTCAGTTTCTGCAGGAAAGCTACAAAGTTAAGTTGAAAAAGTGGATTTTTACTTGCCGAAACATAAACATGCTCATGCTCCCTACATTTAATTTAGTAGTTGTTGTTTTTTTAAAGATCATTCCTGACATCGACACTTGGAGAACGGAAAGGACCTGGTTAAAACGGGGGAAAGGGGGGAGAGGGAGGGAGAGAGAGAGAGAGAGAGAGAGAGAGAGAGAAGACAGCTGATTTTCCTCACGTTATCCTTCCCTTACCTCAGAAGTGCAAAATGCTTGCTTGCTTCTAAGTGGTAATTCCCAACGCCCTCGTATCCACGAAGGAAGGCGTCTTCACAGCTTTACCGGGCAGAATCTGGTCCGCAGCCATTGTTGTGTCCGTCCAGCTCTCACCCACTCACCCCAGTTCTGAATTAAAGTTCGGCGGCGGAGGGTACACTATACTACTACGAATCGGCTTCCGAGCGGCTTGGCTTGCTCTCGCTCGACTGCAGAGTCGTGTAGAGTCCCTGCTGCTGCCTCACTGCATTGGAATGTCTGAGCTAACTGTGTGCTTCCAGAGCTCAATAACCGAGCCGAACTGCGCCGCTCAGACCTTGTGGAGCTTTTAATTCACTTCCAAGCCTTGCCAACAGTTTCACACAAGGTGCCTTTTTTACACCCTGCTTTCGCTGTCCAGTGAAAAAATGCAGGCTATCGCAGTAGAAACAATGGCTCAATTCAGGACTTTGTTCAGAAGTGCAGCACACAACCTCTGCACTGTGCCGGGCTGCCAACCATTATCTATGGGAAGAAAGGCTGTTCACTAAAGAGCCCTTTTGGGGAGAGGGGAAATTTTGTGAAGTTTCCATCTGCTTGATGGAAAACTACAATTTTACTGAACTGGGCGTCTTTGCATGCAAACAACTTTCTGAGCAAAGTCAAAGAAGGAGAAGAAAACGCTCTTGTAAATCTTTCTTGGAACTTGAATTTCTCAAGTTGAGGAGAGGCAAAAGTTGGCTGAAGGCAGCAAGCAATTTTATTCTGGACTTTATACATATATAAAAACACAAAAATTCTCATAATTATGGTATGTGGAAAACATATCCCAGTACTGGGCTGTAAAACTTACAGTTAATTTACTGCATTCCCTTCTAGTATCAAGAACACATCAGAAAGAAAGAAAGAAAGAAAGAAAGAAAGAAAGAAAGAAAGAAAGAATCTGAACATTTGAGGTTTATTTTTACTGCTGTGTGTTACCCATACACATAAATATATCTCCAATACACAATTCTTTTATTCAGAAACCATGTTGCATCTCTCTATATTATCAGAGGATAAACATTTTCTGTGAAGCCATCTCATTTATGATTCTTTACAGTAACTGTAATATCTTGCACAGATGGGATACAAATCAAAGTTTAGTAGTGATATATTAATGCTGTGCCAAGAACATTTACAAGCTAACATTTCAGAGGAAAAAAATGAACAGGTAGAAATCCTTTTTAAAAATATGTGTTAAGTTTTGTTGGCTTCATAAATACATGCTTAATTCTCCCATTGCAATCAAAGGGATTTCTACTCTTCATATAGATTTACTTATGTCACCCTTTCTGACTAGCTCCCCCGCCCCCCCATGCCCTCTCCGGATTCTTATGCCTGTCCAGACTGCATAACTTGTTGCTCACATGTAGTTTCAAATGAATATTGCTTCATTCCTTTCTTTGTAACACTTTACATTTGTTAATGAGTTGCTGCTTGACTTTGAAATTGATTTTGGTCTTTTAATTGTTGATGTTATGCTTTTGATCCTGACTACATAAAGTTTTGCATACCACTGTGCTATTTCTAGTGGGGCTGCTGCTTTCCATTTCTGTACCATGGTCACTGGGCAGCTGTCAGCTGCAAAACGATAGCTAACATGCTGTAGGGATGCATTTTTCGCTCTCCCTCCAAGCACTGAAGCAGCCTCAGTATGGGATCTTGCACTATTTAGCAAACTGTGATCAATCTTGTTCAGTGTAGTGTTCTGGAATTTTGAGTAACAGGGTGGTGCCACCATAGCTGGTTAGAACAGTGGTTCTCAAACTGTAGGCCTGCGGTCAAGACCCACTGTTTGGTAGTTTGCAAAACTGACAAGGTGGACTAGGTTATGTGCACCAAGGATTAAACAACTTGCTACTTGGGGGGAAGCACTGCTGCCCAATCACCGTTATAGCCACAGAGAATTGAGTGGCTGGTAAAGTAAAACTTTTATTAAGTGGTTCCTGCTGAAAAGTTAAAATATTTGCCTCCTGTGAACAGAAAGATGCTAGAACTTGCTTAACTAGGATAAAATACTGGTAGCAGATCACTGTGGCTTAATTCCCGTAATGGTAATTCAGCAAAACCCTGCTAGTGGCTAGAGTGGCTGCAGTGGCTGACCTGAGGGAGGGGCAAGGGGTGCAAATGCCCCAGGCGCTGGGCTGGGGGCGTGCAACACTGGCCTCCCACCTGCCCACCTTCTGAGGAGGAGCACAAAGCTGCTCCAGGAAGCAGCTTTCGCAGCTTCTAGCTGTGGAAGCTAATTTCTGGCCTGGTGCAGCTCTGAAGGGCCATCCTGCCCCTCCGAGAAAGGGCAAGCAGCACTTTGGAGCTGCGTCTGGGTTGCGCCAGGAAGCACTGCTGCAGAAGCTGCTTCCCGGTGCAGCACCAAAGGGCAGCCTCCCCCTTCCAAGAAGGGATGGGTGGCCCTTCGGAGTGGCCCGTCGGCCCTTCTGCAGCTGCTTCTCAGAGCAACCAGGCGCACTTCAAAGGGCCACCTGCCCCTTCTTGGAGGGTCAGCTGGTTCTGGAGCCACATGAGGCTGTGGGGGAGGCAGGAGAGGCGTACAGTATCCCTCCAATATAGACTACAGATTGTGTGTTCAGCTGTATATACCTATACTAGCACATAATTGTGAATAACTGTATGTGCTTTCAGATCAACATTATATGTAAGTAGATCTTAGGAGTGCAACTGATCTTTAGCACTAGTTTCAAATGATGGGTCAGAATAAATGAGTGGGACACAGCTTGCTACAGTAGATTGTACTAACTACAGTGGATTTCCCCCAATAAATGGGTAACACACAGCTGTGGCATTATCAATTTTTGCTACAATAGAACTCTTAAAGGACAACACCTGTTCTCCAGATTGCAACTCAGCAGCTCTATAATACAATCCTATACCAGTGGTTCTCAAACTGTGAGTCTGGGACCCACCAGTGTGTTGTAGTTCATGAAACTAACAGGACAGATTAGGTTATTTGCATCAAAGGTTAAACAACTTCCCACTTGCGGTGGAGCACTGCTGCCCAATCACCATTATAGCCAAGCCCTTGGCATTTATAAATCAGGCAACAGTCTCTACAAATTTTGAGAACCACAGTTGTACTTGTTTAGTCAAAAGTAAACTCACTTGTTCAATGGGGTTTATTCCCAGGTAAGTGTGCATGGGATTGTAGTCCAAGTCTATCATTCACATGGTGCCCTCTGTACATACTTAGGTACAGACACATTTTTCCTTATAATTAGGAATTTGAAACTCAACTTGGAGTTTCTTCAAGGTTTGCATATTGGATATCATTGCCTTGGGGTTTTTTCCCCCAAGAGTCTTCTTCATTTCCTGAGACTCCACTTCATTTCTGGCCACCTTGACAATAATAAAGTGTTTGATTTAAAAAAAATATCAGTGGTTTGGATTGATTTAGATGCCATCCAAAAGTAAATTGTTGGTTTGTTTAAGTTATTAATATCCTGTGTTTCCTTCCAAATAATCAGAGTGCTCAAGTTGCTAGTTGAGCTTCCAGTATCATGCCTAATCTGAAGGAGGCAATGATATCTCCATATCCAATGACATATTCTAAGAATTTCAAACCCTGTTTCAAGTTCTCCCTCATAAATGTTTGATGAACAGTGGGCAGGGAAAACACCCAATACCTTTGTCTCATACTACTGAAGCAACTGCAATGTTCCTTGAAGCAGTTGGCTCTTCCCTAATTTTGTGAATTTGCTTTAGGCCCAAATCCTAACCAACTTTCCAGCACTGACCTAGCTGTGCCAATGGGGAATGTTCTGCATTCTGCAGGGCAGTAGTAGTCACAGAGGCCTCCTCAAAATAAGGGAATGTTTGTTCCCTTACCCAGGTGCTGGAAAGTTGGTTAGAAGTGCACCCTTAATTACACTCCTGTGCATTTTTTTTAATGCCATATTTACTAACATGTTCCATTCTGGCATTTTGTGTGCCCTTTTATCCTCTATGATCACATTGGACTAATGTTTCATAAATGACCTGAACTAGTTAAGATATTTGTGCCTATGTATGTATAAGCCTATTTGTATAATTCCATTATTCACTTTACTAATCTTGTTGGGCAGTATTTTAATGTTATTTTTAGGCCTGTGTTTCATGGTAAAAATGTCCCAAAGAACATTTATTGATTGACAAGCTGCTCTGAACCTGTGACTCAACCTCTATGTATATTGTCGTCACCTTCAAATCACTTTCTTTTGTATTGTATCATTTGCATTTGAGATTTCCTTCATAGGCATCCAGCATAGGGGAGAGACTTCCCTCAACTGCTGTGTATGACCACCTGTGAGCACTTTAAGGGCACTGCTTTTCTAATTTGGAGATGGAAACCCTGGGCATCCTTACTTGGAAGTAAGTACCACTGAGTTTGAGGGATGTGGTGGCGCAGTGGGTTAAATCGCTGCTGCTGGGCTTTCCGACCAGAAGGTTGGGAGTTCAAGACTGCACGACGGAGTGAGCTCCCGTTGCTTGTCCCAGCTCCTGCCAACCTAGCAGTTCCAAAGCACCTAAATGCAAGTAGATAAATAGGGACCACTTCGGTGGGAAGGTAACGGCATTCCGTGTGCTAAGCGTATAGTCATGCCAGCCACATGACCACGGACAAAACGCTGGCTCTACAGCTTTGAAACGGAGATGAGTAACACCCAGTAGTGTCATTCATTAACCAGGAGACGGAACGCGAGGCGGGACTTACCCCTTGATTGACAGGGAGCCCGTGACGCGTCGCCGCCTGCCGTTCCGCCGCGGGGACTCCTTCCAGATGGCGCGCCCCTCCGCGGCTCTCCTGAGCACCCAGCGCGCCACCCAGGCAAGCGGGCACCCCCTCCGAGGCCAGGGGTGCCCGCGCGGCGCGCGGCAAGGCAGCAACGCGTCAGAACCGAGCAGCCAATCAGGCGGTAAGTCCCGCCTCGCGTTCCGTCTCCTGGTTAATGAATGACCCTACTGGTAACACCCCCTACAGTCAGTCACAACTAGACCATTCGATTGTGTGAAAACCTTTACCTTTTTACCACTGAGTTCAATGGCCTTACCTTTTAGAAAATGTGCTAGAAGTTCTACTTATTCTTAGATTATGATGGTCAAATGATAATGTAGTCTGAAAACTAATACAGAAAGGCAGGATTACACCCGATTTATGGGTCTGCAGCTGAGCCAATATACAAGGCACTATTCGCCAGCATCTAGAGTAAGCAAGTGGGGAGTGTCTTATCCCACATTTCCTGGGGAGATGTGTCGTAACATTTAAATGAGAAAATCATAACCTATGAGTTGTGGTAAAGGGCATTAACTGAACAGGGAAAGATTTCCAAGTATAAGCACTTTAAAATACACATGTGATTTTAGCCCAGATGTTTCATAGGTAGGAAAAACAGAACACAAACTTAAACCATCAATCCAATCCTGGCATCTGGCAAGTCTGCAAACAACTGGGGAATGTATTCTCCAGAACATATTAAACTCTTCACACAAGAAAGTGTTTGTATGCTTATTAAAAATAATGTTTTGAGGTAGGAATGTAAATTTACAGGTTTCACTGTTTTTTTCATTAGCCAATATAGCACCAGAACTCTGAAAGACCACTTCAGCTATGTTATCTCACTGTCAAGTGAGAACTTAGTATGTTGCTTTTCTCATTAAGACTGCTGAACTAATGTAGCTTCCAAGATTTATTGAAACTAAGGGTTTATTACAGCTGAGCAATAATAAAAATGCAGGCTGTCTTTATTAAGGAAGTGCTCAATTGCCAGTGCCATATCCCAGATTAAACCAAACGTGACCAGCTGTGACCAGCTCTAGTTAATAAGCCAAATCTTCGGGGAGGGGGGACATTTTGCACAGATGTGTGCAACAAAGAGAAAGAAAGAAAAAAAAGAAATAAAGAAAAGCAGTTGTGGGATCTACAAATTTTGAGTGGGAGTGGTGGGGGCTCCAAAGCAGCAACTAGAAAACCTTCCCAAATTCTACTCATCTAGTCTAGTCATTCCTTCACTCCTAGACTGCACTGACCATTGAGGCTTCACCTTTACAAAGGTTCAGAGAGTAGAGTCCACCCAAAAACACAGGCAATCTGCCTTTTCTGACAACCAATTCCAGTTCCGTTAATAATAAAGAAAAAAGCATCCAAAACCTTTACGTAACACATTTCCATCACCCCACATTACCACACATCTTTGTGTAGAGAGCTGAGATTCCAGTTCACAGGAAGTGTTTTCCAAGCAGATACATTTTTAGAAATCAGACAGACAACTATTTTTTAATTAATATAGCATATCTTGAATATATTGATGATAAAATAGTGAGTAGTAAAATAGATTTATTTATAGACTCTCATACAGATTTCAAAGTTCAAAAAGCATTTTGAAAGTGAAATCACTATTGTTAGGTAAAAATACTGGCAGGTTTTCAATGTAAAATGTCAAACACTGGCAAGTATCAAAATGAATAGTTGAACAGCAACTGTAATTCATCCAGTGCTAAACACTAGCAGCAGAAATCAGTATGTTAAAAACATAATCTTAAAACTCACCTTTTGTACCACCCTATTTTCTGGCTGCCAAAGTCACCTGAAATGCACACAGTCTTACTTCATTTCTAGAAGGCTTTGGCGAGCTTATCCAAGGGGCAATGACACAACACAGTTGGGGGTAGTTACTGAGATTACATTTCTGAGCACCCTTCAAGTCCCATTGTGTAATTAGGTGGCAATCTTTATTTGTCACCCAATGTTCTAAGTTTCTGATGTTGGGAGGTGACAGCCAAGTGCAAACATCAAGCTTAAAGGTTGTTGCCTATCTAGTGTGGGAAATCTGAACCCCATTACTCCAGATTATCTGGAAATATATTAAATAATACCAGTCCAAGTATAGATTCTTAAAGGATCACCGTTATTTCCCTCTAGTATGAAAAATGTCTGCTTATTCCAATCCTCTCTTTATACAGGTACCAAACCATAAGAGTAAAAAAAGAAATAAGCACTCACCATATGCCTGTTTTTCACATGATGACTAGGGCTGTTATCATGTGTTATTTGTCCTGGGGGCACTCTTTGAAAACAGCCTCCCCAGAGACATAGAGATTATCTGTGGGAGAGATGGGAGAACAAAAACTGTGTGGTTATAAGCAGCTCTAAAAATGTGGCCAGATTGGGGTCACAAGGAAGTTTTTTTGAGTGGTAGCCCCAAAGTCAGAAAGATATGATAAATTTTTACATTGCCCCAAAGCTCACATGCAGTGGTGTCATCCAAATGATTTAGGAACAGGTACTCACTTTTGATTGGCACTTGTCGGGGTCCGCCCACCGGAAGTGACATCATAAGCCGGAAGTGATGTTGTGGCAGGAAGTGAGGTCATAGCCGGAAGTGAGGTCATGATGGTTGCCATGGATGTGATCATGTTTGTAATAACTTCAGCTTATGGTTAGTGTTGATTTAACTTCTATTGCTTTGCTTTCTAGAGATGTGTATAGACATATTTTGCTTCAACTGTTCCCTGGTTAAATAGCAGGCTAGACTGTACTAGATTGTGAACCCTTTTGGGACAGGGAGCCATTTAAATTTAATGTTAAATGCAAGGAGCCGGCAAGGAGCAGGAGGGGGAACAGGCGCCCACTGGGCCGCACGACCATGTGGGCGCCCAACCGAGTGCCGGGCCGGCCGGCAAGGAACAGGAGGGGGAATGGGTGACCAAAAAAAGACTGCGTGGGGGCTGGGGCTGGGGGGAGGCTGCAGGAGGAACTGGATCTGCGCGGCTGGAGGGAGCGGGAGCCCCAGGCAGCCTACCTTCCCACACTTGCTGCCTTATTCCCGGGTCTCCCTCACTGCTGCTGCTGCTGCTGCCGCCACTGCTGCCGCCACTGCTGCCGCCACTGCTGCCTCCTCCGGTCCTCTCGCTCCGCTGCTGCCGCTACTACCACGCTGCCTGCCTGCCTCCTCACAGAAAGTGCAGGCAACGGCTGTGGGCGTGCAGTACGCATGCGCAGCTGCTGAGCTAACCAGCCGACAGGGCCAGCTTCGAGTGGGCGGGGCCAACTCAACTTTTAGGAACCGGTACTCACATAGTGGTGCGTAGTGGGTGCATGACATCACTGCTCACATGTAAACAGTCATGGTCACTTGGCCAGAAAGTTCTATCCTGATATGCAACTCACTCAGAGATCTTTGGTTTTTTAAATTAAAAAGTAATAAAAAGTAAGTGGAACATTTATATATTGAATAACACAAAAATGGTGAGAGGTTGTTTTAGTGTATTTTACAGTAGTCAGGAAGAGTTCAATGTGTCATTGCTATTTTTCAAATTAAAGCTATCTGATTAGGTATTTTGAATATAAGAGTATACTTACATAAAACTTGCCAGTCAATCATGATGCAAGGAATGAAAAGAACATTGGCTATACTGTGGCTATAGTAGTGAAATAAAAAAGGAAATTGTTAAACACCACATTTAATTATTAGGGATTACAGTGTATTTAACATCTATTAGTTCTGAGTTTGTATATTTTGACTGGAGGTAAAATTTGGTTTTGCCTACTAACCAAAATTTAAAGTTTTGAACAATAATAATAATAATAATACATGTATTTATATACCGCCTTTCTTAAAGTCACTAGATTTCTCTAATGATTACAACTCAAGGCGGTTTACATAGGCAGACTTTTTCACAAACCCGAAGGTTTTTACAATTTACAGAATGTTCTATCTTTCAAGAACCACATTCAAACAGATCTTTCTTTCTGGATTTAGCCTTCTTTCTTTAGCCACCCGTCTGTCGTCTGCTGACTGATAAACGGCTTCCCTGCTCTCACCAGAGACGCAGCTGCGTTCAGCACACTCCTCCCACGGGCAGCTGAAACTCAGCTTTTAATCAGCCGCAGTTTGCAAGGTCTGCCGCTCACACAGACTTCCGGGAGTCTCGAGCTCACGACCTTGAGATCTTTAGTTGTTATCTTCGGGCAAACGGAGGCATTAACCCTCTCGGCTAAATCTTCTGCCCGGACAACAACAACACCTTAAACATAAGAAAGGCACTATATAATTAACAAAAACACCTCTGTGTCATCTTTATTTGTTTATGGAACATCTTAAATTGTTATTCTCATATTTCATCATCATCATCGCATTTCATACAAACAACTTAAATGAAAGTACATGAATACTTAAATACTTAATACTGATTTTTAAAAAGAGGTATGCGTAGAAGTGAGAAAGTAAAAGCAGAGCGGGGCATTATAAAGGCATTATGGTAAAGCCAATTTATTTTTTGTCCCTTTCATAATAAAACTCAGCAAATAATTCGTTTCCTTCAATATTGAAGCATATTTTACTCAATATCTTCATTGAAACCACATCAGGACTCCAGGCTATCACAGACAGGTTAGATCTCATTAGTATATATATTAAACTAGACTTTTTTTTGTCCTGGGGGCATCAATTTACACTCAAAAACACTCAATCCTATGAGGACCTTGTGCAACTAGCATTCAGGCAGCACAAGCTCATTTAGGGCTGTCACAAAACATGTCATGCCATTCATCCTGGCTGGAGTGTTGCTGCTCATGCCAGCATCATGGAAAGGAGCCCCAGCACCTGTAGGACAGGAGGGGAGCAGGAGAGTATGGGCAGGAGGGTGGATTGAGGTTGGGAAGGGTTAGTATTGGTGGTGCTGCCGATACCCTATCCCCCTTCCCAGCCTCAACCTGTTTTCCTGGGTCCTGTCAGACTTACACCAGCAATATACCTGGGTCCAAGTAGACCCAGGAGGTTACAAGAACTTATCCTAGAGCAAGGGAACAAATATTCCCTTACCTAGAGGAAACCTTCAGGACTGCCCCTCTGGATGCAGCGCACACTAATTGTGCTTCTGTGGAAGTGGGCGGTTGATAGGAGGTTGTGAATCTCATTTGCCATTTTGTTCCCAATTCCCTCAATTTGAAGAAATATTTTTTGAACTCTTCATAATCTGATTATGACTTTCTGACTCAGAGTGGTCCAACATACTTACAGTGGCCCTTGTGCCAGCCAAACTTTGCTGGCCTAACTGTGCCGGCCTAACTCCAGGTTAGGATTGCGCCCTGAGTTTTTACCAGATTTACTAATTTGATATCATCTGCAACTTGTCTAACTCACTGTTCACTCCAACAGATTGTTTATGAATATATCACCAGTACAGATTCTGTGAGTCCCTCATGCTTGCTTCCCTCTATTTTGAAATTTTTTGTTATTATTGTCCATCCATCTTATCTGTAAGCAGAAGTCTTATCTTTTCTTACTTGCTCTTTTTGTTATGTTGTTTCACTATTCTTTATCTACCTAGATTTCTAAGCACCAAACCTTTCAGAGAAAACCTGAAAAACTGACCTCTTAAGGAATTCCTACCATGGAAGAAATTATATTCAACTTATGAAGGGATAGCAAAAATCAGGGATAATTATTATGGCAAATCTAATTTATAGCCTATTTATATCAGTTGGGATCATTCTGAGACCTAAGGTACTACCTGCCATGAATTGTAATTATTCTTGTATTTATACATACAGCACCATCAGCAAAACTAGTTTGCTGCTTTGGTTAAATCCTATCCAACATTCTGCCACCAATGCAACCCCGAGTAAACAAACAAATGTTTCCTTACCTTGAGGAGGTCTCCATGTGTGTTCTCCTCCAAAGGATGCCGTACATGCCCCATTGGCATGACTGCATCAGCACTGGAAAGTTGGATAGAGATGGGCCCTACATTGAAAAGACAGGCCACTGCAGGGTTGATTGAAACTGAGTTTACATGCATGAGTACTACTAAGGCTAAGTGTATATATTTGCATGAATTGACCATCAGCTAACCAACCAACTGCTGTGATCTGCACTGTGCTGGTGGTCAATTATACAACTGGGATATGACTAGTCTTTATGTACTGAAGAACAAGTTTGCTTGTGCAATTGGTATGATCAATGCCAGCATTCTGTCTGGAACAGTGTTGGCTTTGAGTTTAAATAGATACATGTTGAGGCTGGATAATCCATTGTATTAATGTGGGAAAACTAAAGATACAACCAGCCTCACAGGACCTTTAGGTAAAGTGGCAAGTGAAAGTCTGAACTTGATAATTTGTTTGTACAAGATAGTCATGTATCACATAGAGATATATCCTCTCTTTCCTCCTATGGTTAACTTTTCAGAATGTTTCATCATCAGGAATGTCTGACCATGAACAATCATGTGATTTTAGCATGGTTGAAAAGATTTACTACTAAAACACTACTGGGAAATTATCCGTATTTTCCACCAGTTTATAGCAGCAGCATTAGGAGAAGCATCATATCATGAATCATAGACAGACTGCACACACCAAGACAGGACGACACATACTGTACATCACTAAGGAAGCCTGAAGTATGTTATATGTATGAAAGGTTCAAATTAGGTTTTCAGAAATGCTTTAATTGCTTCAAATGGCCACAAATTGACCAGATGATTCATGAGGGCAACTCATGACATCAATGGTAAGAACAAATCTTTTAGAAATATGTTGAGGGCAGGAACAAAGTTTTATTTTGAAGAAATAATGTTCTATTAATGTTAAGAACTTGCTTGAGAGTTCTCATATATGCTTGAAATAGCATTATTAGGACAATTGTCCTAAGCAATGATCACCTCATAGAATTGAACAATTCTCAACACTCTTGTTAAGAATTTAACAACACTCAATTTCTAGATTTAGAGGATAACAAAACATTTGCAGGGAATCAATGTTTTTTCCACTCCACAGCTATATATCTATAACTGAATTGAGACACAGGAATAGATTTCCTCATCCCCAACAGAAATGAAGCCAAACATGAGTAACTGCACCTGTGAATATTCATTTCCTTAAAGGTAAAGGTTTCCCCACAACCACATGGTCTAGTCGTGACCGACTGTATGGGGCGGTGCTCATCTCCGTTTCAAAGCCTGTAGAGCCGGCGTTTTGTCCGAGGACAAGCTTCCATGGTCATGTGGCCGGCATGACTCTACGCTGTAGCGCACGGAACACCGTTACCTTCCCATGGAAGTGGTCCCTATTTATCTACTTGCATTTAGGTGCTTTGGAACTGCTAGGTTGGCAGGAGCTGGGACAAGCAACGGGAGCTCACTCCGTCGCGCAGTCTTGAACTCCCAACCTTCCGGTGGGAAACGCCCAGCAGCAGCGGTTTAACCTACTGCGCCACCACGTCTTACCCATCTCTTTTTTCCCCTTCCCTTCCTCCATTGTCTCCACTCTCTGCCAAACATTGTAAGCTCTTTGGGGCAGAAACTTGTCATCTTTTGATTATATTACTCTGTGGGGTATCATGTTCATAGACTATTATATATTATATAACACAATATGAGCAAGTAATTGTTCTTCCAGGAGATTTTAGGCTATGCAACCCCCCCCCCACACACAAAAAAAATGTCCCACAGAGACAGAAGTGTTTTGAAAACAGTTAGTTTTGTTTCTACAGAATGAAGGAAGCTTTACTGCATAAATGTTGCATTTAATGTTGGTGGTTGGGAAATTGTATTTCAATAAAATCAGATTAGTGCACATATAGCCTAAAGGAAAGTTAATAAAGATTACAGAATAACTTTTATAACATAACGGGATAAATCTGGTAAACTAAGAAACATGAATGAGAATGTGCAAATCAAATATACTGCAGAGCAAATAGCCTTGAATCACTCTGGACTTTGAAAATGATTACGCCCTCTTCTTGGAAAGTAGAATCATCTTGTATCAGAATTACTGTCTTTTGGAAACATTTTGTATTAGGATACTCTACGTTTGGCACATTTCTCCCCTCCCTTTCCCCTTCTGACAGAAGCTTTTAAGAATTGAGACAGGCATAAATTTACTAGGTGCTGCTTCTCCATAATTACATTTCCCTCCTAGAAAATGAACAAGGTCAATTTTTAATCGCATGCTACTGTAAAAGTATATTGCAGCCTAATGTATATTCATTCCATAGAGATAATGCTTAGGGATCATATCTCTGAGAACACAGGACTTGTGCAGGATTAATGATGATATACCTATTTCTGTGTGAGGCAAGATCACTTACATGAAAACTCACACCTAAAACATTCCTGTATAAAGGTGCTTTTGCTTTTCCCCTTTTCTGTAACTAAGCAAGATCCTATGTAGCAAGTAAAAATACCATTCCCATTAAAATACCAAGGAAACAGATGACTCTAACCTTCAACACACAGACCCACAAATCTGATAGGAGGGCCCATGAGTTCCAGGAAATAGAATTGTCTGAATATGCAAAGCACTTCTTGTAATCCTTCCAACCATTCCGTACGTTAAGTAAAGAAACACTACAATCCTTTACATGGTTATCTGGGAGTAAGCCATTTACTTACTCAGTGGGTAGTGACTTCTGAGAGAGAGAGAGAGAGAGAGAGAATATGATTGCACAGGTAGGTAAGTATTTTCCTGTGTCTCACAGAGGACAACTCAGAACTTTGGACATAGCTCCTTTGGCATTTGATTTGACATGAGAAAAGTGAGGTATACCATATATACTTGGGCATAAGTCAACCTCATGGATACATTGAGGTCCAATTTTAAGCAAAAAAAATCATAGAATTTGCAATGATCTGTGGATAAGTTGAGAGTAAAACCTGTGGGTTTTTTAAAATGAAATTTTTTGAAAGCTACTTATCAATAATTGTTCTGAGGTAGCAACAAAAAGTAAACGAACAAACAAACCCCAGCCATTTCACCTTCTTCTGAGGCTGCACAGGAATGACACTTTTCTCCAAAAAAGGAGGAGAGGGGAAGGCTCTTATGGGAGTTGTAGCCTTTGTGAGGATTACAGTACAGCACTTCCATAGCAGCAGCTCTCATGAAAACTACAATTCCCACAAGCACCTTCATCTCTGTTTGGAGAAGAAGGCAAAATGGCTACCTTTTTTTCCTTGCTTGCTGCCTGTTGGTGCCTGAGAATAATTAATGGTAAATAAAACTGCTTTTTTCTTCTTCTGCCACCCCCATGTTCTGCTTCTTGGCCTAGCCCCCCACCCCCAGCTGCTGTTAGAAGCTTTATTTACTGTATTTATCAGTGAATAAGTCGATCCCTGTTTTCAGGGTAAATTTTCAGCATAATTTTTTCCACCTACACATGAGTATATACAGTAAATTCTTCAAAATACAAACAAACAAATCAAATGCCACCAGCCAGGGTCTTTATGTCTCCCCTCTTCAGGGAGAGGGGATACTCTACTGTTCCAGACTGGCACTATTTTCCAGAGGAACAGGTTTGGTTTAGAGCTCATAGAGATTTTTATTATTTTGGGGGGACAACAATGAGGAGGAAGAAGGTCTCAAGCAGATCAGTTCCACTAGAGTTGATAAAGTGCAGCTGTTGGAAATGGCCAAGCACTTATTTGGAGACCAACACACATCCAGACAGCTGAATACATAATAAGGATTGGCTCTTCTCACCTGGTTTTTGCTAGCAAAGGCCGTGCAGCATTTAGAGGACAAGACCATTCCATGGGCATAACTTGCTCCTGCCCCTTAGCAGGCCAAGCTGGTTTGCCCTGTAGGTTCCTCCTTCCCACGATCGCTTGGTTTCTGCTCTTTTTTTTGGACTGGGTGCACAAAGTGGAAGAGACCACTTTTTCTAAAAGGAAAGATCTCCCATTTGGCAAACAAAGTGAGATTCAAAACAATGAAGCCCTGCTTTCACAGTTTAGCCCTTCAGCCACTTTGCTATACAGTACTAGTGTAGGAAAGAAAAGAGTATAACAGTATAGCAGGAGGTATGGTATGATGGTTGAGCTGCTGGTACTGTCTGAAGCTACCTAGGAGACTCTGTGGTCTATTTTTGGATGGGAGACCGAAGGCCAGGCTGAGACAAGCTGCAGTACCTGTTGTGGCAGAATGGAGTTACTGTGAAGCTGATTAGCCAGTGCAGGAATATGGTGAGAAGGCCAGCAGGCAAAAGAACAGATTCCTGGACTTACGATCACCTGCTGAAGTTCGATGACACATGGCCAGAAGTGAGAACCATGCTGTGAAGGCTACATCTGGGACTGAGGATTCAGCGAAATGCAGAATACTTTAGATTTGTAAAAAAAACAAAAACCCATTGAATAATTGTGGTTTAGACTAGCCTGCCCATGTAAGCTGTCTTCAGCATTTGCTTCAGCATGGGAAAGGTGGGGCATAAATTCTCCTAAATAAATAAATAATTCAATTGGATTTAAGGCCAGTCCCATCCAACTTTGTCACACCAAGGCAGCCACAATGAAGTTCCAAGGTAAGGGAACAATGAGGAGGATCCTTTTTCTTGAGAAGGCCTTCATAACTGTCCCCAACACCAGAGGATGCAGTGTGTGCCCTATTGGCACAGCTACACTGCTGCTGGAAAGTTGGATAGGATTTGGCCCTTATTTATTATATTTATATCCCTCCTTTCCCCATGCCAAAGCAAATTTAGAGAAACTCATATTTTGAAATATCAGCCACTTGAAAATACCCAAAAGCTATAGTTTTTCAGTCATCATGAAGCACATCTTAGACATGAGGCAAGTTGAAAATGGGGTAGTAGTGCTTTATATGAGTAGTTCCCAAACTGTGGGTCTGTGGCCCAACAGTGGTCTCAACCCAATTTTTAGTGGGTCTCAAAACTGACAATGTATATTAGGCTACATACATCAAAGGTTAAACAATCTGCTATTTGGGGGGAGCACTGCTACTCAACCAGTATTGCCATAGAGGCTTTAGTGACAGGCAAAGTGAAACTTTATTTTAGGTGGGTCCTGATACTAAAAAGTTTGTGAATACTGCTTTATACAGTACAGTATTTGGTTTCTAAAATAAAAGATGTAGGCTTAAAATTTGGGTGGAAATTACATTGTCTCACATAGAAGCCTTTCCTAGATAGAACAGAGAATTGTCCAAGCACACTGGAGCCGAGCTTGTTATATTGTTTATTCTTAGGAATGCGATGTAACTTGCTGCCAATCTGTTTAGTTTCTCAGAAGGCCATATCTACACTACAGACTTAAGGATATATTAGTTTTATACAACTTTAATTGCCATGGTTATCATAAAAAACCTAAGAGCCTTACCAAGGGCCATCCAGCTTCCAGTCTCTCACTGTGTGGCCCATCAGATGCTGGGAGCACATATGGAATGAAAAGATCTAATCCTTTTTGCTGCTCCCTTCACATGGCCCTCTAAACCTGGAGGCAGATTTATGAGAGATTTATGGCAGTAATCTGTCCAATCCCATTTATAAAGTCATCTAGGTCACCACAGCCTGTGTCAAGGAGTTCCACAGATCATTATATGCTGAGCAGAGAAATATTTCCTTTTGTCTGTTCAAACTTGCTGCCAATCCATTTAATTAGATGTCTCCTCATTTTGGTGTTGTATGTGAGGGAAAAGAACTTCCCTTTTCCCTCTCTATCCATTCTATGCATAATTTTGTATGTCTCAGTCATTTCCCTCTTCAGCTACCTTCTTTGTAGAATGAAGAATCTCAATTGTAGCTTTTTTTGTAGTAAAGAATATTCCCCATACCGCTAATCATTTGAGTCATTCTCTTCCACACCTTTTCCAGTTTTACTGTACTTTTTTGAGATGCAGCAAGAGGAACTGGACAAAATACTCCAGATGTGGCATCACTATCGAATTGTAGAATGGCATAATATTGTTTTATTCTCAATCCCATTTTAAAATGATCAATTGCATGGAATTGGCCTTTTTCACAACCACCATGCACTGAGTGGACACTTTCATTGAGCTGGCCACCAGCACTCCAAATCTCACTCCTGATCCATCTCAGAATCCATCAATATATATGTAAAATTTTGATTTCTTGCCCTAATATGCATCACTTTATGCTTTCTTATATTGAAGTGTATCTGCCATTCAGCCACTCGTACCCCCAGTTTGGAGAGATTTGTTTTGGAGCTCTTCACAATCCATTCTGGACTTCCCCACCCAGAAAAGTATAGCATCATCCACAAACTTATCCACCCAACTGCTTATCCTCAATTCCAGGTCATTTATGAACAAGTTGAAAATCACCAGTCCCAAGATCCTTTGAGACACACCACTTTTCACCTCTCTCCATTGTGAAAATTACTTATTTATACGTTGTTTCCTGTTCTTCAACCAGTTCCATAAAAGAAACTTAAGATTACTCTTATGTCACCTACCCTCTTATTCCCTGACTGCTGAATTTTTCAGGAGCTTTTGGCGAGGGACTATGTCGAGGGACTCTGAAAATCAAGGTATATAATATCAGTGGGTTTACCCACATCCACGTGCTATTGACCTTTTGAAATAATTCTAAAAAATTCTTGAGGCCAAACTTTACAGAAGCCATACTGATTTTCCTTCAGCAAAGCTTGCTCTTCTATATGTGTCAAGATTTTTTCCTTGATAAGGCTTTTCACCATCTTACCTGGAACAGATGTTGCGCTGACCAGCCTGTGTTTTTGGCCAACCTCCTTTTTAATAGATTGGCAGGGATGCTTTGGTGAGGATGCTGAAAGACATTCAGGGCTGTATCATGCTGACAAGCCTGAAGCCTAGCGGGTCCACAGAGACTAGCACCCATCAATTTGGCACTGTTCCTTGCACCCTAACCCACCCTGATGTTGAAGCACAAGGCTTGAGCTGGGCCCTGTCACTCCAGGAGATGGCCACAAGCATCCACCCCAGCCACAGGGAGTCAAATCATGGCAATGCAGAGCTCCTGCAATAGCCCAGCCCAGTCTTGCCCACGGCACCCAAATCCGATCAGCAAGCCAAAGCCGAGTGCTACCTGTGCAACCAGATGCCTGGCCTTGCTTCTGGGGGTGAGCGGAGTGGACATCGCAAGGCCAAGCGTGTTCAATGCACCATGGCTGCGTGGCGCCTGTGCACTCAGCTACCCACCACCTCAGCTCCCAGGCAGCGCAACACCAACACACCCCAGCTAGCCAGGGCTCCCTGCAGTGTCAGCTAGACCCATGGCATGAGCTGTCCGCCGGCTTGTGAGTCGGTGGAAGATGGGAGAGGAGCAGAGGGATGCATTCAAGGAGAGGAACAGTAACAAGGTCTGGGGACATGCCCACCTTTTCCTGAAGAGTTTCAGAGGGGGCCCAAAATACCTGAAAGCCTAGAGGCCAGGTTGTGGGTTAATATGGCCCTGAAGACATCCCTGTTTGTGCCTTCACAGAACTAGTTCCCAAGGTTCTCAGGGAAAAAGGAATAACCGTTAGCCAGCTCAAGTCTTTAGTATGGTGGAAGACTGGGATAGAAGTACATCAAATAAGATTTCTGATGGCTGTGCATTGTTTCTGTCTTATATTTATGAGTAGCTTTACAGCCCAAGCCTGAGCTTCCTGGCTCCCGTAGGAGCAGCAGTAGCAAAATAGCTACTGCTGCATCCTGCGGAATCTATAGCAGCTACTGGGGTATCCTCAGGGAAAGGCCACAGCCCCTCAATGGGATTCCTTGAGTCTCTGCCACCTATCTTGCTGGCAAAGACATGAACATCCCCATGTTGGGCTGCCCAGTCTGAGACAGGGCATAGGATCTGGCAGTGGAAGCCGCCACCAGCCCTACCCAATCCCATGTATGCCCAATCCTCCCCTGCCCAATTCCATACCCTCCCCGCCTCCACCCCCCCCCCCCCAAATCCACTTACAAGTTGTTGGTACTGCTGAAGCACTGGTGGCCCTTCTTCACACTGCTGAGGGTGGGAGCTAACTAGTGCCTACCCAGCACCACTGCTCTCTTGTCCCACAGGGTTGCAAATGTGCTTTAAGGCACATTCGTGACACTTTTAGCTAGCAGTACACATGTACTGTCAGCAATATAAGCAATAGGATCAGGCCCTTTTTTATTATGGTATTTTTATCCCACCTTTCACCCTGAAGGGACCCAAGTAATGGAAAAGAGACACTGCAACATGCTCAGATGTGCTCTTTTTCTTGACAGGGATTAACTGTGGCTCAGACATGTGGAAAAAAATAGAGCACAAGCTTTACCATCAATGTCTGTTTGATATCCTCCCACATTTTCTAATGCTTTATATCTAATGCTTTATATCTAATGCTTTATTGGCTTCCCACAATGTGGAATGTGTTTCAGGTGACCTGATGGTGTCTCCTTTCATACCTTCCAACACTTTTACTAGGATTGTACAAAATGTGGCTTTTCTTGTGTTTCTGGCTGGGCCTGATCCGCAAAAGAATAGCTACATTTCTTGGGAAGCATGAAACCTGACAATACAAAAATGACTGGCAAACAAAAAAGAAAAATGTGACCTTGGATGTTTAGACTTTAGGGACATGAAACCACTCTCTCATTCCCTCAATTATAAAGGTTAATTGCTTTAGATTTTTATTTAGCAAAGAAGTTTTCTGCCAAATGGTAGGTATTATATGTGGTATCTCTGTTTTTATATAATTACAGTAAAATTATTGCTTAACAAGAAAAAAAAAAACCTACCATCTTCCATAGGTATGTTATAGGAATCTGATCAATTGAAATGTAATTCTTATGTAATCTTTTGCTTTTAAGATAATGATATGAACCAACAGTAATAATTCCAGTGATCATTATTTAATGAAAAGGCAGGATAGAATGAATGAACGAACAGAGGAAAAACAGCATCTATTTGTTTCTGGTATAGTCCAATAATTAAATCTAATAGCTTTGAAAAGCATACAAAAATGACTAAATGTTCTAGTTTAGAAAATATGTGGTATGTTATCGTGTATGCAGATCAGAATGTGGCTATGGCTGAACAGGTTTAGTTGTACTTTACCTGGAAGGTTTAGTTCTTCTTGTCATTTATGTGTAACAAAACATAAAACTAGTTAGACATTATGTGCACTGAAAACATGCAGAACAAGAAAAAAAAAACCCAGTATTTTAATCATAGCAAATAATTCAGAATGGCCCTCCAGTAGTTTGCAAGAGGTCTCGTGCAGCATAATTATAAGCAACATCAGCAAAGCATAGTTTGAGCTAAAGCCCACGATCAGTTTTTAGAATTTTATAAAATGTACGCAACGTTAACAAATGCCTCTGAGAGTGTACAGAGAGCATTTGCCATGCCACTGTGTAAATACAGCCAAACAGTTGGGATTATAGTGACTCAGAATGAGGCTTTTGGGGGGGAAAAATCACTACCACCCAGCTGTTAGATGATTCTCTATATTAGAGCGACATCTAATGGATAAAACATGCAATAATCCTTTGGCCTTTGTAAACATTTTCAGGTATCGCTATTTTTGACTCCACATCAAAAAATCAATTACTAATTATCTGCCTCTAACAACAGCTTTAACTGGCAGCAGAATCTACAAACTACATGAGTCAAATAACTTGAATGTAAATCCGTTTAAATTTGTAGAGTGATAGAACTGTTGAGGCCATGAAGTAAAATATAAACTCATACCTTCTAAAACAAGAACATTTACAAATAATTAGGAACGCTGTCCACAGCAACAGATTACATTCTTTTGGTGAAATTATTGGGATTTTTGGAAGGCTGTGGCCACAGATGAGGCAATGTGATCTATTCAAGGACATTTAGTCACTTTCCTATTTCCAGATTGTAGAAAGAAGCTCAGAACTCTCAAACATTTCAAGAACGTTCGCCTGGCACAATTATAATATTTTGACCACCATGCAAGGTCCAGCCTGCTCTTGTACCTTAAATATTTAAGATCTTTTTACCTGCTGAACTTAAGTCAAACTACACATAACATCAACCATGCAATTTGGCCTCATGAGGGTTTTCTGAAATTTATTTATTTCTGTTATTTCTGAGGGTTTGCTGATATTTATCAGCAGGTGTGGGGTGAGATCTCGTTTAAGGCTGCAGGCCACAGTGGAAGTCTAGGGAGGCTTTAGCGCTTTCCCTACACAACTGTCCTGATCTGGAATGGGGCCTCCACAGCTGCCATTTGGCATGGAAAGGAAGCTCCCATTGGCACTAAAGGGAACCATCTTCCTACTGGAAAAAGAAAGAGGACAGATGAAAAGATTCTGTAATAAACTGGCCACAAAGGTGATTGTGTATCTGAAACTGAATGCTGACAACAGAGCACAAAACACACTCGCAGGAGGTCATCAAAGGAGCCTGAAATGGCTTTGGATGGAGTCACAGTTCAGGTAGATTTACAGGTAATCATAGAACTTTGTATCACTGTGGTGTCCGGAGCCTCCTTGTGCTGCAAAACAGCCACAAGTCAGGGTTTTTGCATTGCCAGTTCATGCTTGACATCACTGTTTGGGGCAGTCTCAGGAGATCCAGCCTGCGCTTTATTTTGCTGTGGTTTTGTGGATTACGACTGGAAGTGGGGGTAACTTAAGGTAAGGGGAGATGGAAAAGGAGAAGTGTGGAGAAGCGTAGTAGAGACAGTGGGGGTAACAGACAGAACAGGAGCTGGGACAAAAATTAGATGGGTAGTGGAGATGAGAAAACAAGCAGGAAGAAGGAAAGATAAGAAGCCGTGAAGTGGAAGGAGGCAGATAAGAGGGTGGGCAGGCTATGGAAGAGGAGGGCAGGACTGGGGACAAAGTAGAGAAAACAGGAGGGGGCCGCAGAAGAAAGAGGAGGGAAGAAACAGGGATTAGGCTAGGAAAAACTGAGAGCTTGAGATGTGTATCCCCAGAAGCCAGTGCTGGACACCCCTGCCTAGGCTCTAGTCCCTCTAGCAGGCAATCCCCTACAGGCCACCTTTATGCACCAAGCGGACCTCCCTTTAGGCAGATAACTGCATAGTCCCTACATGGTGTGAAGATGAAACCTCTGTGAAGGGCAGAGGGGTAGGACAGACCATCGGGGAGCTGGTGAAGAAATGATAAAGCAAATAGCAGAGGAGCTGCTGAATGTTGTTATACCACCATGTCTTTTCCCATATTATACTGACCTGCCCCTTTGGGAAGAGCAAGGGACAGGCAGCAGCATTAGAATCATCCAAGATTTTCCTATATTATTTAGATTAGGTAATTTTGTATTTTTTTTCACTTTGTGGCTTAAAAGAGAAGCCAAATTCCTTCACCAAAAGGGAGAATTGCTAGACTTCTTTTTTAAGAAAAGATGATCAAAAGCTCTGATTGACCTAAATGGTAATGAGAGATTTGGAAAAGTTACTTCTTCTGACATATCAATTTGTTTCCTCATATTAAACTTCACACTGTATATGAATAAAATTAAATACACATTTATTTTCTCTTTATATTTATTAAAATTTCTGCAAAACGAACAGCTTATGAAAATATTCTTTACATTTCAAGAAATAGGAATTTAAAATTTCCTCTTTCAAAAATATAACATTATCTTCTACAAAAACAATAACTACAAACACAGCTCAACAATGTGCAAGTCTATTAAAGTAGTGCAAGGAGCATCTGGTTTAATTCCCCAATATTTTGTAGAAAATGTAGCTAGGATAAACTTACACTGGGGATGCCTAATGGCAGTGGCAGTTCTTTGGCACCTGTCATTTATGTACTGAAATAGCAAGCATTAAAATTATCCACATTGATTAACATTTGACTGGCAATATTTTATTTATTCATTTTGTAATCTACCTCTCTCCCTAAAGGACAGCCAAGGTGGCCAACAATTGCTAAAGATAAAAATACATAAAAAATAATAATACACAAATAAAACTATAAAATATACAATAAAAGCTAAGCAGCTGCAATAAAAATAATGAAACATTAAATTACTAAAAAAAAAAAGCCACCATAATCTCCTTTAGTGAGTGTAAAAGGCTTTATGGAATAAAAAGGTCTTCAGGCCTTGCCGGATTGAGGGAGCTCTTCTCAACTCGGGAAAGAATTCATAGTACCGGTGCCTCCCCTGAGAAGGCCCTGTTTCTGGCCGCCTCCCCCTAACCACTCTTAATGGTGGCACAACCAACAGTGCCTCCTCAGATGGCTAAAGAGAACAGACTTTATGGAAGTCTGTCAAATACGCTGGTTCCAAGCTGTAAATGGTTTTAAAAGGTAAAAACCAACACCTTAAATTCTGCTGAGATATCACTTGGCAGAGCACCTCTCAGCTGCTAAGCTGTGAAGTGTGAAGCAATGCCATAGCAGAAGTGCTGTTGAAAGGACAGGCCATGGGGTACTTACGCTCTCCTACAGCTTAAAAATATGAACAAGATTTGTATAGTATCTGTGCTGTCATTTGCAGCCACTGAGTTCCTAGATGAGAACAAAGTACTTATTTCTGGCCATCATTTGCTTAATGATTTAACTTCCTACTTAATTATGCCACTTCCGGCTCTCAGCAGGTGCTTTGAATACTGTTCAGCCTGCTGTATGAAATGAGTTTGATACATCTGGTCTACAGTATGTTCCTGGCTCACTACTGCATTATAGCTAATGGCAAATATTCTGTTGTCATCCATCATAATAAATTTACCAATCCCGGCACTTGACTGAGGAAGCATGACTCCTAGCTAAAGCAAAGTCCATCAGAAAATCCTGTTGTGAGCAAACAAACACCACTGAAAGCACAGTAGGTCCCATAAATGAAACTACAGAACTATGGAAGGAAGGAATATATAAAAATAACTGCTTTGTAGATAGCCAAATGTTTTGCTCTTTAAAAAAAAATGTATGGCAAAGAAAAAAAAGAGACCAGAAAATATCATTCTTCCAGGCACAAATGGCAAATAACAACCTTGTTTTGGGGGGAACAGTTTGGGGCTATATGCAAATTCCAAAAGTGTGTCTAAACAGATTAAATTGGAGGTACATACCATTTCTTCAAACGGTTTACTTCCACATAAGGGACAAACGTTCAGGTCAGTATGTGTAGGATTTCACTGTGACTAATAAGGACTAATAGTTACCTCAAATATTATAAAAAGTTGGAGTGCCACACATAAGTATGAAATGCTAGGTTCAGAGTCATTCCAAAATGTTGCCAAAATCCAAACACTTATTTATTTTTTCTCCTAAACAGAACCTAAACCTTATTTGAAAGTATCTCTGGAACCTGAACATAACTTTAGAATAAATTCAGGGTACTAGATCAAAATGAAGGTTTGATTAAAACAAAGTGAGGGCACAGTCCTAACTTGCTCTGGAGCGGGCCGGCCAGTGTGCCTGTGCCGTATCCAGCCCAAGTTAGGAGCTGGCTGGAGCCTTCAAGGGGCAAGGGCACATTTGTGCCCTTACCATGGGGTAGGCATCAGCCATCCTGATGGGCTTGCTTGGATCTGTGCCTGCTGTTTAGCAGGCGCAGCTCTGAACAAGCCACGCGGTCCAAATTGGGACTGCGTGGTCTGGAGGTAGGGAGGGTTGGATGCTGCATAACAGCATCCAACCCGGCTTGCCTTCCATCCCACCCTCCCCCTGCCCAGAAATGCCCCTGTGCCAGCTGAACTTGGCTGGCACAGGAGTGTCGCACTGCTGGCATCAGCTGGCAATGCTGGGCGGCTGCTGCTAGTGTTGGCCCAGTCTTGCACCAGCGCTGCTGCCGTTGGGCTGATGCTGTGGCGGTTTGGATGGGGCTGTGAGATGATGTACTTAGCAGGCCTCAGCCTGACTTATGAGTGTGCAAAACTTTTTATGCATTTTTATTTACATATCTTTGGCTTGTTTAGACTTCTGTTCTCTTAAAAGTATCAGGAAGTAGTCAAGATTGATTTTGCTGTTTTAAGGGTATAAATTAAACCATGTTACACATTTTCTCTCAAGTGCTCCTATTTCACATACACACTTCACTGACGTTCTGTTTCATACCGTGTTTGAATAAACAACCAACATTTTATTTCGATAACAGCCCAACCTTACTGGGCTTTTCTGCTGGCAAAACAAGAGCAGAGACTAACAGCAGTTGCAGAATAACTTCCTGCAGCACACAAGACTGTGCACCGCTGGAGCATCAGCAAGGAGGCTGCAGTGGCATCCTGAATGGTGGCAGCTTGGGACTGGCCCAGAGGGAGGGCAGAACAAGGCAGCAACAGGGGCAAGAGAAGGTGGATCTGATCCAGGAAAGGGGCTGGTTTGGCGGCAGCAGCAGCATCCCCCTCTGACAGGATGCAGTGCAAGCCATTTTGGCATGGCAACATCAGTGTGGAGGAAGCATAGGATTGGGCTGTAGGTCAGCTTGCTGCATTCCAGGCACCGAATCTGAAATCAGTTTCATTGGCTTGGACAGGAACAACTTCTGCTACAGCTGAACCCAAATTGGAACTAAACCAAAATGTTTGAGTTCACAGTCAGGTTACACTCACTATGCTGCTTATGCATTGTCCAGTGTCAAAGAGAGGAGAGGTAGATGAGAAGTGCTACATATCATGGAGAGGGGATTTTGACAAAAGAGGGCTCATCTGTCAAGGTATCTGTTAAGATAGCCCAACAGATTACCTGAACACCCGATGCAGGAATATTTTGTTCCAAGGAGTCTGCGACTGTTACAGTATCATATCTCCTGGTTGCTTTTTAGTTCATGAAGGCTCATAATATCCTTGCGTTCAAAGTTTCATTAACCCCATCCCACCATTAGCTGCTACTTGCAGGAGGCAGGACAACTTTGGAGCACAACATCACCTCAAGCTGTTAACTGCACAGATTTGAAGAGGAGAAAAGAATTGGAGGCAGTCAAACATTCCCCATAATCTGAACTTTGGACCCAACAAACCTGAATATCGGAAATTAGGGTGGTCTGTTCTTCAGTCACCATATTCAGCTTTTCCACCAGCACACCAATAGGCTGATAGTCTGTGGCTGTGAAAACCCATCCAAACTACTGCAATTCACATTACAATTGACACATTATAGTGGTTCATTCTTTTCACTGGAGAATTTTGTTGAGGTTAGTGATTAAAAACCATTTCAGTCATTTCAACAGAACTTACTTCGGAACACTCCATTAGAATGCAGGTGAAAAATTACCTTGGACCAATTAAAGTGCAGAGTTCTCATAGTGAAGTCCCCTCTCTTCTCCCCCTCCCCCACGGAATGACAACGTGAGCTGCTCTGAGTTAAATTTACTGGTAACATTCATGCTAAGATAATTCTGACTTTAAAAAGCAATACATTTTTACTAGATTTCACTTTTTAAAAAGTCTGAGCCAGATTTGAAAAGCATTTCTTCTCTTTTGGGATTTATGTTCTAATTTTATAGAGAGATTGTGCCAGTATACCAACATTTGGGTAGTGCAAAAGGACCTCCAAGCTAATATAATGCCACAACTGATGTTTCTAGATTGGCATCTGAATGGCCCGCCTTTGAAAAGACATTTGGCAGCATATGGTACTTCAGTGCCTTAGGCTAGCCCTTGTCTATAACTGGGTAGACCCTTTTATGAGGTGCCTTAAAGGACTTCTAGACCTTTGGGTGCTGGATGAGTGAATGTAATGGATAAATTAATATGTTCTGGTTAGATAGAATAAAAGAAACAAAAACCTCTATTCAACAATACAAGATAGTATATGATGCATAGGATTTACTCTGGGAAGGGAAAGACTCTTGATTAAAATGCAACAAAGGAAGGTTTTTTAAAAAGAATAACTACTGATCCAGTATCTTGTAACAGTCTTTCTATTGGGAATCCCTGCTGATACCAAAATCCTCAGATGCTTGAATCCGCAGATTTGCGCAAGGCCTCCTGGGCCTTCAGTTCACCCTCAAAACTCAACTAGAGCACAGCTCCAGTCAGGTTTGCAGGGTCCAGGTTGCGCCCTCTGACAAGTTCAGAACCTGCATATTATTAAATGTGGGTTGCTGTGTTAAAGCACTGTGAAGTAAATAAAGCAAATGTCAAAGACACCTTCGTCTCCAAGTACTCCCTCATCCAAAGAAAACCAACCTTTGGAAAAGGGCATCCCTTTTGCATGCAGGAGGACCCAGATCTAATCCTTTGCATCTCTAAGAAGGGCAGGGAAAGACCCTGGAAAGCCAGTGCCAGTCAGCTAGATGCTAAGCTACATGGATCAAAGTATAAGATAATTCCTTTGTTTCTAAAACCATTCAGTGCTGTACCTAGATTTCCTCACCATTCAGGGAAATGAAGGCCATGTCTGTGAGGGGGTGGTCCCAAAATCCATGCAACCAGATTTTTTTGCATGCACATGAGGGTACCCTCAACCATGGCCCACCATGCAGCATCAAAGGATACACCTCAGTTTGGGGAACGGCTCCTCACATAGCAAAGTGGACTGCTTTTGGAAGCTGGTTACACATCACAGCTGCTCACATGGTAAGCTGACTTAGAAGGTCTCCCTTCCACAACCGTCTTAATATGGTGGAAGGCTGCAAGTAACTTGACATGCTGAATTCCAAGTTTCTTTTCCCTTGCACTCTTAGGAAGGAGAAAGAGTCCCAAGAAATCAAAGGAATAAAAATAGCTCCTTTTCAGTAGGAAAGGAGTAACATGATCATTTCACTACTGGATAGCTGCTAGCATATTCACTGTCATTACAAATACAACACCATCAGTGAACATGCAATCAACACATATAGAATAAGTACTTCAGTGTAAACCCCTGTTTATCCAGATTCTAGTTTGTATGTATATTTTCTGACTGACTGAGAGGACATTCTTGTGTGTGTTCATGGTCAAACACCAACAATACAACATCTGCACATGGCTTGGATTGAATTCCAAGAGTAGCTCAGCATACAAAGACCGATAGACTCCAACTTCTCCACTCTTGTGAAAAGGGAAGCCAATGCCAATCCACTCCTCCACAGCACTGAACTGGATTGTCTGGGCTGTTGTGCTGCTATAACCACAATTCTTCCATAACTATCACATAGGCAGTACTGACCCTTAGCCAATCATATTATGCCCAAATGCTTGCATTTGATGCAATAGACACTGCAATCCCAATAACGTTCACTGATACATTTGCCTGCAATAACACGTGGCAATGTTGCTACATCCCCATGATGCATATGGTTTTGGCACTTTGGGCTGAAGCATATTCAGATGCATACCACCTTGAGAGTTAAAGCACATTATAAATGATACAGATTCCAGCAGCCTCTATAGCAGCATATAGGTTGAGAGGATGACCTGCTTCCTGAGCACCAGCTAAAGAAGATGAAGATAAGCCTTTAGCATATACAGGCTTAATCCTGTATCCTTAAATCTAAAACTCCAGCATAATTGAAAAATGGATGCCATTTTAATTGCATAGTTAAATAAATAAGCACTAAAAACATTTTGCATAGTATTGAGCAACGGTAGCTACAATATGTTCCACTGAAAGTCACTTACTCAACTGGCTAATGTCTCTTTTGACTTTGTAAGCTAAATAACTGTAGCCAATATGGCTTTTACTCTGTCTACTTAGGCACAGCACATTAAAAAGAAAGAAAGCACATAAATGTTGCAGTGTATGTAACTACAAACACATTTAGATTTGCTTTACCAAAAATAGTTTTTTTTTCTATTATGCCAACAAGAGGTAAACATAACTGTAAAAATAAAACCCCGGGAGAGGGGTACATGAATGATTTTTTTCCTTAAGAAGTAGAAACCATTTTTTTTCTTGTTGAAATTAGTATTAAAATAGATATGTTTATACATTACAAAATTCAACCCCATTTTATATTGTCTAAGTATATGAAGCTATATTATAGTATACTTTTAAAATTGTGGAAACTGACATGATCCTGTCACTTTGCATCGATGTTTCTATTTGTATAAATATAAAAACCATGAACTGGGCACATTTCAGCTCAGTGGGCGCAAATGGAGGATCTCTATTTTTGCATAAAAGAATGGCTGGAACCCTCAGAGTGTTCTGTCAAAGTTGGCATGGGAGCACCACATATATGAGTAGGAACCTCAATCGCTGCTAATTTTGTTGACTATGCAAGGGCCACTTCATCTGTTGCACAAAAATGGGAAACATGCTTCTTGTCCTGCTTGCACAATGACTTGTAAATCGCTCCCAAGACGGTCCACGAGGATCCTGGATTGCACAGACTTCACTGTAGGAGAGACTAAGTTTTACATTTCTCAAATTACAACAGAATTGAAAAAAGAGATATGCAAGTCTCTTGTGCCATTTCCTATCCCATTTCAACATTGTATATAAATTGGCTGTTAGCAATCAAGCTTATCATGGTATAAATGATAGAGGTACGTAGTATAGAAAAAATATGGCTAGGATCCAAAGAGCTACTTAAATGCACCCAAGGACATAAGCATGCCTAGTGGAACGAAGAACTCTTTTTCCCTTGGATGTTAGACCTTCATGTAATTTTCACAAGCCACTTTTGAAAGGAATCTTCAATTACAGTGTAGTATTACTATCTGGAAGGGGGGCACTACCACTAAAAAAAAATAAAAGTCCAAATCATCCTTGGGTACATGAATTCTTTGGCTCCAAACCTTAGTACAGAATTACGTAATTGCACAGATTCCTGAAGAAAACTAACACAGAACACTAAGTGCATGATTTTAAATAAATCTTTCTGATTGCTTTGCTCCATTTGAGGAATGAAATAGTAACCAGCTTGTTAAATGTCATTTTTTGTAGCTTTTTTTGAATTTTGGTACCATTTCTGAATGACAGTTCCAGAGCTACTAGCTACCACACAAAGGGCACCTCCCACTGTCCACCATGTTGGTAAATGATTGAGAAAAATAATTTGAAATATAAATGCAAAAACCACATCCATTGTTCTCATGATAGCAACAGGACCTGCCTTCTCTATTTGTAAGGCCTTTGTAAGAAATATTTGACCACCCAGCCCCAGCAGTCCAATTAATATTAATAAAAATCTGTCTATACCACAGTTAGGTAAACTCCATACATCCAATACAAAAAGTCCTATTATACATACTATTAAACCAATTACTGCGTAATACCAGATGGACAAAAGATAATGCACAGATTTTCCCATCTTTCTTAGTATAACAATAGTTGAAGCAGCAGCAACTGCACTTGTAACAGCTGCTATTGTCCCTTTAATATGATCTGTGTAGCTTCCTTCGATTCCAGTAACTTTGGATCCAAATAAAAAAGGGGGCCTTGCAATTAGCACCACTCCAGTTATAGTAAACAGGGTGAAAAGGAGATCCCAGAGACTGTATTTTTCCTTGAGAAATATCCAAGCAAACAGTGATGTAAAAACTGGACTGCTGAAAGTAATGACTGTAGCATCAGCAAGAGGCATCACTTGATAAGCGTAATAAAGAAGAATCATTGCTCCAGAGCCAAGAAATCCTCGGAAGAAAAGAAATACTCGTTTGCCTTTTGGTCCCAGAAATCCAGTTCTAAAAGGAAAGAGACAGGTAGCATTTTTGTCTCATGGCTTGAGGACTCCATAATTAAATATCAATGGGACTAATGACAAACAGAGAACTTCAGACCCAGCACCAATTTTAACTATGGTTATTCGAGAATTGCCAGAATGATACTGGTGAGACCCCCCCCCCATGCAAATTCTACTCATATTCGGCCTCTGTAAGTCTAGTTCCATTTGTATGTATAATGCAAGCAGTATTAAACTTAGTTCTGTTTAGAATCTTGTACCCATTTCCTAAACATATTTTCTTTGAAGTATGGTAAGGATCAAAATTATACAGCATGCTTTGTGTTCTATTTTTGCATGCAAAGTGACCCCACGTAAAGTTCAAGCAGAGTTTACTGCACATAATACTGTAATATGTCTCATGCAGCACGACATCAAGAACTGCTAAATTTCAGTATTCTGGGGGCAGGGAGTATCCTTGGGAAAAAACACTGTATTTTAAATATTGGTGTTTAATAGAAGTTAATATATAGGGTGCCCCTCCCCAAATATACATACACTTCAGTGTCCAATTTATTATTCTATAATACACACATATAATTCACACAGAATTATGGTGTATACAGAAGCAGTTGATAGACACAGTAAGTTAGATCAAGTGCTTGAAATGTTCCCCATCAGTATTTATACACCACCAACATAGTTGATGAGGACAGTTTGATGAAGACCCAAACTTTTTTTGGAAAACCACCTAAAAAAAATTTCACTTTATTAGCTGCTCAAGCCCCTAGACTACAGTAAGGTATCTGCAGACATCCACCAGTAGGTATACCAGGGTAGTTCCATGCATCTCTTCAGCTACTTCCCTTAGATGTTCAAGTCATTCAGTAACCCTTCTGCGCATGCAAGAAGTGTTCCTGCACCCTTACCTGAATGATGGTCTATTCAGCTTATTATCTTGGAACCATACCTTGAGGCATGTGTACTCCACGTCATCATGCCTGCACAAGTTTATAATTCATCATGAGGAGAGTTACCTGCCTCATTGACTCTGGGTTGTTTTAGATATAACCAAGTTAAAATGCATCTACATTTTTTTGAGATACCCTATATTTAGATCATTCAATTCAAGTATCAAAACTCCCACCCCAACTGGCATTAAGTGGGGATCACATACCATTCCAAGAAAGGTCTTGCAATGCTTCCAAATTATCCTCCTTAAGGACTAATTACATGAGCCAGCAGCATTAATCAGCTACCTCAGAAGTAAATTAGAAGGTGCGGAGCTTACAGCTGGGTGTCATATGTATGAACTAGTGCTATTTTATCATCATTTCCACAATCAGTCTTTTTTATCTACTGCCATTTCTGCCTGCTGCCAATTTCCAAACTGTTAACAAGCCATAGAGTTCAGATACCCCAGTCGCCTCAGAGCACTTCCCAGTTGCAGGTTTCATGGAATCCCATGTGCCACTGAGCTACCTGCTTGAGGACCTTGAGCTACTGTGAACCACTGCATAATTTATCCATATAAAAAGGCATTCTTTAGGCTTTTATTGTAGAAGTGTTTCATCATATAAATAAAATGCAGTGTGGCAACAGCCAAACTGGGTTAACTGACAGTGTTCATGCCAGGGCTGGTTTATTATAAAATGGGAAAATGGGAAGGGGGATTAGAGAGAAGTGCTGCATTGAAGGTGGGAGAGAGATATTGAACTTTTCCTGTGCTCACAGTGCACCCCAGTCCCTAAAATGGCTCTTTAGCCATTTTCTGTCTCTGAACAATTCACAGCATGGCTACAATGAAAAGATGGAGGCAGATAGGGATGGAGGAAAGGTTCAGCTCCCTTCTCCTGTCTGCCTAAGTAATGCTTTAAGTAATGCCTTAGTAATGCCTAAGTAATTTAATTAATGCTTTAATTTTATAGGGACTTGTGACTTGACTGGACACAAAATCTGCCGTCATTATAGACAGCTGGCACTCAGTTCAACAGTTTTGCCATACTTCCTCTATACCACTGTAAATTCCAAGACAGTAAATCAAGTCTGCAGGTACAAAATGATCAAGAATGATCAAGTATTTTATTCAATTTTAAAGCTAATATTTCATTAATAAAGTGCCATTTATCTGTCTCAACCTAATTACACTCTTATAGAATTTTAATCATATTCCTAATTACTGGCCCATGCATTTTTCTTGCCCTTTCCTCACAGAGGAAACATAATACTCACTTGAAATATATTAAACCAGGAAGAGCAAATAACATTTGGAAAATGCATCTAATGGCACTGATTTCCACTGCATGTACATCTTCAATTTTCTTTAGCAATAAAGATGCCACTGAGAAGAGAAAGGCAGACAATACTGTATAGAACAGGCCAAGCCCTGGACATCCATTTTTCTTCTTTACTCCTGTAACAGAATAATTATAATTGCTAGTTAGAAATTAACAATCCAAGTGCTATTTCTTTAGATATATTTAAAAACATTTGTATGCATGTTTAGATTTTGAACAAATTGATTTTGAGGTAGGAAAGAAACAAAAGCAATCCTTCACTTCTGTGGGAAGTACAAGGGTATTTTGGAAAAAGAGCAATTTTCAAGACGACAGCCACAAAATGCCATTACAAAAATTACTGTGTTTAAACAAAAGTTGCAAAAACATAAGGTGGAGATCTGGTGGTTCCACAGAAAGTAGAACATGTGACCATCGCTCTTGTGTGTCCTGTACATTACAGATATTCATTTGGAGAGACTCCCATTCACTATAGATCTCACAGAACAATGTTTATAATGGTGCTGGCCAGCTAGCATGCCGGCTGGCCTATTCCAACCTTGGTTAGGATCGGGCTGCAAGTGGTTGACTACCAAGGATAAATCTCGGTAGTCAACCAAGTGGTTGATTTAGGGCGCAGTCCTAACCTGGAGTTACTCCAGCACAGTTAGGCCAGCAAAGTTTGACCAGCACAAGGGACACTATAAAGTATGTTTGGACCACTTGGAGTCAGAGAGGCCAGCACACAGTCGTGCGCCATCCTCCCAGACTCCGAGAGTGGTTCGAATGCACTTTACAGTGGCCCTTGTGCCAGCCAAACTTTGCTGGCCTAACTGTGCCGGCCTAACTCCAGGTTAGGATTGTGCTCTTAATGAGCTTCATTGAAGAACATCTGAATCCATGCCTCTCTTGAACAAGTCTAGAGCGCCATCTACTACACAGACAGAGCATTGGCTCTGTTGTCTCATGATTTTTGATGAAATGGCACTGATGTTTCCTTCTTCCCCAAAAATGTATCTGAGCATCCCAAAGATTTAATTAGTTATTTTGCAGTACCCAGAAAAGAGAAGGCAAAAAGGTTGTCGGTAAGTCTAACATAATTCTAGATCAATCAAAAGGTATTTATATATTGCTTTTCAACATGAAGTTCCCAAAGTGGTTTACAGGCAAATAATAAAAAAGTTAAATGGCTTCCTGTCCCAAAAGGGCTCACAATCTAAACAATACAGAACACAACCAGCAACAGCCACTAGAAAAGACACTAAGCCGGGGTGAAGAGGGACCATGACTCTCCCCTTGCTAAATATAAGAGGAACACCACTTGTAAAAGTTCCTCTTGCCCAGTTAGCAGGGGCCAGATAAAAGCATCCTCTAGTTCCTTAGCTCAGTAGTTCCCAAACTTTTTAAACTGGCAGCTCCCTATTAAGGCTGTACACAATCCAAAAAATGAGCCATGATTCCTGAAACTGTTCGCTGTGGTTAAGGAAAGTTATAATCTAAGATGATTAGACAAACACTAAACTCTGTAGGCTCTTGTGGAAGATAGTAGTGGTTTGGCAGGGCACCTCTGCCAGTTGCTAGGCAACGCGGAATCACAACCTGAAAACTGAGAACCAATGTTTTCTAACATTCAACAGCTGTGACCATGATGGCAGAAAATACATAGACCTGTTTCAGCCCTCTCGGTTCCCAGGGGAACAGCCACTACAATCAATTTCCAAGGAGCAGTAATCACTCTCTCAATCTCTCTTAAGGGTGGAAATCCCACTGGACACATTGAAGACATTAGGATTAATGAGAGAATGCACTTGGCATGAAGAGTCAGGCATGGATTTTACTGTAGTCAACTAGACTCTACATTAATGCCAACTACATATGGTACATGCATAATACGATTTTACGATTAATAATTAGTGGGGGTTTTGTGGAGGGCTAATAATAATTTCAAAAACCAGCAGATGAATTTGAGTTTCTTTTAGAGGGAAGGTAAAAGCAAGTATTTTTTCTTATGCTTCACCTCACAGTCTTATCTTATCTGCTTGGTTCTTCTCCCGGAGAAAACAAGGCACTGTTGGCAACATGCCTAGAAATTCCAAATGCTGAAGCTCAAATAAAAATTGTCCACAAACACTAATTACAAAAAAGTCTTAGTGTATTTTAAACATGGACAGTACAAAAACAGAGACAGACAAAAATGCATAATCAAAGTAAGTTCCATAAGGAATAAACAGAGTATCTAAGTCTCCAAGCACTTAGCAAAATTGTAGTCCAAAAGAACAGCATGCTATGCTGCAAACTTGTTGGTGAGGCACACAAGTATACTAGAAGTTGTTGCTTCTTATTCTAGTCTATTCCAATGAATGTCCATTACTAATTTGGCTTTATCCAATTAGGAACACCCTTAATGCTTATTCATTAGCCTCATTAATTACTCTTCAGGTGTTCTTTTACACAGCTGTAAAACATTTGCTGTTAGGCCAGTTCTTTATGTTGAGGCTTGACCTTTTTTACAAATAACAGACATCCATTTTATAACTTTTTTTCTTAAAGTTACTGAGGTTATAAACCTCAACAGAAGAAGCATCTTTTTTATTAAACAAAATAGGGTTCGGGCAATGAAACATTTCAGAATGTTTTAATCCTTAATTTATCTAAATATCACAACCATCCAGTTAAAAATGTCCCATTCACAATATAACATGTGTTCACGTTTCCTATACACACTCGTTTTGTCCAAGTTGTACAAGCATCTGTTTCTGGGCATCTCTGGAAGAATTTAGCTGATTACTGTTAAAACAGAATGTTGGATTAGATGGTCCTTTGGTTTGATTTGCCAGTGTTCTTCAATTCACAACACAATCCTAACGGTGCCCTGAGCCAGCACATGTTCACAGCTACTCAGGAGCAGGCTGGGCCAGCGCAGCAGTGTCAGATCTGCTCCAGGACAACGCAGGTTTGTGTTGACCCAGGCAGGCCGGCACAAGGACGGAAGAGGGTTATGGTTTGGGGCAGGGTAGACGGGGTCAGGGTGGTCTGGGAGGTGAATTGGCCTTAGGAGGGCTGGGACTGGCCTGAGTGACCTAGGCTGGATCCTAACCCCATCCCAACCAACGTTACACAGATTACTTAGATTTGGGCCCACAAAATCTCAGGTGCAGATCCAAGAAGCCCTACAGACCTGGCTGCTGCACGACATAGAGTAAGCCCCAGCCTGCGCTGGATACAGCACAGGCTACTTTGCCTGCCTGTTCAGGTTAAGATTGTGCCCTCAATGGCATATCCAATCCCACCTTTATCAAAACTGATGTGCAAATCCATGACAGGACTGGGCATGCCTTATGCAGAATATCCTTGAATCAGTTTACTGCAGTGGACAGAATTAAGACATGCTCAACCAGGTTCAGATATTCCCCCATCTCTAAACTTCCTGAGCCTGTTCAGATGATGTCTTTGCTTAGACTCACCTCACATACCAAGAGGCATGTGCATTCAAGGTGCGCGCGCATGCACAGGCGCACTCACACAGGTCCTGTTGGGGTGAATTTGCATCAATTCCCTTAATTACCGGGGGCATTACATAAGGTAATCCTTCCTTGTAAAGCAGATTTATCAGCACATATAGAAGGATGGTTCAAGAGAACCACCCAATGGATAGTGCCCCAACCACTTCTGGAAGGAAGGGATCATGAGAGCACATGTCCTTTATCATGTGGCAGAAAGTGTTATCATCTGAATCGATTGTCTCAACCATGCATCTACCTCCCTCCTTTAACCCTGTGGGCTATGTACTTTTTGATATTATCTAATCATGTATATGTCTACACTACTCTTCTGAAACTTGTCTCATCAACTCAGCACTTCTACTTTGTTTTCATGATATAGCATCAAGCCCAAACATCAACTTTGTTCTAAATGTGCCCTCAAAAGCAATCTGAGCAACATAAACGTTTCCCTCCAATTTTTCAAACTTTAGTTGGTGCAATAAAGAGCCCATATACCTTAAAGTTTGTGTTTAAGGGCCACTCTCTATTCCTACTCTTACAGTACAAACCTATGCATGTTTCTCGGTGTATATTCAATGGAACTTCCAGGAAAGAATTTGTAGGATTATAGCTGTAGACAGAGAAGGTTCTTGCTACACAGTAGTACCAGGGGTTTCACAATCTGTTTCTTTCCATAAATGACTACACTGACTTATTACTCGTTGCATCAACATTAAGCTTCTATCGTTCATTTAAAAGAAAAAATGTTTGTATATGATAGATTGTATGTCACTTTAGGCCCATTTTTTATTGGACATTCAACAAAGAAATTCCACATCTACCTTTAAGGTGGCCCTACTGGTTCTTATCTCCCCTTAAATTGTTTACCTTTAAACTGCAAATAAATTCACTGCCTCGTCTCCTCTGTTTTTATTTTCCTACATAATATCATTTTCTGCTAGGCTTTGAATGTCTTCTGTCTCTAAACAGAAGCTGCATTTATCACTTTCATGCTTCCTATCACACTGCTGGTACCAAGGCATTGTTAAATATTAGTTGGTATGAAAAGTAAAAGTAAAAATAAAAATGAGGAGCCACTAGGCTCCTATATCAGGAAACTCCAACAGTACAGAGAATAAAATTATAGGCAAATCATTATATTGGCTGAAACAATGTGAGGAGATAAGAAGACAAGAACCCATAAGAAAAGAGTGGCTACTAGAAAATGGTTGAAAGATAAAGTTGTTAAGAATATGACTTGTGCTCTTAAAGGTCTATTCACAAAAGATAATCTAAGCATTAATTATATTTTTCTTGTGCTCTTGCTTGTTTATTGAAAGTCATGAACAGAGTTGACCAAGGAACTGTAGGTGTTTCTGTAACCACAGTTCTACACTGCAATCCTACACACATTTACCTGGCAGGAAAACCCATTGAAATAAAGGGGATTTACTTCTAAGTAGTCAGGCATAGGTTGGGCTCCTAGACCGGTGGTCCGCCACCCACCACTGGGAGGCACTGTGCTCTGGCCCCTTAAGCGAAGAGGGGCTGGCAGCAACACAATCCCCAGGATTGTGTTGCTGCCAGGCAAAGAGGGGGGCTTTCTAGCTTAACAGAAGGTAGCGCTGGGCTCCTGGGGGTGTGGGGAGCCCTGCAGAGGACTCTGCAGGACTACCCAAGTCTGGAAATCACTTAAAATTGTGACCAGCAAGTTGGCAGTACCTTCAGGTAAGCTAGAAAGTCCCCCTCTTTGCTGGGCAGTAGCGTGATTCTGGGGGTCACGTTGCTGTCTTTGCCCACTCCCGGAAGGACTTCGGTGGACCACAACTCCCAGGGAAGAGTTTGGGAACCGTTGTCCTAGACAATCAACGCAGCCTAAATCAAAAATCCAATAACATTTTGATTTTCATTAACAGTTGCTGATTGGCTCTCTCTTCTATCCTCTCTCAGGCCATTTATGCATATCACAAATATTGCACGAAACATTAATGCTACACTAGTGTTTCCCACACCAGACAAACTATGGTTGTCTCGCATTTGTACTCATGGATCTGGGAACCATTTTTAGGTCAGGGTTTCCAGATGCATTACAGGGGTGTTCAAAGGTACACGGTATAGAACACCCACCCTTTACATATTTTACTAAAGGGTAAAACCAGCATTTCTAGCAGTAACTGTAATGTGTAGAGCATCCCAGGTTAACACAAATCTTCAGACATGGGTATACCCCCATGATAGAAAAGGAAAAGGGGGTGGCAGAGGATGAGATGGTTAGATAGTGTCACTGAAGCAACATGAAATTGGGCAAACTCCGGAAGCTAGTGGAAGTCAGAGAGGCCTGGCATGCTGTAGTCCATGGGGTTGCAAAGAGTTGGACATGACTTACTGACTGAACAACAACATACCCCCATGATATGTAAAGCCATGGAGAGGGCATGCTTCAAATGGAACAAGGGAATGTAGAGAGAGGAAAGTTCCTAAACATTTCCACCACAATCCATCTCCCAGTCAGACTCTAATACTAGAAGTGAGTGTGGTTGGGAGAAAAGCCGATGGTGGTGGCGAGGAAAAAACTGCAGAGGGAAAAGTAGCTGATGGTGAAGGTTCAGGCACATTTCACTATTTGCCTTTTAAAATGCATCCTTGCACACATACGGTATATCTCAGTATGTGAGTTGAAGATAATGTCCAAGTTTTACAGTCAGCTGACCCATACTTCTAACATGGATTAAGTATGGGTTGGGCATTCTTCTTAACTCATACTCTTATGCATATATACATTTTACAGACTGTACCTATTACATTTTTTCTCTCAGCACAGAACACCCAGTAAGAAAATATTACTCTTAAAACATAAAGCTTCCCACTGTTTTTCAGAAGCTTGAATATGAAAATAGAATGACACAGAGACTCTACTCTGAATACATTAGCATAGAAAAGGAAAAACAGTCTTCTGAGATTATTAAATCTTAAAATGTACTACAGTTTGAGGTAGTGTGCATACATCTCCACTTAATCATACAGGTTTTGAGTCTTGTTTTAGGAGAAAAAAGTCCTTTTGCCTCCTCTGACAAGCAGTACATTGATTGGCAGAGCTCCATGACATTTAGCCACTTCAAACTTGCATAGATTTTGATCTCTTAATTATATGATTGCCCCTATTTGTTCACATTATACAATACAGACCCATACTAATGGGAACTTTTCATTTGAAATATTAGATTAAAATAAGGTGACTCCAAATGGACTGCAGCTGATGGAAGAAATCCAAAGCCATGTTGATCTACAGAGTGAAGAACAAGAACAGAATATCAAGTTCTTATTCCCTGCATAAAAGTCTGATTATTCAATAAATAAGTTGCCAAACTCAATGTTGGAATTATTAAAGTAGGTCAGAATTCAAAGAACTGCATGACTAGTTCTGCAAACCAAGAGCACACAGAAAACACAATGCGACAGGACAAAACCTGTTGAAACAGAAGTTACTTTCAAGAGTAGCTTTAAATATGGAACAATGTGCTGGAAAAAGGGGGAAAAAATCCCTTGAATGCCCCCCAAAATAATTATTTGGGCTCCCAACAAATTTTGTAATTTGTTAATTATAACCCAAAGAATCCTGTGCGTGCATGTGTTTAAGACACACACTCTTAAACATTTGTAATGGACAATTTCTCTGAAGTTGTTTTAAAAGGATATGAAAAATGTTTGAAAATAAATACACCTCTACATTATGAACAGATATTGAACTTTCAGATTATAAAGGGAAGATAGAATACTCCATGCTACTATTCCAAACTGCCAAAGCAAATATTTTGGAAATGAAAGACCTTTTCATTGAATTGGACCCCTGTATCCATTTATTCCGCTGCTGCTGGGCTTTCTGAACAGAAGGTTGGGAGTTTGAGACCATGCGACAGAGTGAGCTCCCGTTGCTTGTTCCAGCTCCTGCCAACCTGGCAGTTCGAAAGCACGTAAAAAATGCGAGTAGATAAATAGGTACCACTTCGGTGGGAAGGTAATGACGTTCCGTGCGCTACGGCGTATAGTCATGCTGGCCACATGACCACAGAAGCTTGATCACATGACCACAACTACACAACTCTCCCCTTTCCAGCATCTCATCTTCCCATATTTTCAATACAGCGGCTCTAGGTGCTTCGTGAGCCATCTGAAATTAGCTCACGACCCACCAGTGGATCCTGATGCAGTTTGTGAACCAGTGCCTTATAAGGTACAAAAATATCACTTCCAGTTTCCCTCAGGAAATCAGAAGTTGCTTTTTTTGTCCTAGATCGCCATGCTGAGGCCTGCGGAAACTACAGGTAGTCACAAGCTGCCTCTACAGACATCAGAAAACCCTCCAGATCCGACTGGAGCACAGTCGGGTTCTGAAGGTCCAGTGGGCCCTCCCGCGGGGGGGGGGGGGAGTCAACACCTGTGGATTATCAGATCCGCAGGCCCACCTGTACACTGGTACTCTCTGTGCTACTTCTCCACCCGCTTAGCAGTGCTGCATAATCATTAAGAGGCAAAGTGATATTTAAGAGCAATGTGGCAGCAATATGAAGATAGTAACTAGGGGAAGGACAAAGCAGTTTTCTCTAGCTATGTATAAAGAAGACTATCTACAAGGAAGGAGAGCCGGTTGTGAGTTAGGACTTCCCCAGCTGACCCTTAACTGACCTTAGGCAAGTCTTTCCTTCTTAGCCTGAGCTGCAAGATGGGGGTGTTATTTACTATACAGGGTTGTTGGAAGGACAATCGATATAATACACGTGAAATGCTTTGTGGAGTCAAACAGTGCTAGACAAAGGTTATTCCTATCTTAGAAATAGATATGGGTCTATAAGGCAAGATATTTTCCTGTGTCTCTTCCAAAATATGCAACAGGTAGCTCCTACTGCCTTGAGAAAAGTTATGAACAAGTTTTTGTATCCAAAGAGGTGTCTGGTTGAATAATATTAGAATTATTGATCCATATCTTACAATATTCCTTCAGGTAAATTATTAACACAGTAACTCTCAATGCAATGATGCCAGACCATGGACTTTATTAGTTTTCTTCAAGGAAGAAATGATTTCATTCAAGATTGAGGAATCATAACATGAAATCTGAGCAATACGTAAGGAAGACCAGGAAATCAGATCATGTCAGAAAAATCACCTCTATATAAGAGAACACACTACTGTCCAACCACCATGCTAATTTTTGTAGTCTGTCTCTCTCTCTCTCTCTCTCTCTCTCTCTCTCTCTCTGTGTGTGTGTGTGTGTGTGTGTGTGTGTGTGCGCGCGCGCGCGCACATGTGTGTGTGTGTGTACACGTACGTGTACGTACAGGTGTGTGTTTGTAAGCAGCTTACCAGATAGGTGTTTTTCTAACTAAACTCTTCACAAAATCAACACCAATTCTATGGTATGTTCTCCCATTTAGAGGGTTCCAAAACACAATCTGTATATTATATAACGTTGGGGAGAACAGGCTGGAAAAGTCTGTTCTCTCAGGAATATGTCAAGATGCTGCCTGAAATTTCAGCTGTCATTAAAAAAACATCTTATTTCTGGAAAGATAATGTAAAGTATGAAGGCAGTACTCTGTCATTATGCAGTAGATTTGCTCTGGCCTTCCAGCATTCAGGCCAATGACAAGCAATTAAAGAATTGTAAACATATTAAGGCTGTAATCCTATACACGAGGGTTCTCCAAACTTTTTAGCTGGAGGGCCCCATCAAATATCTGACATGGTGTCGAAGGCCAGGGAAATGAATACATTGAAATGAATACATTAGCAACGGAACTTAGATGAATGAACGGACGGCTCAAAGTTCCAGGATTCCTCCCAGCTGCGGCACACACCACAGATATACAGCACACATTTTAATGGACTCCCATTCCCCTACACCATAAGCAGCTTACTTGAATGTACAGGAGTAAATATCTCAGAACCAGCAGATCACAGGAAACACCCAGAGCATGTTCTGCAGGCCAAGGGGCCTCTCTGGCCCTCAGAAAACTGTGTAAGGCCTTCAGAGGGCCTAAAAGGTTACTTCTAGGTCTTTGGGAATACCAGGAAGTAACTATTTTTGGCCTTCCAGAAGCATTCTGAGGGCTGGGAAGACCCTTAGAACATCCTCCACACACAAACCAGAGCACAGCTTGGAGGCTACAGCCCATACCAGCAAGGTCAGGAGGTCCAGAGGCTCATAGGGGACCAGAGCCTCATTTGCTGTGGGCCAGATAGAGGCTCTCCAAGGGCCAGTGTTTGGCGACCCCTGCTATACATGTACATTCTTACCTGGGGGCAATCCCCAGTGAATTCGATGGGGCTCATTTCTGAGTACACATACATAGGATTGTGCTGCAAGCTACTGTATTTATGCTTGGACTGTCCTGCACTGATTCTCCAACTCTCCTCCCCACAATCCATTAGGATTACTATCCCCAAATTCTACAAGTTAGTGGGTGTTGTAAACATTTGACCCAGGCTTATTTAATTACTACATTTAGGGCCCAATCCTATCCAACTTTCCAGCACCAATGCAGCCATAAGGTAAGGGAACAATTGTTCTCCTACCTTGAGGCAGCCTCCATGACTTCCCCACCACCACAGAATGCAGCGCACACCACATTGGGATGGCTACACCAGAGCTGGAAAATTGGATAGGATTTGGCCCTTAGATGCCAATGAACCACAGAAGGGGAAAAGCAAACTGTTGATATCAACATGTCCACAGAATACTATCCAAGCACAGATTCTTTCCACTTCTGTTTCACAAAGAGAACACCATAACACTAGTTCCAGAGGAAGATGAAAAACTGGAGATGCGGATGCCAGAAAGGGAAGTTGCTCTTATAAAGGAGCAGAACAACAACACTAGGTCAGTGTTTTTCAAACTGTGGATAGGAACCCACTTGGGGTCGCGACCTGATGTCAGGTGGGTCACGGAAATCTGGGAGCAGCCATCTTGGAAACCATTAATCCTTACTCTTGTTCATGGAGGTATTATATACTGGAGAAGCCATGACATCATATTCTTGAAGCCATGGACGGAACGGATGGATCAATATGGCTGACTCAGATCATCGCCGCGAAGGAGGAGGATTGCCGCGAATTCTCGAATAAAAATCTCCCTGCACGCGTGTAAAAGTTAATTTCAACGTCTTTAAGCATGCCTGCGTGTTCTGCATAAGGGTGTGCGAATCACTGTACGAAAAATGGGATTTAATTTCCACGGAAAGATTCATGTATTCACATTACATCGGTTCAATAAAACTACCGTTCAGTGAGTACTGAACATTAACAGAATTTGTTTTTTTCTTTGGGGGGGGGGTGAGTGTAGAAGTTAAAAAAAATACTCTTAATAGTCTAGAAGTAAAAAAGAATTACTCTCATATTGACAACTACTTGTGTCATGAAGAGATTTTAATGTAATTTTCCTACTGTAATACTTATGAAATTCTGAACATTAACAGACATTTTTTTAATGGGACATGGCCGTTTTATTTTTGGTTGTGTAGATTTCAAAAAATAAGTCTGTCAAAACAGTGCAATCCGAGTTTAAATAGACAGCAAGTAGCATTTCGTCTGGTGTGTTCAGTAATATAATTATGCGGAATTTAACCTTGTAATTGCATATTAAATCATAATATGGTTACCGATAATGTTTCTACACGATCACACGTTTTTATTTTCGTGAGTTTTTACTTCAGGAGTAAACTATTAAATCCTAAACAGTACGAGCAAAGCAATCTGAAATGCTTGGAATGAGGATTGTTTAAGCCCGCCATCTTAAGACTTTTGTCTAAAGTCTCTTGTTTAAAGTTGCTGACATATGTAACTTGTTTCTCATTCTTTGCTCTTTGTTCTCACTGAATTGCCCCCATGTAACTTTCTCTATCCAGTGTTGCTAATTCTCACAATAGATAGAGAACTGGTTCAGGCTAGCAGAGCCTTATCAGAATGGTCACAGGCCCAATTAGCTCAGAGCATCTTGTGTCCCAGCCCTTGTGATGTAATTTTCCACCAAGCAGGAACTTGGAGGAAGAAGAGGGGCGTATAAAAATGCTTGTAATCTATATTTTTTTGTCTTTTTCCCTGCCTTTCAAGGGAGACTGACCCACCTGTGCAGGTGTAGTAAACATGGTTCTCATACTCTCTCGTTTGGTTGTTTGCCTCTTTAAATGCAGTCCCCATGATAGAAACTATTCTAGGCCAATTTTCGGCAACAGCTTACAGAATGCTAAACTGGCAAACCACACTAAAACTAAAGGTTAGGCTTTTTGTGTCTCCCTTAAGGTTCAAAGTGGTGACTGATTAGATAACATTAATAAAGCCATTTGACATATAGTACAACTAAAGATTATTATGTTGTTTTTCCACAACTATGCAATTAGATATAACAACATTTTGATATATTCTTTTAATCATTGTTTATATATGTTAGAGGATGGTAGTGTACAGCTCCTTATAACCTTTGTTTTATAGACTTATTTATCCCGTCTTTCTCCCCGAAGGGACCCATATAATCATATGAATTATAACCACTAATATTATTTGATTGCCCTAAAATTGAACCATCCTTTTGTACTAACTGCATACACAAGCCTACATAAGAACATAAGAAGAGCTCCACTGGATCAGGCCAAAGGCCCATCTAGTCCAGCTTCCTGTATCTCACCGTGGCCTAAGGGAATTCAGTAGACAACAAGACAAAAAGGACAGCTCCACTATGTCCTTTTTGAGATGTGGTGACCAGAACTGAATGCAATACTCTAGATGTGGCCTTACCATTGATTTGTACAATGGTATAACAATTTTGGCTGTTTTATTCTCAAACCCTTTTTTAATTACCCCAAGCATGGAATTGGCCTTCTTAATTGCTGCTGCACACTGGGTCGACACCTTCATTGAGTTGTCTACCAGCACTCCAAGATCTCTCTCCAGACAGCTCAGAATCCATTAGCCTATAGGTGAAGTTTTGATTTTTTGCCCCAGTGTGCATCACTTTAACATCTGTCTACGTTGAAATGCATCTGCCATTTTGCTGCCTATTCCCCCAACTTGGAGAAGTCCTTCAGGAGCTCTTCACAATCCCTTCTGGTTTTCACCACCCGGAAAAGTTTTGTGTCATCCACAAACTTGGCCACCTCGCTACTTACGCCAGTCTCCAGGTCATTTATGAACAAGTTGAAAAGCACGGTCCCAAGACAGATCCTTGGGACACTCTACTTTTCACCTCTCTCCATTGTGAAAATTGCCCATTGACCCCCACTGTTTCCTGGCCCTCAACCAATTCTGAATCCATAAGAGGATCTGCCCTCTTATTCCCTGACTGTGAAGTTTCCTTAGCAGCCTTTGTGGGGAACTGTGTCAGACGCCTTCTGAAAATCCAGATATATGATATCCACAGGATCACCCACATCCATGTGCCTGTGGACCTTTTCAAAGAATTCTAAAAGGTTTGTGAGGCAAGACTTACCCTTACAGAAGCCATGCTGACTTTCTTTCAGCAACACGTTCCTCTACTTGTTTTAGGATTTTATCTTTGATTAGACTTTCTACCATCTTACCTGGAACAGACGTTAGGCTGACTGGTCTGTAGCTTCCAGGGTCCCCCCCCCTTTTTTAAAGATTGGTGTGACATTGGCTATCCTCCAATCCTCTGGCACCGTGGATGTTTGAAGGGACAAGTTGCATACTCTAGTTAAGAGGTTGGCAACTTCATTCTTTAATTCCTTGATAACCCTTGGGTGGATGCCACCTGGTGACTTATTAATATTTAACTTATCAATTTGATCTAAAACATCTTGTTTATTAACAATTATCTGACTTAAATCCTTAGTTAGGCCATTCAGGCAGTGGCATCTGTCCAAGGTCTTCTGCTGTGAAGATGGACGCAAAGAATTCATTTAATTTCTCTTCAATTTCCAGGTCCCCTTTTATCTCCTCTCTCCCTCCCTCACCATCTAGTGGGCCAACTGCCTCTCTGGCAGGTTTCCTGCTTCTAACATATTTGAAGAAGTTTTTATTGTTACCCTTTACGTTTCTGGCCATGCATTCCTCAAAGTCTTTCTTGGCCTCCCGTATCACCCTCTTACATGTCTTTTGCCAGAGTTTATGTTCTTTTTTTATTCTCATCATTTGGGCAAGACTTCCATTTACAGAAGCTTCCTTGCTCTTTATGGCCTCTCTCACTTTATTTGTCAGCCATGCAGGCACCCTCCTGGACCTAGTCAAGCCCTTCTTTCTTGGTGGTATACACTTCTGCTGGGCCTCTACTACTGTTATTTTAAACAGCCTCCATGCAGCCTGGAGGGACTGGACTCTTTATCTTCCCTTTTAATTTCTTTCTAACTAGCCTTCTCATTTGAGGGAAATCTGCCCTTCGAAAGTCGAGGGTTTTTGTGTCAGATTTGTTCTGCCCTTTTCCTGGACATGCATGGTGAAACCAATCGCAGCATGGTCACTGTTCCCCAATGGCTCAGTAACACTGACATCCCTAACTAGGTCCCGAATATCACTCAATATTAAATCCAGTGGTGGGTTCCGTGACTAGCTGCTCTAAGGCACTGTCATTCAGCACGTCAAGGAATCCGGTCTCTCTTTCTTGACCAGAGCACCAGTTGACCCAGTCGATATGAGGATAATTGAAGTCCCCCATGATTACAATCCTGTCTTTCTTGGTCACCCCCATGATTTGTTTCCTCATTTCAAGGTCCCCTTCAAGTTTTTGATCCAGAGGATAACAGCATACCCCCACTATTACATCGCTCTTTTGACCTGGTAGTTTAACCCACAGTGACTATGGTGGAGTCCAGCCCACCTTCAGTTTCTACTCTGCTGGATTCTATCCCTTCTCTGACACAGATGGCCACCCCACCAACACACCCTTTCCTGTCCCTCCTATAGAGTTTATAGCCTCAGATTGCGGTATCCCACTAGTTCTCTGCATTCCACCAGGTTTCTGTTATGCCCACTATATCAATGTTTTCCCTAGCCACCAAACATTCCAGTTCCCCCATATTTGCTGGGAGACTTCGGGCATTTGCATAATAACACCTGTACAGGGGGTTCCCTAAGTAGGGACCCTTATTTGATCCATTCACCTTGCCTCTTTTTCTACTGGACCAACTGTCACTTAAACTCCCGCTTGCAGTCCTATTTCATATTCCAACATTACTCTGTGGTACTCCTCCACCCTCCTCCTCCCATAGGGATAAGGATTTCCGAACTGGACGTCACTCAGCTCCTGTCGGCTTTCCCCCAGGAGTCAGTTTAAAAGCTGCTCTGCCACCTTTTTAATGTTATTTGCCAGCAGTCTGGTTCCATTCTGGTTCAGGTGAAGCCCGTCCCTCTTGTACAGGCCTGGCTTGTCCTAGAACGTTCCCCAGTGCCTAACGAATCTAAATCCCTCTTCCCAACTCCACTGTCTTATCCACGCATTGAGACCCTGAGCTCCACCTGCCTAGCTGGCCCTACACGTGGAACAGGTAGCATTTCAGCTGGCCTTCAGCTTCCTGCCTGATGAATTAGACCAAGTCTCACAGCAGCTAGCTAGATGCTTTTGAAAACCCATAAGCAGAGTAAGAAGGAATAGCTCCTTGCAGTGAGCATAGTACAGTATTCCCAACACATAGCCATCCAGTAATTTCAGCGATAGCAAATCTAGCAATAGCAAGTTCAGGTGGCTGTGGATTTATCAGTCTGTAAGCAAAACAAGGCCAACCACAGACAAGCTAGGGTTTCTACTTAGGGGATTCCCTAGGGACTCAGGCCAGCTCCTCCAAGAGGCCAACTGAAGCAGTCTCAGGAAGCAGACTGGTAGAGACAGGCAGCATCTCCGTTTGCCGCCTTCCATTACCCCTCCTCCTTCCACTGCCAGCTGGAAGAGGAAATGGGGGCAGAGAGGAAAGAGGAGTGTCAAGTTGGAATACTGGAGAGTGTGGGAAGCAGAGGTTGGCACATCATCAGGTAAGGAAAGCATGCTGCCTCAGATGTAGATCAAGAGATCTTGGGCTAGCCTTAGACACAGAAGTACATAAATTTGTAAATAAAAACATACTAAATCTGTGAATAAAAACATATCTGGGTCTTTAAAACCCAGAAAATGCAAGACAACAACCACCAGAAACTACAGTGTTGAGGTGGCAGTTGGGGGCGGGGTACAGCAGGAGGAAGGGAAAAAGGGAAAAGGCTGCTTGAACCAACTGGGTACATTAAGGTTGGGAAGATGCCAGTGTTGTACTTAGAAGGGGATCACAGCAGCCGCTCATTCTCCTCTTCAGAGCCATTCAGAGCCAACTAGCCTAGGTTTTGCTCTAGCTGCTGGGAATGGTTCCGAAGAGGAGGGAGAGAGGCTGCTTGCAAAAATGTAGTGCTGTAATCCCCCTCTAGGTATGCCTCTGGGAGATGCAACATTTTCTTGCAGATCTCTCTTGTGACTGAATTACAACTTTGTGCCAAATAGAGACCCCCAAATAAATTTACAGACCTGATGGGGATTCTGAGCTAATAAGTGCAATAAATACCTGTTGCAAATGGGTCCCATCTGTTTTGAAAACCAGGAGTGACGGACAAAAAAAAAAGAAAAAGGTGCCTTTTCAAAACACACGATAGGAACTGTATCGTTAAAACGAACAGCAATAATGCCCTGTATAAAAAGCCGAGAGAGAAGAACCAATATAAACCAACAAAACACAAAGCACCCAATACTGCAAGGCTGGCGGCAATGACTTCAGCAAGAGGCTCAACGGCAGTACAGGGCTTGGGCACCCTATTGAAAAGGCGCGCTGGTACTGGTCGTTTGCGGTCGCACCCCTAACTTAGCCCTGACCTCGGAGAGCACCAAGGCGCCGCTCCGGCCAATTCTCGGCGCCTCAGCCGAAGGTCAAGGACAGACCGCCCGCCCACCCCCGTGTATCAGGCGTCACGGGGGGGGGAGCAGGCAGGAACGAGCTCCCAGCGCCAGCCAGCCTGGCAGTGTCACTCGGGGACACATCCCGCGGGGGCTCCCCTCACCCACCGGGCGTCCCGCGTCTCCAGGGGAAACTTCCACAGCAGGCGCAGAAGGGGGAGGAACTGCTGCCCGGCGTGGCAGACTCCGCCGCCTCCATGTCGTGCACCTGGCACTGGCAGGGCTGCTGCTGCTGCTGTTGTTGCCCGGCATTTTGGTCCCCTTCCTGGGCCCCGGGGTGATCCGGTTCCAACTCCCAGCGCTCCTCTCCGCTCCCCGCTATGGCGGTGCGACGAGCAACGCCCTCATCGCTGCTCTGATGCTGCACCATGAGGACCTCGACCGTGCTTGCTTCAAACTGCCTGCCGGCTCTGTCCGGCGAAAAGCCGGCGAGTTCGGTGCGCATGCGGCTCTCCCGCCCTAGCGCCGCCCCTGCCTGCCTCCATTCTTTCGATGAGGCAGCTAGTGACCTCCGGGGATTATATGTGTCCCAGGGCGAACTCCTCTCCCACTCTGAAGGGGCCTTCTGGGGATTCCCTCGTTGCCGAACTTTTGGGTTGGGTAATAAGAATGCCCCACAGAGATGCCTTTATGACTGCAGCCGTTCCGTTCCATTACATAATACTTTGTGGAAGACAAGAACAGGGATTGAAGTTGTGCTGACGATGGTGCCAAAGATATTCCTTATGTTGATAAACTAGTTGAGCAGAGTAAGAGATTCTATACATGTCTGCTCAGTCCCATTATAGCCAGTGAGGCTTACTCCCAGGTAAGTGTGGCTTGGATTGCAGCCTAAGGATCTTACCCACAATTAGAGCCCAATCCTATGCCTATCTATTCAGAAGTAAGTCCCATTGTGGTCAGTGGGGCTTACTCCCAGGAAGGCGTGGATAGGACTGTAGCCTTACTTAGAAGAAAGCCCGCTGAATTCAGTGAATTCAATTCTATTATTTCAGAATAGAAATTCAATTTCTATTGAATTCAGTAGAAAGCCCTACTGAATTCAAAACATGCAGTAGGATTGGGCTGCATGCTTTGAATCAGAAAGGGAACCTCTGTCATGAACTCACTAGGTAGGCTTGAGGAAGCCATCTGCTCACAGGGTCAATTCACTCACTGAAATATAACACACTATACCTGCTGTATAGCAGGTGCAGAGCCAAGGAAGCCGCAGGGCCCAAATTGGGGCCACACGGCTTGGGGACGTAGGCTTGGATGTGGCCTAATGGCCACATTCTGACCCCTCCCCCTCCTAAGCCAGCACGCCTCCGAGCATGCCCACTCCCTCCAATTCCTCCCGCCCATCCTCCTTCCACCCAGAATTGCTCTTGCACCAGCCGAGTTTTGCTGGCACACTAGTGCCCTTTGGATTGTGCCCTGAGGTTTTCTGTAGGATCAAGTTGATCCTTGTGGCAAGCTGTTTTCACATGTAACCTCTGCCATGTGGCAGAGACTCTTGTTCAGAGTCTGTGACCGGCACACTGTAAAGATTTATCTGTTGTAGAACAGCCAGGAATATAGCCAGTCATTTGTAATCTTAGCAGTACAGGTTTGCAATGCAAGTGTAAAAGTTCAAAGAAAAAAAAAGACGCACTTCTTTACATACTGTCCTGGGAGCATTCCCACTGAATACAACAGGATGTACTTCTGAAAAGTTCTTATCTGAACTCGAAGGCATTAACCTGAACAGAATGTAATTGTGCTGTTTCCTAAACAAGATATCTGATTGCTCAGTTTACAGTGCAATCAGTAGTTCCTAAACATTTTAGCATTGGGACTCACCTAAAAAAATAGTGTCACTTTGCCAGCCACTCAAGCCTTTGTGGCTATAATGGCTTTGTTTTTGCAGCAGTGAATGGCTCTGAAGGCAAGGGGCTGCTTACACAGGTATTCAGGAGCCTGGAAAACAGAGCAGTTTGCCTCCTCTCTAGGAATGCCACTGTCCTTTAGTACTGGTTCCACATCTTTATTGTTTAGTGGTCCATCAGTCTGTTTGGCTGGTTTCCAGTTTCTGATGTCTTTAAATAAATTCGCATTCTTTATATTTAAAATTTTTTTTTAGCAACGTGCTCATCAGGATTTTTTGTTTGTTTGCTTGACTCTTTGCCAATTTCTATTTCATTTGCCAGCTTATAAAGTGATTTTAATTCTGTACAATTTAATGAAATGGCATGTAGCATGTATTTTTATTACAACGGGTAATTTACAGGAATGATTAGAAGTGATACAATTGGCACCAATTGCTGTACTCTAGAGAAAGTGTCTCTGTTTCATAACCGTAGGTTGGTTTGAGAAGGCTGATGTCTTTCAGGGCCATACTTGTTTTTGCCAAGATATACAAAGCATCCTCTTTCCTGCAGGACATGTTGCCAAGAAAATTGCCAAACATGTGTCAGAAAGTTCAGATATCCTAGTCCAGTATGAGCCTATTTCCTGAAAAATATAGATAGACCTGAAGAAAACATATAGCTACCTTGCTTAAACTGGAATATTTCCAGCCATGGCCAAAGAACAAGAAAGAATGCCATTCAACCGGTTTTAACTCTCCAGGCTTCCCATGAAGAATCTTGGGATCTGACATGCTGAGATCTGTTCAGGAGCTGTAGCTCCACTCAGAGCACAATCCTACATTGGGTAGGTACAGGCCGGCCGGCTAGCCTGCACTGAATCCTACCCAAGTTAGGAGGCAGCAGCTTAGTGTGGGGCAAGGGGATGACTGTCCCTTTGCTCCACAGTAAACCACAGGCAGCCCAATAGGGCTGCTCAGATCTATCCGAGCTCCCGGCAGCGGCCCAAATTGGGGCCACACAAGCCAGGTATAGGGGGTTGGATGCAGCCTTATGGGCTCCATCCACCTCCCAGGGCTGCCCCGCCCACTGAAACGCCCTCACTCTGCCCTTCCCCCATCCCATTCCACTCCCTCCCAGCTTCACCACCACCCCCAAACCATCTGCACTGGCCGAACTCAGTTGGCAAGGGACTGGCGTACCTGTGGGTTCCACTGGCATGCTTGGGTCAACACAAGGGCTTGCGTCAGCCCCACACCTCTCCGGCTGGCGCAATTTGTGATACCCTTGGGTAGTCATAAGGCACGTGCATCAGCCAAACAGGTGTTTTGGATTGCGCCATCACAGAACTACTGTTTCCAAGGGTTCCTGAATATGCTTAAGATAGCACTGTAGATATGCTTCTTTGTTTCTTTTCAGAAATATTCTACCTTTTTTTTTACATCGCTTATACATCAATATTTCTTCTGGCCCTAGGACAAGGAGAATTAATAAAAGTGTTGATTGGAACAATTTTATTGTTTCATTGCTAGCTTTGGCCCATACTCTGCACTAATGTTTCAGATTTGAATCAATATTTTCAGGGTGTCTTTGATACCTGGAATTTGGCCAGGAAGCTCAGGCTTTGGACTTTGGACTTGAAATGCAAGGCTCAGATCACATTTAATAACCAGCTATGCCAGTAACATGCCTGCTTTCTGAAATTGCAAAACCCCTCCCATAAAGAAATGTGAGAAACAGCATAAACAATGTTGAAGTGTTTGTAGCGTTGTCCTTTTGTGGCATTCTGGGGGAGAGAGCAGTTGCCTTAGGATTACAATACCCCTGACTCACAAAATGAGAATACTGTCCCTGAATTCAGCGTCTTCCCTGCTTGACATGTTCACCTTGACAAGATGTGTAAATCAAAGGTTAAAATTAGTTTTAAAAACTCTTGGCAACCCTTAGTCAGGGTAGAGGTTCTTGACCTGCCTCTCTTTCAAACTCAAATACCTGCTCACATAAGCACTGTGACTGCACCGTGTAGCATTTATTTTACCAAGGATATCTTGGAAAAAGAACATCTGAATAAGTTCTTATGGTAAACATTGTGTTGTATAATTCTGCAATTCATACTGTAGATACTTTTTCTCCCTTTTATACAACGCAGCTGAATACGCTGCAATTTTAAGAGAAAGATATGAGGAGGGGTGGTAGGGACATGGTGGCGCAGTGGGTTAATTCGCTGTTGCTGGGCTTTCCAACCGGAAGGTTGGGAGTTCAAGACTGCGTGACATTGCCCGGGTAACAAATGTCATCAAGACTGTCACCAATCAGCTTAGCGACCCCGAAAACTGTGGATTTGACACTAATGTCGGTCATTTCGGACATTATATTTTGCACCCCTTCTCACCTCCCATGCTGATGGGGGTGGAACATGGACTCAAACGGCATTGGGAGCATCGGCGCTTGTCTCGGCAACCCGGAAACTACGGATTTGACGCCGATATTGGCCATTTTCAACCATTTTCACGCGGGGGCCCCCGCGCACCTCCACTCCTGGGGGCGCTAGGGGGTCTGACCCCCGCAGTGTTTGTCCCCAGACCGTAAAGCATACTGGTGTCAATCGCTCCAGCAGGTCACGGTGGATGTTTTGTTTCACACCCCTTCTTGCCCCCTATGCCAAAGGGCTGAACCCGGACTCAAACGGCGTCGGGAGCGTTGCTGTTCATCTCGGTGGCCCTGGAAACTATGGATCAGACACCAATTTCGGCCGTTTTCAACCATTTTCATGTGGGGCCCCCTGTGCACCCCCACCCCCCCAGGGGTGCTAGGGCAGCCTGACCCCTGCAGTGTTTGTTGCCAGGCCACCAGGCATGCGCATGCCGAGTTTGGTGCCAATCGCGCCAGGCGTTCCAGCAGGGCATGGCAGACGTTTTGTTTCGAACCCCTTCTCACCCCCCACGTTGAGGGGGGGCCGAACCTGGACTCCAACAACGTCGGGGGCGTCACCGCTAATCTCGGCGGCCCCATAAACTGCGGATCCGACACAGATTTCGGCCGTTTTCGACCATTTTCACGTGGGGCCCCCTGCATACCCCCACCCCAAGGGGTGGTAGGGGGCCCTGACCCCTGCAGTGTTTGTCACCAGGCCGCAAGGCACGCGCGTGCCAAATTTCGTGTTGATTGGTCCAGGCGTTGCAGAGCCTATGCTGAACATACTCACACACATCCTTTTTTATATATATAGATTGCATGGTCAAGTTTAAATCCCTTCTTGCTGTACATTTCATCCTTCTATTCCTAATAGTTGTAAGTGCATGAGTACAATCTGCTCAGTCCCCAGTATGGAAGCACAACTTCTGGAGATAAGCTACCAAGGAAAAAAGAAATGACAAGTTAGCAGTGGGGCTACATAGGGCTATGACTGCACCTGCATTTTCCAGAACCAGAATATTGTTTCTTGAGTTCTGAGACAAGCACTGCTTACATTTGCATTAACTTTGCAATAATATTTTTCACATGTACATGATGGGTGATGGATTGGTACCATTTCAT
>JAJKFI010000002.1:380415-461412 GCA_029204185.1 Lerista edwardsae
CTCTCTCTCTCTCTCTCTCTCTCTCTCTCTCTCTCTCTGTGTGTGTGTGTGTGTGTGTGTGTGTGTGTGTGTGTGTGTGTGTGTATTTTAGAGTGCAATCCTAACCTGGAATTCGGCCGGTACAAGGGACAACATAAAACATGTTTGGATCACTCTCAGAGTCAGGGAGGATGGCGTACATCTGTGTGTTAAATCTGTACTTATGGTGGCCCTAGTGCCTGCCAAACTTTGCTGGCCTAATTGTGCTGGCCTAACTGCAGGTTAGGATGGCACTTTAAGTTAAATAATAAAAAATAAATATAAAGACTGCACTGTTAAAGGGGAGGGGTTGGCAATGATAGGGTGGATCAAACCCAGGAGGGGGGCAGGAGCTGCAGTGTAGCATTTGCCAAATCCTGACTGCCTCCCACACTAGATCTGCCTTCTTGGCTAGCGATTAAATTGGCACAAGTCACAGTTGACCTATAGTAGTTGCTGGGGCTTACCTTGGGGCAAGGGGGCAAATTGGCCCAGACCTCCAGCAGCACAAGCGTATGCATGTCTACTCAGAAGTAAGCCCTATTGAATTCAATGGGATTTACTCCCAGATTACTACAAGCTTAGGATATTTTACCCTTAAATTGTCCTTATGAAAATGATAGATTTTGTTTTCCCATAGCAGTCTTCTCCAAGGCATGCTGATTCAGATTTTTCCTATAATAGATTTCTCTGAGGCATATTGGCTCAGAAACAAGATTGTTGTTTTTGATAGGCTTATTCCTAAATAACAGCCCAATTCTAAATAACTTGCAGTGCTGATGCACCATGCCAAAAGAGTGCACACTGTACCCTATGGTGGTGGGCAGGCATACAAGTCTCCCCAAGGTAAAGAATATTGGTTCCCGTACCTTGGGGCTGCATTGGTGCTGGAACGTTGGTTAGGATCCTAAATTGAGTTAGGCCACCATAAACTAAGCCAGCAGGTTTGGCCAGCACAAGGGACACCATAAAGTATGTTTGGACCACTCTGTGAGTCAGAGAGGCCAGCACACAGACATAAGCCATCTTCCCTGACTCCAAGAGTAGTCCAAACACACTTTATGGTGGCCCTTGTGCTGGCCAAACTTTGCTGGCTTAGTTTATGCCGGCCTAACACCAGTTTAGGTTTGTGCTCTGTAAGTGTGCATAGGACTACATTGAACACAGCGGAACTTACCATGCCCTATTAGACTGTTATAAAAATTATACATATACACATGTAAAATTATCGCAAGTGACACAAAAGAATACAATCCAGCATGATGTCCTCCTATGCTAGAATAGATGCTCCATTAGAATACATCCCTATTTTCATGGGACCAAGGCAGAAGAACTTGCTTCGGTATGTTTAAAGGCATCTATTTCTAGAGTTTGTGGACCATATGCATTTCATGTGGCTAGAAAAGTACATATACTACAATACTACTATCACAGGTACAATATGACATTTATGACACTCTAATTTGGGGCCTTTTGGCCCAAAGGAAATTGGTCAGTTAGAGCAAAAAGGTGCACAACTACATCAATTGCTTATAAATAACACTATCTAAATATGAAAGAAAATGTAAACATTTTATTTGGCAGTCGTTTGCAGGTAAGTGAATAATGGAAAATTACATCTTATGGTTTGTTTGTTTGTTTGTTTGTTTGTTCGCTCACCTAAAACAGATGCAGTTTCACTACATATTTATATACTGGTTGCAAAGAACAGTTAACAAATGAATTTGTACTTTTTAAAAAATGCAGTTCCCAACAGCACTACTGTAGACTTGACATTTATGGATGAACATATTTGTGGTACTTTATTCTAGCAATCTCTGTTTAAAGGCATTCCGCAGACTGGAAGTAAAGAAATCGTCATCATGCATTTAGTTCATTTGGTCCATATTATCAGACGAAAAGGTCTCACAGCAGATTCCACACTCTGTGTGTTTGTGTCACACACTTCGGTCAACTATGATATGTTTATAAATCATTGTATTCCCTTTAAAACTCGAAGCAAAGAGAAAATCTTGTGAATAAACAGAAACATGTGTGAAAGATCTAGGAGCTTGTATGTTTAATTCTTGAAACTGCACAAACTTGGCCTTGTTCACCTCCCAATAATAGATTTGAGTGAAAGAGTAATCACTTCCAAGGATTGCATATTGATAATTCTTTATCTGAAGTGGCTGGAATACCATTGATCCTCTTGATGGCATGCTTTGTAAATGCAGAAATTTTGAGCCACCCCATTTCATGACTTTGGAATCGCCAATGAATCTTGTTAGACAAACATAGGTATCTTCTTTCACTGTGAAGTGTTTCACAGCATAAACATCTTCCATATCTGGGATATCAATTGGCTCAATGAACTTGTTGGTTCCTTTGTTCCATTGATATACGACTGGGTGCTGAGAACTACTTGACAGGATTAAGTGAGGCTTGCCAGCTATTTCAAGGTACTCCACATCAGTATCTCGGTACCACTCGTGCAAAGACTGATCAGAATAAAATCCATTCCCGTTCCATTTGTAAACAGTGGTGATGCCGGCTTTTGAACTGTCAGCGATTGCAAAGTACCAGTCTTTTGCAATTGTGAATGTTTCAATGTCATTAGGCTTCCTGATTTTGAGAATCTCAATATCCTGAATTTTTATAAATTTATTCGCATGAATGTCTCTCTTGTATATATGGGAGCCACCAAAGAGTTGAGCCACAATGACGTACAGATGATCCTCAAGAATGACCGGCTTGCACACAACTACTGAAGTCCCTGTGCAAAGAAGGACAAAGGAGGAAATCAGCAAATTGCTTTTTAATCAAGTAGAGCATTCAAAGGGATGAATTATTCATATACCTGTAATGTTGTCATAATTCCTAAAAGTCCCCTCCACGTGGTCCCACTGAAGAAAGAGGCATTTTCCAGTAAAAGGCTGAGCAATAACCACATATTCATCGTGCATGTATGAGTAAGTGTCGACAGATAGAGACTGATATGGCAGCTTTTGAAATGCAACAAATTCTGAAAAAGTACATATAAAAAAATGAGATGTATTTCCTTTTTTAATGTATATTTTAACCTACTGCTGAGAACCAAACAATTATTGTTCCTGTTAATTAGGCGGCAGTTAAAAATGGGGCGAGAGTATTGCTCAAAAGCAACTGGCAGCAATATTGCAAAAACATTAACTATTTCTTATTTATCCCCTTTCTCATCACCATCTTTGAAACAGAATGGTTTTACTTCAAGTAAAATGCAGCAATGCAGCAGTAATAATCGCCTCTGCCAATCTGACTGCTAGCAAAATGTGGTTGTGGAAGCCTCCATCTTGGGCAAAGTGCTTGGGTTCACAGTGGCCTCTCAACTCCAGACTGTGTTGGATGAGATGGATTATTTTGGATCCATTTCATGTCAGGTTCAGCCAGGGTTTGGGACTGTGATTGCTTTGGTCACCTTGGTTGAGGATCTATGCTGGGAACTAGACAGGAGGAGTGCATCCCTATTGATTCTTCTGGCCCTCTCAGCAGCTGTTGATGCCATTGACTATGATATCCTCCTTAGACATCAGGATGAGGTTTGGGATACTGCTTTATGGTGGCTCAAGTTCTTTCTGGTGGGGTAATATAAGAAGATGGTGCTGGAGTACAATGCCCAGGTTGTTGGCCTATGGTGTTCAGAAAGGTTCTGTCTTGCCCCCCAAGCTTTTCAACATCTCTATGAACTGGTAGGAGAGGTTGTCACCCTGTGAGGACAAATCTGAGCCATCCAGCTGCTAATAATGTCCAGCTCTAGTTCTTCTTTCCATTACGTACCTAGGAAACTGTTGTGATCATGAGGGAAAACAAGCTGAAGCTTATTCCAGATAAACCACAGGTGCTCTTTCTTAGTAGAACCACCATATTTGCAATGGGGATTAAATCTGTGCTGTATGGGATGGCAAATATTTTGGGGTGCTCCTGGACCGAATTTTGAGCCTGGATGCCTAGGTCTGAGCAGTGGTACAAAGACTGCCTTTGTCCCATGCTTGGATAGGGTTAGATCTGTCCAAAGGAACGCACACTTTGGTGGTACTGCAGCACTGCACTTCATTTTCTGCAATGTGTTCTGTGTGGGGCTGCCTTTGAAATCTGCTTGGAAGCCTCAGCTGATCCAGAATGTGGATCATGGTTGCTAGTGGGGGCAGGCTACCAGGACCACGTGACCTCCTGGTGCAACATGCACAGTAGTGACCACTGTGTTTCTGGGTATAATTCAAAGTGCTGATTTCAATTTAAAACCCAAAACTGCTTAGGTCTGGGATACTTGAACTGTCTCCCCTTAGAAACCTGTATAAGGACAACCCTTCCTGGGAGTGGGACAAGTAGCAGACATGGCGAGGGAATTGGAACCGTGGCAGAGGCAACAGGGTCAAAGCCCCCTTATCATGTCACAGATCTGCCTGGGTTCCCCCTTGGCTACTATTTAGTAAATGATGTCCAATGACATGTTTAATGCAGTATTTTGTTTGTCCCCAAGAGTATTTTTTACTGACAGCTTGCAGAATTGGATTTTGGACTTGAAACTATGCCACTAATGTTACTGGAATATCACAAATACATTTAGAAGGCTTACTGGTAATAATGCAGTCAAATTCATTGGGAGACAGGCTGTTGATCTTACGATGCTTATACTCTGGTGGACTTTCACAATAAATGTCTTCTATTGTTGCATTTGTTTTGCTTATCCACTCCACTAACCATTTCAGCTTGCAATCACAACTGAATGCATTTCCTCTAAGGTCTCTAGGGAAAAAAAAGACATTTTTGTTGCAAGCAAAGATATGCAAAGATATGTTCCTAGCAACTATGGAAAACAACTCAGGCGCCTTCTTTCTAGACTTCTTTCTAGACTGAAGAGCCCCAAATGCTGTAACCTTCCCTCGTAAGGAAGGTGCCCCAGCCCAGTAATCATTTTTGTTACTCTCTTCTGCACCTTTTCTAGTTCCACTATGTCCTTTTTGATATGTTGCGACTGCATCTATACCAAATCTCCACTAGTTATTTGTTGCAGAATTTTAAAAAAAGCAACATTTGAATCCCGAGTTAGTAGATCCAAGACACCTAAAAACAGGGACCATAGGAAACTACTTTGTATTGAGTTAGACCGTTTACCTGTCCACACCAGTATGGTCAACTCACTGGCAGTGGCTTCTCCAGGGTTCAGCCTGGGCTCTTTCCCTAGCTGGAGATGCCAGGGATTGACCCTCAGACCTTAAGTATGCAAAACAGTTGCTCTACTAATTAACCACATCTCCATGCAATTGATGGAAAGCAAAGAAGGATGTTTCATGAATAGTAGGGCCTGCACCAAGAACAATGCTCTTCGTGTATATGTGCTAATAAATCTAATTTAAAACTATCATAAAGCCCTAATGTTTTTTACTCTAAAGCAAACTGACCCTGGGAAAGCAGCTCTGAACTACACACTTTTGCTCTACTGGAAAGAAGGGATACCTACACTTTTACATTTTGTCCTAAGATGTATATGGCCAGGATTTTAAAAAAGGGGGGACGGCAGCATCATGCATACAAGACAGAGTCATGCATTTAACTGAAGCATGAATTGCTGTTTTGCTGGAGCAGCTCCCATTGCTGAAGTGGCAGATTACAGTGCTATTTAGGGGAACAGCATGTTGCCTTATTGATGGTGGGAACTCCTGTAGCCAAAACAGCTATGCGCTTAGTTCTTTCTGAAATGTACATGTCCCTTCTTTGATTCTGGCCCTTGGACCATTTCAAAACAGAGAGCTTAATTTCCTTTGCAGGAGATTGATCAGTTACTCCTGACTGCATACCCATTGCTGTTTAGTATGTTTCTATTTTGATTTTTAAAAGCATTTATATTTGGGTAGGCTAGAGAAATCTTTACTAAGTAAAACTAAAGTCTGGACAAGATATTTGACAATAGTAATGAGCAAGAACTGTGTGACATTCCAGCCATGGTAGGAGTAAGGAGACTTGTGCTTGTTTTTGTAATAATCGTGACTGCACAATAATCTCTGGTCTTTCAAATCACAGTGTTAAAATCAAGAAGGTTTCTTACACGTTTGTTAAAGAATCCAAGCCTTTGAATATGTCTTTGGGAAGAGTTTTGAGATTGTTGTTAGCAAGACTCCTGGAAAAGAAAATATTTCATTATTAGCTTCAGATCAGTGGTTCCCAAACTGTGGATCGGGACCCACCAGTGGGTCGCGATCCAATTTCAGGGGGGCCCACGAAGCACCTAGAGCAGCCATATTGAAAATACGGGAAGATGAAATACTAGAAAGGGGGCAGACTGTGTAGTTATTTTGCTTGTGTCAAGATTGTAAATAGGCTTTTTCTTTCTTTCTGATTCACTTTGCTATTGGAAAACAGCTAAGAAATAACCCAATTTATTCCTGCACTCTCAGGAAAGCAGCAGGCTATGGTGTCACAGTGACGACACTTCCGGCTGTGACATCACTTCCAGTGGGTCCCAGACAGATTGTCATTCTAAAAAGTGCGCCCCAGTGCTAAAAGGTTTGAGAACCACTGCTTTAGATCAGTCTTTCATTCAATTCCAGTCTGTTAAAAAAAAAATACTTTCACCGCATGCAATAAAGGTGTGCAACTGATGTGATTTTTCAAAGATTATTTTTTCAGAACCCTCTATTAAACTATAACTTTCATTTGCTCACTTTGCTCACACTTTGTTTTCCAGCATTTCAACACACTTGTAGAGAGTGTGTGACCTTATTTTATGATGATGATCAGATTTGACTGGACTACTCTAACACCTTTTGCTTTTTTATAGTAGTTGCAAAGAATTTCAAAACTGCAAAGTTACTTCTTGCCTAGAAGTACTACATTCCTGCCAAAATGAGTTGGCGCTTTCCCCCTCTGATGTTTAGCACATCAAAGCTGCTACATAAATTCCACTGCAGCTGGACATGAATTGTCTTAATTTTATTCAACATTAAATGTCTCTCTGCTATGAAGGGGTCACATTTTAATTACAGGATTTTTTTGAACAGCTGTTTGAGTCATTACACTGCTATGCAAAGATTCATTTGAACGTAAGTAGTGTGTGTGGTCTATCTGAAAACTAACATCATCTGCTATAATTTTAAAGAATACTAGGCATCATTATGATGCCTACTTGAAGTAATGTGTGTGGTCTATCTGAAACTGAAATAATAATCTGCATACATTTCATAGAATACTTTTAACAGGTATCATTATGTACTTTATGTATAGTTTCTGCTTTCCTGCATTGATGAGACATTCTACTATCAAAGAGCCTGATAAATAGGGGTACATAACACACTTCTGGGATAAGATTGATCTGGCTTTTAATTTTCTTTTCTGCCTTCAGCAGCCATTGTGTGCACAGTATGTTTCCGGCAGTGAGGTATTGTGAGTTGCCAGCATCTGGGGCAAGGCAGGTATTGTGCCCCTGAAGCTGTCCGTGCCCGCCCCTGAGAACACTAGCATTCTCCTTGGCAGTGGGGCTTTGGTGCGCCTCTTCCTGGCTTCAGCAGAAGGTGGTAGCGCCCACCTCGTGAAGAATGCCAAAGTTCTTCTCGGTGGCAGGGCTTCAGCGTACCACACCCCAGCTTTAGCTGAAGCCCTGGGTAGGGCCCACCAAAGCTGGCAGTGCCCCGCCCCAAGGAGAATGCTGACGTTCTTCTCAGAGGCCAGGCTTCAGCGCACCTTGTCCGCTGCTTTAGTTGAACCCCAGGCACCCCTAAGAATTTTGCGCCCGGGGAAACTGCCCTGTGCCCCCCCTCACACTATGCCACTGGTTTCAGACATCATTTAAGGGTAATGTGAAATATAACCCAGAAAACATGTACCCTCGTTTTCTTGGGTTGTTGCCAGGGTTTGAAACAGGGTGAATCCACAGCAAGGGGATAAGGGAGGCTTTAGGACTTTTCCCTGCTGCAATTCCTATCCTAATTGTGGGCCCCGTCCATGAGAGTGGCTTTCAGTGGAAATATTTTGTCCCAATTAAAATAACACGGGGGGAGGGGCATGATTAGGAGCAGAACCCAATGGGCAAATCCCTAAAGCCTTCCTACCTCCGCCATGGTTTTGTTCCATTTCAGCCGCTTCTAGCACATTAGTTAACAACAAAAACCCACAAAAGGGGCACTTAAGCCTTCTGAGTCACATTTATGTATTTTAGTCAAACCCAGATGAAGTATCTTGAATTATGCCAATGTAAACTACATATGTTCTTCCTTTGGGACATATTTTTGCCATGTCCATATATACAGAAAGCAATCTTATTTGAGAATAAAAATGTTTAGAATAATTAATCACATACTGTATGGATAAATATGATTTCCATATTTATATTCTGATGTTAAAAGGTCAGTAGTCCTCACATTAGAATATCTGTGGAAAGAGGCTGAAGGCCAGAAGCTCCAAATGTACACATGCAGGATCTGCATAAATTTGTTGTGTTCTGCAGATTTCATTTGAGCAGTAAAAATCTGGTGTTCAAAGTTGATGGATGAGCTGCTAACATACACAGAAGAAATATGGATACAAATGTGATATGTAGTGGTGCATAACTGTTCTAAATCACAACCTGATTATTATTAGTGTTTTCCCTCAAATGGTAAACCTACATATTGTAGGTTTCTTAACTTTCTTCAGTCTAAAAGAGATTTGCCAGGTGGTTGCTGTCCAAGATGTAAGCCCTACACTCCCTTGGAATAGTTCTTTGGATTCAGGTTGCTGTTACAGATGTAGCTTACAGATCAGGGTTCAAATTATAAAATAACACATTAGCCTGTTTAATTGCATAATTAGTGGCAAAACAGATAAAAGTGGCTCACAGCTTCAAAATGAAAATGTCTGCAAATCTACAACAAATATTACCCCTTCTACTTACAGATGAATCAAAGATTTCAGTCCTCGGAAAGAGGTATTTGAAAGTGACTTGATGTAGTTGTTCTCGATGAATCTGCAACAGGTTAAAAATGTAGTTTGGTCAAAGCAATGTTTCAGTCTCAGACACTGTATGTACGAAAGCATTTTTAGACTATCAATTTTCCTACTCACAGATATTCTAGATGAGGAAGGCCTGTGAAAGCATCGCTACTAATGTCATCAAACGTATTTGCTGTAAATAATCTGTATAAAGGAATATATAACAAAGAACAATTCAATAGTGACATATTCATAGAACAGTTCAAAAAACATTTCCCTGTTCTTGGTTACATTTAGAGATGGAGAATTATGTGCTTCCATGTACTGCTCCATGCTATGCATGTACTCCATGTGCATGTATATTCCATGTAGTGCTGAAAAACAACAACCCAAGAGAAAGAAACAGATCTTCAGCTCCTAAGCAGCGTTAAATGGTTAAGACCCTTGGGAGATAATTTAGCAGTAGTTTATAAATGTGTGGTCATTCAAAGGAACAGTTTCCTGGTGGCATATTGCTGTTACTTGTGTAGTCAAAAATATCCACTAGTAATCATTGGCCATGTTATGTTCAAAGCACTGTTTGTGGAACACAAAAGGAGTGCATATACTTTTACATAAATGACCCTGTATCGGAATCCCATCTGTACTCTTAAGGCAAAGTACAAAGAGCTCTTGCATGGGAAGTCTTCCTCAGTCGTATCAACAACCTATGTGCGCATCTGTTTCTGTGCACAGATTTGTCTGCGCCACTAAAATGAATGATGGGCGAGCTCCTTCAGATGGGAAAGCTTTGTATTCACTTCTCAGTCATTAAGGAATCACGAGGGTGAAATAGTATTTTAAATATTTCTCAATGGTATTACAATAATAGATCTACCAACTTTACCTATGATGTATCTCCTTCTTATCTGCTTCTTGACAGCTATATTTGTTCTGTTTAGGATCATATGTTCTTCACTGAGATTTCCTAACTCAGGTTTATAATTAAAATAAACTCTATAAGAGTTAATTAGAGCACCTGAAAAGGATCTTCAGCAAATTAAAATAATCGAGATAAACTGGGCAAGGGGTTGCATGCCACTCAAGATTAGAATTTGTAAGCAGAGCACACTAACATTCTTTTAAAAACAGAAGCTTAAAAATTGTTTTCCTTTGAAAGGTTGAAAGGCCTTTATATTTATCATAGATTTAAGAGTGTGATCTGAATGCAAATATTAAAACATATCAGATTGTATGTTGACGTTACATCCTCCATAATCCATAAGTTTCTGTTTAAAACCAAAATAAGAGGCAGTGGTTTGCAAATAAAGAGGAACTTTAATCTACCATCTTAATCTATTGGCCCATCCTCATGACTCTATTCCTTTAGAGCAGTGTTTCTCAACCAGTGGTACTTGTACCACTGGTGGTACTTGAGGTGGTGGCCAGTGGTACCTGCAAGACCCCTAGGCCCCTGCAGCCTGGCAGTGAGAGCAGCAATGCAATGCAATGCAACAAGCAGCAACAGGAGGCTTGGCTTGGCAGGCAGAGCTCCAGTGTGTGCTTTTTGCATGCTTGAAAAAACCCTCCTGTCTGCCCTGAGTCTGCCCTGAGTGTTTATCACATTACATCTGGCCTCCCAATCCAGAAGTAATTGGTGATGACATAATCAAGATAACACCTGAAGATCTCAAGGTCGTGAGCTCGGGACTGCCGGAAGTCTCTGCGAGCAGCAGACCTTGGAAACTGCGGCTGATTAAAAGCTGAGTTTCAGCTGCCTCGTGGGAGGAGGAGTGTGCTGAAATCAGCTGCATCTCTGGTGGCAGCAGGGAAGCCTCATCAGCCAGCAGACGACAGACGGGTGGCTAAAGAAAGAAGGCTAAATCCAGAAAGAAAGATCTGTAGGAGTGTTGTTCTTGGAAGATAGAACATTCTGTAAATTGTAAAAACCTTCGGGTTTGTGAGAAAGTCTGCCTATGTAAACCGCCTTGAGTTCAATCATTAGAGAAATCTAGTGATATTAAGAAAGGCGGTATATAAATAAATGTATTATTATTATTATTATTATTATTATTATTATTATTATTATTATTATTACTTCCAGTAGGTGTACCCATGCAAAGTGGTACAGTGGGGGACAGATGTCAAAAAATTCTGCTTTAGAGGATTCTTGTCTGCTATGATTTGCATTTTGCTAATAATTTTTTATTGCTTTTTTTCTTTAGGACTGAAAGGAAGGGCAGCTTGACATTCCACCCCAACCAGACAACTAACAGCAACAGGGAGTTTATCCCGTTCCCTCCTCCTGGTATCCCAGCACAAATTCTACTTTTAAAGGAGAAGCATCCTGGCCCCAGTCTCTGCCTAAAGGGCAAGTGATTGGCAGGAGTTTACTCCCCTCTATTCCTAGAACTGTCAGGGATCCTCTGGCTACAGCAATGAGAGAAAGGACATCCTGGTTTAGCTGTTAGGCAGTGAACAACCAATAGCTGCTAGCAGCTGTGATGCAATTCTTGCTGCTCTGTGGAGGGTTATCAAATAACACTGGTTATTTTGGAACTGTTTATTGGAAGTCCAGAGGCAAGTTGTATTTATTTAGTTATTTTTTCCACTTTTTTCTTAAACATGGAGTCGTTTCTAAATACAAGTTGCCCAGAGACACAGGAGACAGATAGTTTAAGCTGAGTGGTGCATGCATACTCTAGTCCAACAATAGAGCAGAAATATATGTGTAATTATTTGCCATACTACATAGTCTAACTGAGGAGTCTCTCATAAACTACTACTACTTCTACTGATACTACTACTACTACTTATTCTTTTCATCGACATGAATGAGAAAGAAGTGCTGAGAACAATAAGTGCCTATTTGGGCAAGGAAACATGTAGAAATAAGTGACCATGTCAGCTTTTCAAACTCAAATCTGTGTCTTATGAAGGTCTGACTCAACATTTTCATTTCAAAACAAAAAATCCCCCCAAAATCAGGGCTCCGACTGTTTCCAAGCCTTCTTCCCCCTTCTGGGTCGCACAGAGGTTCTTTTCTTCTCCAAAGGTTCTTCTCAGAATGTATTGCGATGCATTTGGGGGCAAGCCTGGGAGAACCAAGGGACTTCCATGTGACCCGGCAGTTGGTTTTTCAGGGCTAAAAACTACAGGCACCATTTGGCACTACAGGCACCATGGGAAATGGCACCATTTGGTTGCAAAACACTAAGAACCTCCATTTTGGCACCTGTTGTTTTTTTTTAAGAGCTTTAAATTTGGACTTTGGTATCCACAGATTCCATATCTGTGGGGGGTTCCAGAAGAACATCCACGGCTACTGACATTGTCTTTACCCTCTTTACCCATACCAAGATTTTTGATATAAGGTCTAGGTACAGTAGGGGCAGGGGGCACAAAGTCCCACATGGAAGCAAAGTCTACTTCCTATTTTACTAATTGGGTAGATCTTCCCTCTGCTTTGAGCTGCAGCAACAGAGGACAAATTTGCATGCCCAGGAAGGAGTTCCAAAAGGTTGGATTAAAGGCTGGATTTCTCTCCTTCGCAGGACCGAGGTGCAGAAGTGCTCCCTTTCTTGGGTTTGCTCCTGCAGGTTTCAGGGAAGTGCTCTTCAGGGTCCCTGGAGAATGGAGTGCGGCTCAGGAAGAAAGATGAACTGCCTGATGGGTATCACATCCCCATGCTTTCAAGGCTAGTGCACCATAAACTCCCTTTTTACAGTGTATCTGTTTTTGTGATGTGCTTCTACATATTATAGTGAATATGGATCGTAAAGAACAGAAAGTGATGAAAAAGCTCGTGGGAAAAGTGGGAAAAAGGATGAAACGTAAGAGAGTTGCTCATTGTTTGCAATTAAAGCTTGAGGTGCTAAACCTCATGCGAGAACTTCTGAAACACGCTCATTGTTTAACATATTAGTGATACAGTGAAATGTTACGAACTGTTTATTTTATCATGCCACACAAGGTTTTCCTCATGGCATTAGGGATTTAGGGTGATTTCTGGGTGAACTTCTGGGTGAACAAGTTAAGAATTTTTCCTATAAAAATTAAGAGTGCTGTCCTACCTGGGAGATAGGCTGGTGTTGCAACACCAGCCTAAGGGTGTTGCAAACAGGCAATAAAGCATGTTTCCTTGAAAGCACAGAGGCGTGCGCCAACATACAAATGTGAATACCAGCCCCAGAGCAGAGGCAGGCTGGCATGGGGGTGGGTGGGTGAGAGAAAGTGATGGGAGTTCTTGGGTGGGGTGGGCTGGGAGGCAGATCAGGCCAAGGAGGGAGTGGGACTGGCTGCAGCAGAGCAGGCTGAATCTTAACTCACACTTCTGGTCTCATTGTCCTTACATGAGCTGCTAGGGTTTGTGTCAGTGAATTTGCTGGCACAAATCCGAGGCATCCCATAGGAGTATCTGGCACGCAACACGAGGTAAGGGGGAAACAATCCCCTTACTCCGAGTTGCACCCCAGCTGGCAACTACCCCATACTCAGTACAGTGCAGACGGCTTGATCTTCCTGTTCCAACACAAGTTAGGTTTGGGCTGCCCATGTGATAATTGTCCGTATTGGAATATTTGCTAGAAGGGCCATTTTCAGGAACAAATGAGGTCTGGATAACGAAGGAAGAACGTACTGAGCATTTTGTAGGTGAACTAGCATTATGTCTATTAATTCCGTTTGAGTGGAACCACATCTGACTTGCTTTGGGTCATCAAAGGCTATCTGTTTTGCAGACCCCCTTTTGTGATGCACCTGTTCTCTCATGGTGGCCCACTGTGGTCAAGATTATGGGGATTGGTATATGCAGGGCTGGTATGCAGAGCCTCACAACTGGAAGTTATTCCTGAAAATCTTTTGGAGTTCTTCCATTTCTGTGGTTGGTACTCTGTCAGAAGATACAAACTGAGCTAAGCAAAGTACCCTTGGTATGTGATTTAACAGAGCTTCATTTATTTCTTGCACCACCCTTGATGTCTTACAAGCTGCCCTCCCTCTCAACAGTGGCAGCCTGGGGGTGGGGGAATTGTAAGTTTTTCAGGCTCCTGAATGGCCATGTAAAGCGGCCCCTCCTCCAGAGTCCTTCGTGGCTGCTGAAGCAAAGTGGAGGAGAAGCCTCCTTTTGCTCTCGGTGTCCCAAAAGGTTCTGCAGGCAAGGGTACATACACTTTACATAAACATTACATAAACATAAATGCTTTACATAAACACTCAGGAGCCTGAAAAACTTTGCATTCCCCCATCCCCGGAACACCACTGCCTGTCAAACCCCGACATCTTACTTGGGAAAGTCATGCCACTTTGCCTCCATGTTACATCCAGCACTTGAATCTACAGGACCTTTTTTGTTTTGTTGTTACTTTCCCCTTGGAACGGGATAGCAATTCAGGCTACAAGCCTATCCTCACTTTCCTGGAAGTAAGCCCCATTGACTATAATGGAACTTACTTTTAAGTAGACATATCTAGGATTAGGCTCTCAATAACAGCATGGAAAGCCATACTTTTTGACATTACAGACATGCCCCGATAGCCACTGATTTAGTATGCATGATTTTCATTATCCATGGATACTGGGACACCTGTTAAAAAGATCTCTTTTTTTACCCAGTTGCATCAAAACTACTTATATTCCCCTTTCTTTAAAAAGGCATCCCCAGGGCATGTCTGTATCTGGAAAAGGAACTGCACTTATTTTCCTTTGAGAAACTACCTAAGGCTACAATCCTACATATACTTGCCTAAGAGTAATTAAACACAGTGCGTCTTACTTCGAGTAAACATGTATAGGATTGTGCTGTTAATCTTCAGAAGATCACAAGCAATTAGAATTCTGACTGAATGGAAGAATATTAATCAGAAATAATCCCAAACAGGTATTTAGCATCTAGCTCTGAAAATACTGGATGAGGTTAAAAATGGAACTGAGTAATTCTGCAAAAGAAAAGCTCCAGTACATCCATTGTTACCGTACACAGTGGAGCAGACATTTGTGCTTCTAAGTTTATAACTGGGATTCTGAAATGTCAGTATTTCAGTAGTATGCTGTCGCTCAAGGACTCCTACTGTATTACTGAAATGCCTGCTTTGGTGGGCTACCTCGCATGTTCTGTGCCCTCTGTAGCTGGGTGGCAGAACAGGTGGCTTGTTATAGCTAAAAGGTAAACTCATGATGTCCTTTTCTTTTTAAGGGCACACAAATATTTAAAAAAAATTGCAATCAACTCTTTTTCCCAGCACAGTTCGGAAAGCATAGATGTGTGGATTTTGTCCTGTCTGTAATGTGCTCTTACTCAGAAAAAGCTTGGGTGGGATAATGTGTACAGGGACAACATAAAGGTTTCCATGGCAACTATATTTACTCATTTGTCCTGGATTCAAAACCTTATTCTATGTGCATGTTTTTTTATCGGCTCCCATGACGGCAGAAGGAAAGAGTGGGGGCCATAGCACTGACTATCAAGGCATTAGTATTTTAACTGAATGGATCAAATGTTCTGCAGAATGTCATGCTTGATGTTTGCAAAAAAGCATATTGTGTATGCTGTAATCATGTACATAAGTCTAATGTTGTTTTCCAAAAATATTTCTGAATATATTTCTGAAACAAATTTGTCATCTTTGTGGACCACACCTTTCTACATGGCTCTTTTTCACATGGAGCATAGATTTTTCCTTTGAATCAAAACATGCTCACTGAAGATGCATTTCATATGGGTTGCATAAACGCGTTTATATCGCATAAAACATCAAGACAACAGTCTTCCATTTTTGTATACAGATCAATCTTTTAGCAGAAAAGAAGGGACATGTACAACCTCTACCCAAAGAAATGTTTACTGGAAGCATCAAACTTCTACCTGTGAATGAGCAATGCGAGTTTTGCCTGCAAAATCATTCCATTGGCATTCCAGTCCTGCGTCTGAGTCACTCTTTTTTGTCAACAACAACTTAGAGACTTCAGCATCCACCAGCACCAAATACTAAAAGTGTAGACAATTAATCAAGATGTCTATTGTGACTTTCAGGTTTTTTTAGTACAATTCATGGAATTCAGGGATATATGGGAACATAACTTTGTTCCCATTATAAAAATCAGGCATCATAATTTAGTGTCACCAATTAACATTGTAATTGTACCAATGTAATATATAATATAATATAATGTAGCAATGCAATATATTAGTAACCATTAAGATAAAGATGATAATCATTGTTAAGCATTAAAGAGGCACAATCAGTTTTTTTTAAATAGCCCAGGAGGTATGACATAATTACCTGTATTGGAAATACTAAATGCATTTTGTTATATAATAGATCTGCACTACCTATTTCTGATAAAAACAAGTATTAAAGCCCATTATATTGTAGTGGTTTTTGAGAACACGTGTTCCACAACAAATAATGATGATATAAATCTTTCTCACAGAAGTTGCAGAGACGGTGAGAAGACAAAACTCCTTTCTGGGATTTTAGTAAACACAGATCTCACAAAGGATCTGGAAGGAAAAAGAAAACAGATCGCAGGTTAATGTGAGTTCACAGAAGAATAATTTAGCACCCTGATCTGTACCTTGAAGGACCATTTCTTGGAGTAGTCACTGTGAATTACAAGGTGTGTGTGGTTTTGAATAAAGGAAATGGATTTTATGAGTTTCTCATCACTCAGGAAAAAAAGACTCTAATGTAAAGAGATAATCAAGATGTAATAGCTGCATTTGAGGATATGACGTTTAAATATACAGGCGTGTCCTGATATCCACTGATTCAGTATCCACAGTTTCAGTTATTTATTTATTGATTTTATTTATAGGATTTATATCCCACCTTTCTACCCCACAGGCATCAAAGGTGACTTATCCATGGATATAATGGATACTGGGAGTCCTATTAACAAGATAGGGTAACATTAAACAAAATCTCTTTTTTTTACCTTGTTGCAGCAAAACCACTGATGTTCCACTATCTTTAAAAAGGCATCACCAGCATGCACAGTTTCAGGTATCCACGGGGAGGTCCGGAACAGAACCCCAGCGGATACCAGGGCATGCCTGTATGTTTTTCTTCCCGGCTGGTTTTGAATGCTGGAGGAACGAACGACTGCAGGCATCATTCAACTTGCACTGAAAGCACCCCCATGCTGGCTTATTTTAACAATAAATTAAAAAGAACCAAATGCTTACAGCCCTTACAGTGAGGTCACATCAGGCGGAACGCTGCGCGGAATGGATCTGGCATGTTCACATAAAGCATTATCTTTGGTACAAGTACACGAAGCAGGACACGTCTTCCCTGGTTTGCTCCCCTCGGTCAGCAACAGTACAGAGAAAAGGCAAAGGAGCGCAGCAATTCTTCTAAAGGGTCTGCTGGCATTTCCCATTCTTTGGATCCACTCTGCTTCCAGCCAGTTGAAAGGATAATATCCCAAAACATGAACAGGGTGTTTTCCCCCCCCCTTTATTCAGCCGCTGAATTCTTTCTATAAGAGCACGCAATATTTTTTTTCTTTCTCTCTCTTGTTTCCAGCCCTTTTTGGTCTCCTTCCTTCGGACTGTATTTTGTAGCTAGACACCTGCAGCTGCTCAGTATGTTTCTTTCTCTTCACTCCGGCAGCAGACTGCTCAGAGAAGGAACCTGCGAGGTGCTGTAAGACAGGGACGAGAGAAAAAACCCAGCCGGCAGGAGGAAAAGGACTTGCATCACAGCAAAACACACACACACACACATACACACACACAGCACAGCCTTGGATTGCAAAGTGACGCAACTGAGAAAATACACGGCATTCTCTTTTCTTAGGGGAGGCCCTCTCCTTGTTACCAAAAATAGTATCGCATTATGTTTGGCTGGTGGGTGGGTGCGTGGGAGGGAGATGGAGTATGCCTGTGTTGGGGAAGAGATCAATCATCGTTTTTTCTGGATTCCTCCATCCTCGTAAACCTTTGGGGACTGGGCTTTGAAAATGACAAGTGATGACAGAAGGAAAGAGAGCCACTTTTATTGGGAAAGGAAATCAAAGGAACCCATCTCAACTGTCACTGCAAAAATGGTCAGCCTCTGTGTCGCCTTTGCTTTCATGATACAGGCTTGTGTCATTGCACACAAAAACCAACACCCAGCACACATGGAACCTATTACTGAGAATTCATATGACTGTCATTTGCAAAGAAAATATTCTTTTGCTCTCTGACTAAAATGCCGGCCAAGTGGCCTTTATCTCCTTTGCATCCTTGTGTTGTTAATAGACAAACATCCAGGCTTTGAGATAAAACTATGTGATATACAATTTATTTTGGAAACCTGTTTTAATTGTGTGTGCTATTTGGTCATTTTCAGAAACAATCAAAGGAGCAGGGATACGCAACCACCAGATATATGCGAGCTACTTAATAAAACTGGTAAAGACATACTGTGATCCCCTATATTTGACTGTAGAAAAAAAAAAATTGCCAGAACAAGGCAGCAGGGCAGGGGATCTTTCTGAGAAGCAACACAGACACAGCAACAGCAGCAGGTCAAGGCTACAATCCTATCCACACTTACCTGGGAGTAAGCCCCATTGACCATAATGGAACATAGTTCTGAATAGACATGCTTAGGATTGGGCTCTAATCAATAGCCCCCAGGGTCCTGGTTTCTCTTCTCTTCCCCATATTTAAATGTAGAAAAAATTGCCAGAGCAAAGGAGCAGGCTGCTACTGGCAGGAGCTACTGGTAGCCACCGAGAGCCGCCAGTAGCTCACAAGTGCCACGTTGCTACCCCCAGTGTAGAGACTCAGCTCTAGCACTGGCTTTCAAAGCCAAGATTTAAAACTGGAACACAGGATGTAAAGAAATACCCCTGAACATGTTCAGAGTGCATATTTCAAATCACTGAATAAGCAGAAAGAGTTTTCATGCATCAAGCAACAGGAGAAAGGTTTCCAGATCAGAGAAAATGTTGTTTCCAAAAAGGTTTGAGCCCTAGCATCATTTTCCCTAGAAATTAAAAAGGAGAGAGAGAGAGAGAGAGAGAGAGAGAGAGAGAGAGAGAGAGAGAGAGAGAGAGAGATGATTACAGCATAGGGTAAGAAAAGGCTATGTAAGCCCATCAGGGCTGGGTGCTATGTTATGATTGCTATTATAACTAGGAGAGCCTTAATACTTCCAGTGAATTTACAATACTCCATATGTTAGGATCTGCGTCAGAACCATGTGTATGTGCTTTCTAAATTAATATTCCTGAAATCCTTTAAAACTAAAGTGGCAGGATATCAGTCAACAAAAATGGCACCTTTGAGGATACTCAAAGGTCTGGTAGGGTCAGAGCATCTTTCAACATCACAGATGTTTTTGCATTCTTTGTTTTAGAAGAATTTTCTGAGTTGGGAAGAGAAGATGACAAGCCCAGTTCTGTCCTATATGAAAAGGGAATTTATGGATTGTTCCCCAACAGAGAGAGGGACAAATTTTGGAGGAGGGGAACAACAGTTCCATGATCGTTCTTCCCTTGTTTTTGTTTTGCTTTTGTTTAATGAAAAACAGCTGCAGGAGGATAACATCAGTACTGGTGATGGAGAGGCTACTTAACCCCTCCTCTTCTTTGTAGCATGGCTCAGTTTGGAGGAGTACTTTTGAGCATAGTGAAACGTGGAGGAAGAAAAGGGGTTATGTACCCCTCATTTCTGCTTGTACTCTGCTCCCAATTTCAGTTTCCCATGACTACTCTCTGTTAAGAAATGAGTGCTGGTAAGAAGACTCATGAAACTGCTAAAGGAATAGCAGCAATATACCACAGATTTTCAGTATTTCCAAGGATGGTCCAAGCTGATGATCTGCCCTCCCAAGCTCACCTCCAGATTCCACCACCCATCCTCCTACTCTCACCAACATGCACCTCATTATGTTTGTCTGCCCTGCTCCCACTCTATTGCTGCTTTCTGCAAAGTAGCTTGGCTGAGAATCCCAGGAGCAGGACTGTCCACTCTCAGAATTTATCTCTGCAAGCCACTCAATAAGAACCAGTGGAAGAACTATAGCAGAAGGAAATCAGCCTGACTCATCCTTTTTTGGCACACTCTCTGAACATGTAGGAAGAGATCAGGGGAGCTGCCCAGGTGGGTGGTGAGCTGGGGGAGGCAGCAGGTGCATGGTGAGGGGGCTTTTCCACCAATTTGTCATCTGCCCCAGCCTGCCTCTTCAACCATCCTCGATACTGCCACTGAGTATTCCTAATGGTACTAAGGGCACAATCCTACACTGGAGTTAGGCTGGCGGAGTTAGGCCAGCAAAGTTTGGCCGGCTCAAGGGACACCATAAAGCATGTTTGGACCACTCTCAGAGTCAGAGAGGCCAGCACACAGACGTGCACCATCCTCCCTGGCTCCGAGAGTGGTCCAAATGTGCTTTACGGTGGTCCTGGTGCCAGCCAAACTTTGCTGCCAGCCAAAATTTGCTGGCCTAACTGTGCCGGCCTAACTCCAGGGTAGGATTGTGCCCTAAGAGTCTCCTTGATGGTTTGGATTTCAGGTGCATGACCTGACATGAAAATGAATAGATCAATTTTGCTTTCAGTATAACTCCATTAATCCAGATGCTGTGGGAAAGGATCCCCCTTTCCCCACAGAACACGATATTTGCCAAACAGGTATCAATGGGCCCATTTTTTCTTTTGTACCCATCTGGACTGTCATTTGCAAAGACAATAACTATCTGGATGCACAAGTTAAGATAGGACATGGATTTTTGAGAGGGATATACATGACGAGATTGCACAGTGCTACATTTGGGCTACAGTCCTATGCAGAAAAGGACAGGAATAAATGCCTTGTGATTTTGAGCCGCTATCGTTGGGCTGGGAAGCGATTCTTCCACAGCGCATTCACCTCTGTAATGAAAGCTTCTGTGATGGGGACAGGTCCTGAGAAATGACGAGTGGATCAGGGGAGCTTTTGCTCTTAGGAATTTTCTGAGGGGGGAAGGGAACCAGGGGACGCACGCAAAGAACAGTGAACCTGCATGTCTTCATTCTCCTTGGTGGTTATGACAAGCTCTCATGCCCAAGGGTAGGCAAGTACCTTCAGGCAAACAGGCAGCAGGCAAGGCAGGCAGACGATCTGTGGCCCAGAGGCAACCTGGTGTGAAAGACTGCAACAGATCTGGGCGCCTAATGCCTGACAGTGGTCTAGGGTTGATTTCCTGGTATTACCTGATTCCCCAGACCAGGAACATTCTGGGCTACTGTGTGTGTCCCAGCTTGCACTTCCTCCACCAAGCAAAAGCAGATGGTGCAGGGAGCAGATGATCAGGGCAGTTCCAGCTCTGTGGTGCCTGACAAGGAAGAGCCGCAGCAGCCAAGTTGCTGTTTTCAAAATGAAACAATTCTTTGGCTCTTAAGGGGAGCCAAGACAATATATTTTGTTTGTAGTAGTAATGAGCCATTTTAAAAATCACTAACAGCAGTCAACTCCAAATGGTCCTGGCTTTCCTGGAAGCTCGTGCTCTGAGCAGACTCCAAGTCTTACAACAACTTTGAGAAGTTGCAGGCTTTTCCCATTTAACCTCCTCTCCCCTAATCTTGGTTCACTGTACCTCCCCCCCCCCCCGTGTCTAGGCGTGAGGCAACAAACTATAAGCCTACTTTGTTACTTCACCTTTTCCATCCCAGGGCCACAAAGCTAAAAGACAGCTCACTGCAACCCGATGTTAGCCACAAGTAAAACAGTTTCAATTGTTTATTTTTATTATGGGACTATAAAAGAGGAGTTTATATTTCCATTCCTGTCATGCAGCATATCTGCTTTGTTTTGTCATCAATCTGTTTATGAGATTATGTGGGTTGCATGGATTTTTAATGGCTCACTCAGGCATTAGTTATGGAAATCTGGTTTCCCAATTGTCAGTTCAGAGACACCGTAGCTCCCTTGACTCCTTGGGGGGAAAAACAAGCTTTTCTTTAGGCCAGTGTCACCGTCTGTGGTTGGTTTCCTCTTGGCTTGAACCTTTACTTTCCTGCTTCTGCTGGAGAAACAGGATGGGGTGGCATGTAGTTTCCTTGCTCTGGAGGAAGGGGAACTGTGAGTGCCACCCAACAACAATAATGATGATGGCAATTCTTTTCTAATACTGCTTATTTTGTGGTTGTAAGCGGTCCTGGGTCCTGTGGAAGAAGGGTGGGAGAAAACCTTTTAAAGACAAGGCAAGAGGCCAGCATGCTTCTGTTCTAATTTTTACAATTCCTTTGAGCAGCTGTTCCACCCTTGGATAATGGGGGGGGGGGCTGAAGAATGTAACAATAAGGGTGCTTGCACAAAGGTTGGCAGTCATGACCAGGAATCAAACCTTATTTACACCATGGCTTTAGGCCAAGAGGAGAGGTGAATTCGAGGAACAGTGCAATCTAAGGGATGAGTCAGGCAGATCTTTTCAGCACTTTGGAAAGCTGTGACTTTTTGTGCTGTGGAAGTACACCGACAGTCAGGATTCAGTCTGCACTGACTTTTATCGATCCCTAGTATGATCCTGGAGGGAAACCAGCCAAACCATCAGATCCAAATAATCAAATTATTTGATTTGGGAAAAATGGTCCCACCTTGACTATGGTCCTCAAAGTCAGCCTGAGCATCATACGTTTGGCGAGTTTAAATGTTACTGTATTCATTTGGTGTTCTGCTGCTCTCACTGTTACGGCTTGGTGGCTCTTGTAGCCTGGCAACAAGCAGAAAGCAGCCATGTATATTCTGCAAAACCTATTAAGATTTCAGCTGGCACCTCTCATCGTTAATCTGAGCATTCACCACACAGCCTCTTTGATGCACAAATCCCGGTGAGGCACACCTCCTTTATTTCTTTTCTCTTGCAGCAGGGTGGTCTGAAGCAGCCATCAGAAACACAAAATAAAAGGTGGAAAGAGGCTAAGCAGTTCCTTGGAGACAGGAACCTGCTCCTTTCAGTCTTCCGCTTCACCTCTCTGCCTGGAAGAAAGGCAGGGTTTCCCCCACCTCCCAGCTCTGCTGTAACTAACTATTTCTAGGCCTGGGGCAGGCTCCCAATTTTCCATTTACTTCTGGCCCTGCTCCAGCTGGCCTTATGGGATATATTTGTATATATCCCTGTATAATACATGCGACGTCCTAGATCAAGTATACAACAGCATTCATCCCATTTGGGAAGTGAGTGATTGGCGAACCCTGCAATGAGTCAAAAACAGTTGTTCAGTACACTTATGGGTACTGCTGATGAAATGTCAAGGCCTCACTGCTCAGGCAGGCTGTTCGCTACATTACAGCGAATCAGCTCAGATGCTGTGCTGCAATCCCATACACACTTTCTTGGGAGTAAGTCCCCTTGAATTTAATGATTTATTTCTGAGTAGACACACAAAGGCTTGTGTTGTAAAAGCCTCCCAGCCAGTGAAAGACGGCTGTTATTTTCCCTCTTGAGAACATAAGAAGAGCCGCACTGGATCAGGCCAAGGCCCATCTAGTCCAGCTTCCTGCATCTCGCAGCGGCCCTCAGAGAATACACAAGACACATGTATCTTGTTGCCACTCCCCTGCATCTGTCACTCCAAGGTAGCCTACCTCTAAAGTAAGGAGGTTGCACTAACCATCATGGTCTGTAGCCTGTGATGGACTTTTCCTCCAGAAATCTGTCCAGTCCCCTTTTAAAGGCACCTAGGCTGGATGCCATCACCACCTCCTGTGGCAAGGAGTTCCACAGATTAATTACCTGCTGGGTAAAAAAACGTATTTCCTTTTATCTGTTCTCACTCTCCCAACAACTCTCCCAACAACTAAAAAAAAACCCTGACATTACATAACTGGAGAGCTACTTCATGACACCAGATAGATGCCCTTATCATCTGATTCTAGTTATGCTTCTGTTTAGGAGATGAATCATCATTACAACATTTTAAATGGGCTACTTGGCTTGTTGTTTTGTTAGTTTCTATCTGTCAGCTGTGTTGTAAATGACGAATAGCATCTGGTAGATATTAGAAAATTCTGATTGATCATACTTGTTACATGGCACTGGTTGGACCTTTGTGTGCTATTTGGAATTAGTCTTTATGTTGTTTATGAGTTTATAAAACTGAATTTGGCAGCTGATTCTGAATATCTGCCAACTGAACTGTTTACAAGACGAACGGAGTAAATAAACACTTTGATACAAGAAACTCAGCTCAGCCAAACCTCACTCTGTACTTAAAACTTTTTGTGGCATTAAGACTCTTTTGCTCATACAATTTATTAGGGCTTTCTCTGGATTAACAGTTTCCAGTTGATTACTCATCTGCTTTTTAAACAATGAATTGATAAGCAGATTAAATTTAAATACAGTTATACATTACCAAAATAGTCTTCTAGCTATTGAAGGAAGTGTAAAAAGTTGTGAAGTTAATAAACATACTAGGTAGCTTAGAACAGTGGTATTCAAACTTTTTAGACCGGGACCCACTTTTTCGAATGGCACTCCTTTCGGGACCCACCAAAAGTGATGTCATTAACTTGGAAGTGATGTTGTAGCAGGAAGTGACATCATCAAGCACGATGTGCTGTCATTGTAACATAATAAAATGACGCTCCAGAAATGTAAATTGGCATTCTTGGACTGCACCAAAATATTGCAAACAAAATATTATGTAAAAGCATTGAACTAAATTTTTTTTTAAAAAAGCTCACTTGAAAATTCAAGATGTTAACACTCACAACAGGAATATAGCAAGAGTAAGGTCTGAAGTTTCCAAAATGGCTGCTCCCAGCTTTCTGCGACCCACCTGACATCAGGTCCCAACCCACAGTTTGAATAACACTGGCTTATAATGTTGTGGCATCTTTTTATTTCTGTCTTGTTATGATAAATGTGGTGACGGTTGAACAGGGGCTAAGAAAAAGAAAATTTTACCCCTTACTTGGCTGCAACACATCTATGAGTAAGGGTGCAGTCCTAACCAACTCTGCAGCACTGCCGTAGCTGTGTCAATGGTGCATGTGCTGTATCCAGCAGTGGAGCAGTAGTTGCAGCGGAACGTTTGTTCCCTTACCTGAGAGCTGCATTACCCTTATACCGATCCTGCCAAGTTAGGTTAGGACTGCACCCTAAGACTGAGTTCCCATAAAATTATGTGTTTATGATGCTATGTATTTTATATTGGTTTATAATTCTTTTTGTAACTGCCTGAAGTAGTGTTTAGAAACTGTATTTTCTCAAGTTCTTTGTATTTCTGAAGAACATAAGAAGAGCCCTGCTGGATCAGGCCAAGGCCCATCTAGTCCAGCTTCCTGTATCTCACAGCGGCCCACCAGGTACCCCAGGGAGGCATGAGAAAACAAGATGCTTGCATCCTGTTGCCACTCCCTTGCACCTGATACCAGTAGCCCACCACCTTTGTAAGGAGGTTGCTCAATCCATCATTGCCTATAGCCCACGATGGACCTTTCCTCCAGAAATCTGTCCAATCCCCTCTTAAAGGCATCAAGACCAGGAATATACTATATTCTTATAGTATACCTTAACCAAACCAACCTATAGGAGCAGATGTAGGGTCAAATCCTATCCAAATTTCCAGCACTGATGCAGCTGCAGTGCAGTCCTAACGGAAAGCAACAAAGGCCTCCACAACTTCCTCCCCACGGTAAGATGGAGCGTAAACCCTGTTGGCACAGCTGCATCAGCCTTGGAGTGTTGGATAGAATTTTGAGATCAGAAATTCCTGTGACCCTCTGCTAGTCTGACTTGACATTCCTAGTTGTCTTCTTGTAATGAATTCTGCAGCAAATGCCAAAGTCAAAACAACTGAGACTCTGTTATACCTCAGCCACAATAAACAAAATACACTCTTTTGAACTCTAACCAGTTTGTTCCCAGTGGGAGAATTACTAAAATCCAGGGCCAGAAAAACACTTCTACTTCTTGCCAGCTTAATGGGGGCAAGTGGGACACTTCTGAGCAATGCTGAGGCTAATTAGGCATCAGACCACTGCTAACATTTTTACATCTCTGCTACAGATGAGCTCTCCTTGCCTTTCAGTTTGCTCTGCCCAATATCCTGGGTACTAGAAATTCTTCTGTGCTGTGCCACGTACATAGCACCAACTACAAAACAGCTAGAACAATCCCTCTTTGGCAGAACTCGGGTATGGGAAACTAACTTGTTGTGATTCCTGGATGGAAAATAGGATAGAGATCAGGCAGCAGATATCCCTCCATGGCCCTTGCTTTTGATAGCCTGGAGGAAGCAAAAATTCCATGAAGACTTAGAGTTGGAGCAGAGAAACTCAGAGGCAGGCAAAACAATTCTTCAAGTCTAAAGCCACAATCTACACACATAACAAAATAATGCACTATTCAGCATATGTAAACAAATTACATTTTGTGGCAAGAAGCATGGAAAATATCCACCCAGCATTTAAGTTACATTTGTTGTTTCAGATGAACTTCCTAAGGAAGCATAACATTATAGCTTCTTTATAAGACTGACAGCCCAATCCTAACTTGCGCTGGAGCAGACAGGCTGGTGTTTTATCTTAACCCAAGTAGGAGGGGGCAGCAAAAGCTTGCCCCACGGTAAGCAGCAGGCAGCCCAATAGGGCTGCTCAAACCTGCGCCTGCTAAATAGCTGGCACAAGTCCGAGCAGGCTGCACCAGCCCAAATCAGCCCGGGGGATCACTCTCATTCAACCGTGTTCTGCCTCCGCCAGAGGCAGAGGTAGTCTGGAAAATAGGTAGTCTGGAAAAAACCCCTACCCTGCCTAGTAAAATAAATCTCTTCCAGGGAAGCATTATGGAAGTCACTTCTTTGTTTCATGTAGGCCATAAAAGGATACAAACTCTCATTGGCTTGGAAAAAAAAAAGCATGGACATAATTTTTGTGAATTTGCAAAGCTACTTTACAATATAACAATAATGTATGAAGGCTGCAATTCCAAGCACACTCACTAAACAGAGCTCCACTGAACACAATTTGACTAGCTGCTGAGTAAACATGAATAGAATTTGACTTTTACTATTCTTATAGGTTCACTTCATGACATTTTGTGCATCCCCTTCTGTGCTTAGATTCTGTGAAAAGCATATTATAAATACTGTACCATAGAGCTGACTGACACTGGTCCTGGAATAACAGTAAATTTTATTTAATTTGAAATTCAACCCATAGTATTTTCATTCTCTAGCATTCTCTAGCAAGATCTAGCAATTCTCTAGCAATCCTAACACAATTCTGATCTGGCTGACATTCAGTTCCCATCATAGAACTGCTCAAGGTGCATACAAGTAGGTGAAAAATGGAATGTCAGTATTCCTTTTATTTTTAAAAGTACTGAACTAAAAACAAAATTTTAAAAAAATCCTCACTTGAAAATTCAAATTGTTAACACTCACAATGTTCAAAAAGGAACATAGCAAGAGTAAGGTCTGCTGCTTTCAAGATGGCTGTGCCCAGCTTTCTGTGATCCACCTGACATCTAGTCACGACCCACCAAGTGGGTTCCAATCCAGTTTGAGAAACACTGCCCCATAATTACTCAAATTTACTACTTCACTTTGCAATACTGTAATCACAATAAAGCTGTGGTTCTTCAAGAGTAAAACTGCAATCCTATGGATAACTACCAGAGAGGAAGGCCTACGGAATACAATGTAAATTACTTCTGAGTGAATATACATAGAACTACACTGAAGAGCAATAGATTCTGGATCATCTCACTGTAATTTAATAAAGGGCACATTCCTAACCTGGCGTTAGGCTGGAACAGTTAGGCCAGCAAAGTTTGGCTAGCACAAGGAACACCATAAAGTATGCTTGGCCCACTCTCAAAATCAGAGAGGCCAGCATACAGATGTGTTCCATCCTTCCTGACTCCAAGAGTGGTCCGAACATGCTTTACTGTGGCCCTGGTGCCGGCCAAACTTTGCTGGCCTAACTGTGCCGGCCTAATGTCAGGTTAGGATTGCACCTAAGATAAATACATTGAAGTCTTATTTGTTTTAGTTCTTGTATCAGTTTTTAAATGTTGCCATAAGTCATCTTAGAAATTATGGTAGAGATGTACTGTAGGCTATAAATATTCTAAATAAATTAATAACAGTACTGTAGTAACTTACCATTGTGAATTCCGTTGCACTATCATCGATGAAATAAAAATCACCTTGCTGTAATATGAACTATTTAAATATTTTAAGACAAGCAACATATAGAAGAAGGTATGATGATGAGCATGTAATCTGGAAGTGAGTACAAGAGAAACACCAGTATCCCCTCCCCTCTCCCCCTCACGGAAGATAGGCAGGCAGGAACGCAGGATATTCTAAATGTATTTAAATTTAGCATCTTGCCAATCTTATGAATTAAAAACAGCTTTTTGAGATTGTGCCAACTCAACTTCTGCTGTGCATTATGAATGTTCAGCACTGCCAATCATGCTGTCCTTTGGACAGTTTGTCCACCATTATGAATTCTTTTAATCACAGAATGCCTGATAAGAATTACAGTGCTGCTCTTGCAAAGGATTTATGGATCTGTATAGTACCTTGCTAGTCTGTGGCACTATTTCTAAGTCTTACAGACCAATCCTAAGGTGCCTCAGCACCAACAGGAACAGCGGCTTTGAAATGGCTGCTGCTCTATCATATGGGTGCTGAGGCAGCTGCCAGATGGTACGGTAAGGGTCCATTTGCACCCTTATACTAAGTAGAACACAGCGGGTGGCAATGGGTCTTCTCAAGTTTGTGCCTGCTCTTGTCGGGCTTCCTGGCCAGGAAGGGAGCACAGGATACGGCGGCAGATGCTGCTATTGTTTCTGCCCCCTCCTGGGCCCAATACTCCCCTCCCCCTGCCCAATTCCACCTTCCTCCTGCTCCGATAATCTGCTCTACCGGCCAGCTGCAGTACTTAACCCTGGCAGCTCTCGCAGACATCCTCATTGTGCTGAGGCCCAATACCAACTGGGGCTGGTCCAGTACCAGCGCACCCTCCTCCCCGGGTGCCACAAATGTGCTTTGCAACACCCAGAGCCAGCAGTATGCGTGTACTGCCAGTGCTCCAGCCCATAGGATGGGGCCTTTAGTCTATCTGAAGCTACCTGCCAATGGAACAGGCATTCTACCAGCAGAAATGTCAGGATCCAGGTGGGACTGCCTGGATCCAGTGTGTGTTGTGTGGCATTATCACACTTGCCAATGCTGCTGGCAAGCACAAGGAGGCCACCAGTACACTTGCTGATGGCCATGTTCAGGGGCCAATGGCAAGGCCACTGTCCACAGGTGCTGGGTGAGTCAGAAATGGAGGCTGATGCTGGGAGGGATAGGGAAGAAGGGGTGGGGCGGGGAGGCGATTGGGATCAGCAGCACACACGTGCAACCATTTCCTATCCCCCCATCCAGTTAAATAGCAGGCACAGAAGCAAGGAGACTCACAGGGAACACAGGGGCTTTTCCCAAGGTAAGGAAACGAGGTTCATTTACCCTGAGACCTTTATAACTGCCCTCCCCAATGGGATGCAGTGGGCACCTTCTCAATAGGCATTCATGGAGAGGGGAGATTTAGATAAGACTAATATAAGCAAATGAGGACTTCCATATGCAGATTTAGAGCCAACCAAGGGGGAAAGCATGCTTTGAAGCTGGCCTGTCCAAGTGATGTGCTAATAAAGCAGGCAAACGAGGCAGAAAAGGAATAACTGCTTGCCAAAACAGGAACTTCATAACTATCACCTCTTAATTGTGCATTTACAACCTCCTGGAACATGACTGCTATTTCTTGAAAGGTGACCTATAAGCCTGCTCTTACGAACATCATTTGATGCCCAGACTGCTGGAGTTATTTACATGTTGAAATAGTGGTGGACTGTGGAATCTAACTGGTTTGGGAATTCCCTTGATGGTATCAAGACCCATTCATAATAAATCAGACTAGTGTTTCCCTGGGGTTGGAAGAGCAAAAAAGAGAAGTCAGCTTCTATTGCTTAGTATGCATATATTATGTATTTTGAGTTATTTAAATAATTGATTGATATAATGCAATTTTTGCAAGGACAAAGTTGATTCCTTTGAATAAAAATAATATCATAAATACAGGGACTGCAGAATGGTTCCACTATGTGGAACTTCTATGACCCAATTTTGAAACAACTTTCCTGGGAGTAAGCTTCATTGGGCAAAATTGTACTTAGTTCTGAGTATACATAGATAGGATTGTAATGTTAAATACAGGCTTCAACAGCCTTATGCTTGACTCACAGCCTAATCTTAACCTGCGCTGGAATAAAGAGACCAGCTGGCCTTCCCTATATCCAGCATGGTGTTGGGGCTGGAAGCAGCACAACCCGCAGTAAGGGGAATTTATTCCCCTTACCCTATGTTGCGCCACCGCAGTTCCAACAGGGTTACTCGGAGGTGAGCCAGAAAAATTGCTGATGCAACTCCAAGCCGCCAACTAGTCAACCAGGCTGAGAATCTCGGCTATGTGCCAGAGGCAGGTCCTATTCCCCTCCCAAGGCTGATCCTCCCACAGGTCGGCCTGCCCTCTGCCCCAACCTTCCCTCCCTAACCCCCTGCGCCTCTTCCCTTGGCCGGCCTTTCCTTCTTGCTGCAGGTCCAGGAATCAGCATGGGGAGGATGGTATACATATGCTTTACGGTGCATTTGTGACACTTCTGGGGCAGCACAGGAGACTTTTGCTGGCTCTCAATTGCTGTGTTTGTAGTTTTTTTCCTGGATAACTACCTTTTGAAATTAGTTATGTTATGAATATTTCAGAATTAAAACATGGAACTTATTAACAAAAATGGATAGGATTCTTTTTATATACTCCTTCCTCACATGTATTCTTCCATATAATCCTACCCATCACCCTCTTAGGTAATCGGGGGGGGGGCTTCTAACTGTGCCGCCACCAATAAAGCTGAGGGAGGTGGCAGCTAAGAATAGGGCCTTCTCGGTGGTGGCCCCTCATTTATGGAACTCCCTTCCTCTTTAACTAAGAACTGCTCCCTCTCCTGGGCCCCTTCAGCAGGGTCTCAAGACCTTTCTTTTTCAAAAAGCGTTTGTGTGAATGGTCAACTGGCATCTTTTAATGAAATGGTTCTTAATTTTGGTGCTCCTGGTTTCTGTGCTGTTTTAATGATGTCATTTTAATGTTTCTGTTGAAGATATTGTTGTGCTGTTTTAATGATGTTGCTATTTTAATGATTCTTTTGAAGATATTGTTTTAATATTGTTTTAGTTAACTTCATAAGCTGCCTTGAGTCGCCTTTACTGAGGAAAAAAGCAGGGTAAAAATATTTTAAATAAATATTCAAGGCATCAATTTTATTTTACATTTGAAAATGTTTTCCTAAAAACAAATCTTTGCTATGCAAATTATGTGTGTAATTTAGAAAATCAAATGTAAAGCCTATCATGTAAATGTAAATGTAAAGCCCCTCGAATGAGACAAATATCTTATTTGAAGAGCATCAAGACCAGAAGTTCTCATACAGTGAAGTTGTTGAAAAGAAGTGAAATTACAAGTTCACAGCCTTTGTTTTCATCAGCTACATTTCAGGAGGTTGATTCTGGATAAATAGCCTTCAAAGTTATTTGTGGTACATGTGGTAGCCAATCTTGGTTCTTTGAATGAGGTTGTACACACTGCAATAGAACCAACATAGGATTTTGTGTAGATCAGTGGTTCCCAAACTGTGGGACTGGGACCCACCAGTGGGTTATGACCCAATTTTTGGTCGGTCGTGAAACTGATGGCAGATTATGCTATATGCATCAAGGGTTAAACGAGCTGCTATTGCGTGGGTGGGAGAGCACTGCTGCCCAATCACCATTATAGCCACACCCCTTGGCACTTATAAATCAGGCAGTAAGCTTTAGGGGCCTCTAAAAAAGTATGGGAACCACTGATGCATATCTTTCCCAATCCCCATCCCAATGTATATCTTTCCCAATTCCCAATCAGAAATTTCAGCTTCTCCAGGCCACAATTATGCTGTTGCAGCAACTATTCAAGGGGGGTATTGTTTATAAGGCTAAATTAAAAGGGGTGAACTCTCTCTACCCCTGAGAAAGTCTTTCACAATATGCCAAAATTAACTCTTGAGAACTGAATGAAGACATTACCTGTATATTTTAATGGGAGTTGAACTTTTACATTACCATTAGAAATTATATGAACTGCCTCAAACAAGTTAGACTATGCCAATACTTTGCTACACAATTACTCTATGTAAGAGTCTATATCTTATATCTTTGGCTTGTATTACCATAATACATTTGGAAACCATGTTGAAAAACTACAACCTATGCATAAGTAAGAAGTAAGCCCTCTTTAAAAACATTAGGATTCCCAAACAGGCATAGGATTATAGCCATGTGGTTATTTAGTCCATGACTTTGGGGCTTGGTAGAAAGTCAACTTCCATCTGAGAAATATTAAGCAATATTCTCTTTTCTCTTTACAGTTATTTTAATGGCAGTCATAAGGAGAGATACCCCAGTATGATATATTAGGACTTTACATTCTATTATTTTGTACCTAGCATGTATTATATTCCTGTTTTTGTTTTTAAATGGAAAAATATGGCTGCCTGAACTATTTACCCATACGCATGTTGACAGAAATGGATTTTTCTAAAAGGCAAGTGCCATTGGGCTTTAAAACCACTTCATACATAGTGAAATTCCTACCCTGAAGGCATTTCCCACAAATTCTGAAGGTAAAGTGCAACACAAGATTATCACAACATGGGAGCAATTTATTGTATACATATTCAAGATATAATTTACTATTGCACTTAGATTCTGTAATCCAGATTTGGCAATGGATTTCAATCTCTATATTGAGCATAAGTGTATGGTAGGAGAAGGGAAAATAAATAGGCCATCCCATCCCAAGGGGCATGTGTACAGTAATTACACTCAAAAAAGTAATCCCAAACCTCAACACCATAGGGTAAAATTGACATAATGAAATATACCTGACATAATGATATATACCTGGATTTTCAGAAGGCGCTTGACACGGTATCTCACCAAAGTCTGCTGAGAAAACTTCATAGTCAGGGAATAAGATGGAAGGTCCTCTTATGGATTAAAAATTGGTTGAGGAATAGGAAACAGAGTGGGAATTGATGGGCGATTTTCACAATGGAGAAAGATAAAAAGCAGAGTGCCCCAAGGATCTGTCCTGGGACTGGTTGCTTTTCAACTTGTTCATAAATAACTTGAAGACAAGGATAAGCAGTGAGGTGGTCAAATTTGCGGATGACACTAAACTTTTTGAGGTAGCAAAAATTGGAAGGGATTGTGACAAGTTCCTGAAGGATCTCTCTGAACTGGAGGAATGGGCAGCAAAATGGCAAATGTGTTTCAGCGTAGACAAATATAAAGTGATATATATTGGGGCAAAAAAAAAAAATTCAAAACTTCACATATAGGTTAATGACTTCTGAGTTGTCTGTGATGGATCAGGAGAGAGATCTGGGAGTGCTGTTGGACAGTTCAATGTGTCGACTCAGTGTGTGACAGCGTTGAAGAAGACCAATTCCATGCTTGGGATAGTTAAAAAAAGGAGTTGAGAATATAAAGGCCAATATTATTATCATTGTACAAATCGATGGTACGGTCACATCTGGAGTACTGTGTACAGTTTTGGTCACCGTATCTTAAAAAGGACATAGTGGATCTAAAAAAGGTACAGACGAGAGAGAACAAAATGATTACTGGGCTGGGGCACTTCCTTATTTTGAAAGGCTACATACAGTGTTTGGAGCTCTTCAGTCTAGAAAAAAGGGGCCTAAAGGTTGAACATGATTGAAAGTGCAATCCTAACTTGGAGTTAGGCCGGAACAAGTGCATTTTGACCATTCTTGGAGTCAGGGAGGCTGGCACATGGACATGATTCTGAGAGTGTTGCAAACATGGCTTATGGTGCATTTGCAACACTCCTGGCCCAGCACAAGTGATTTGTGCCAGCCTAACTCCAGGTTAGGATTGCATCCAGAGACATAAAAAATTATGTATGGGATGGATAGAGTAGATAGAGGAACGTTGTTTTCCCTCTCTCAGAACACCAGAACCAAGGAACATCAATTAAAATTGAGTGTTGGGAGAGTTAGAACAGATAAAAGAAATACTTTTTTATCCAGTGAGTTATTAATCTGTGGAACTCCTTACCACAGGAGGTGGTGATGGCATCTGGCCAAGGTGCCTTTAAAAGGGAATGGGACAGATTTCTGGGGGGAAAAGTCCATCACAAGCTATAGGTTGTGATTAGTACAGCCTCTTTATTTTAGAAGTAGACTACTTCAGAATGCCAGATGCAGGGGAGTGGCAACAAGATGCAAGTATCCTGTTGTCTTGTGCGTTCCCTGAGGCACCTGGTGGGCCACTGTGAGCTACAGGAAGCTGGACTAGATGGGCCTTTGGCCTGATCCAGCAGGGCTTTTCTTATGTTCTTATATTAAATTGCCACACGTTCCTGACAAGTGAAATCATATGCACAGCTCCTCTGAAATAAACCACACTTAGTTCAGAGGGGCTTGTATCCAGATAATTGCACAGCTTTATGTTGCAATGCTATACACATTTTTCTGCCCGTCAGTCTTTTTGCTCGCTGCTCCCAAGGCCAGCCCAAAAGCTACAACAAGATTTCCAAAAGGTGCTCAGGCTTTAAGCCCACAAATCCTATACACACTTACCTTGGAGCAATTCCCATTGAATTCAATGGGATTTACTTCTGAGTAGACGTGTATAGGACTTTGTCGCGTCTGCGAAAACGAGAGGGAAGTATAGGAACCCATTTGAGGCGATCCTTCCGTGCCTTTCAGGGAAAAGCAGCGACCTGGGAACCCACATCCTGTGTCGGAATAGCGATTCCCCCTTCCCTCGGTTTGCAGGGGAAGATGGGAAGCAGCCAGCCGACCCTCTGAGTTAGGGACACGTACGTTGTCCCCGAGTCTAGAGAGTGGCAAAGTCTAACGCGGGATTCGCCCCACTACGGCCCTTTTGCTGCCGGGCCCCTCAAGCAGCAGCCGCGGTTTCCGACGGGGCTCTTCTCGCTGAGGGACGCCGGCAGGGAAAGGCCTAAGCGCTTCGCTTCTTCCTCCCGACCCGCGAGCCAGCCTTGTTGCCGCCGGTGGACTCAAAGGCATGTCGGAGAAGCCCGAAATGAAGATCTCCCGCGCAGTAAGTGGCAGCCTTTCCCCCGGGAGGGTGGTCGTGGAGGAGCCACGGGCTGAGGTGACGTGTTGCTCGCTCCGGGCTTCGGCCAGGGGAGCGAGCGAGCGAGCGAGAAAGAGAGGCGGGCGTTTGAAACGAGGAAGGGAGGCGTCGGGTTGCCTCGTACGCGAAGCTTAAGTTCGTGTTTTCCTCGGGCGAGGTGCGAGTGTTGCATTTGTTTGCTTTGCTGTAACAGGGCCACTAGTTCCAGTGTAAACGCTGCAATTTGGGTTGTAATTTAAGGCTGTGATTTGGGGTGATGCATGAGGCTGCCGAGGCCTGGGTTCAAATAAGAGCCCCGCTGAATCAGGCCAAGGCCCATCTAGTCCTGCTTCCTGTATCTCCCAGTGGTCTACCAGATACCTCAGGGAACACACAAGACAACAGGATACTTGCATCTTGTTGCCACTCCCTTGCACCTGGCATACATGAGGTAGCCTATTTCTAAAACCAGGAGGTTGCACAAATCCTCACTCAGATGGATGACATCTCCTGGATAGCTTTGGATCTGTCACTGATTTCTTATCCACACGGTGATTATGAGGTTGTGACTTGACAGTCATAGAATAAGAGGGAACCTTATGTAGGGCTGGCCCATCTATGAGGCAAACTGACGAAGACACCTCAAGCAGCAGCTTGGTGGTGGTGGTGGGGATGCCCAACAGAGGCGGCCTAGCGGGGGGGTGGGTCTTGGGGACTACATGGTACTGAGTGCCAGAGTGGCAGGGGAAGCATTTTGAGCGCTTCCGCTGCCTGCCCTCCAGAGCACTCTTGAGGGCCAGGCAGGTTGTGCACAGTGTCTTCTGCCCTTCTGAAAGCCTTCTGTAGGCTCTGGTTTTCCGACAAAAAACTGGAAATAATGTTTAAAGGCATTCCGAAGGCTGCAGAATGTCTTCAGGGGGCCCCAGGATGTACAGTCCTGGCCGCAGGGACAAGTGAACCAAGTACACAACTGGTTCCCATCTCTGTCTGCCTACTTGCTTCCACTGCTTCTCTTTCTCCTTCCACTCTTTGAATTGGAAAAGCAAGAAGGGAGCAGAGAAGTAGATGAAACATGCAAGGAAAGGGGGTGTTGAGCTAGAACAGGGGTAGGCAACCTTAAACACGCAAAGAGCCATTTGGACCCGTTTTCTGGAGAAAAGAAAACCTCGGGAGCCACAAAACCCTTTTGACATCTAAGAGATCCTGTGCAGTGATTTATAAGTAGCTGAGTACAGAACTTCAGCTTTGGAGCAGTTTGGTTTCGCAGTAAGGATTCAGAATTGTTAAATGTCCAAGTACAATTCCCTTTTGAAAAGGAATCTTTCATATAAATTTATATAACCGAGCTACATATTTCTTGAACCTGAGGGGATAGAAAAGGGAACGAAGAATCCCAAAAGGGTATTTTTCTATCTTTATTCTTTTTATCCTTCTATATATTTTTAAATATTTTCAGGTAATCAGACATTTTTACTCAGTCAATGCACTCCAGAATCTCACTTTATTTTTAGGGGGGGACAATGTTATCAGATGGTGGGAAAAATAACATGGGACAAAATAGAAGCAAGACAAAAAGAGCACAACAGAAAAAGAAATGTATGAAGGGAGGAAAAATTGTGACATAAGTGAATAAAAGAAGTAGTTACAGGAAAGGCTGGAGAAAAAAATGGAAAGAAAAAGATAAAGTAAACCACAAAGAGAAAGAGAACATAAGGAAAAAGAGAAAAGGACTAGAAAAATTGGAAATATAAGAAAGATAATTTTCAAAAGAGAAGGGGCAATAGGAAGTGCCAAGAAAAAGAAATTATAGAAAAAATGAAAGTAAAAGTGACCAAGAAAGAAAAACAAGACAAAAACATACGAGGGAGAAAAAGGGAGGATGGAAGGAAGGAAAGGGGGCTGAAAAAATTGGTAAGAAAGGGAAGGAAAACATTTTAAACAGAGAAAAGCTGGCAAGAGAGAGGAACTACTTTGAGCCTTTTAGGTCCTTTGAAATGACTTTCCCGTTTTCGAGGGATGCTCTGGGAGTCTCACTGTGTTGGAGCTTTGGAAGCCCTGCTAAATAGGAGCAGACATTTCCCAGAGTCGGTGCCACATGATGTCTGATGGCATCACACCCCCTGGCCGCTGCAACTCCCAAACAATCGACTCCATCATCCAGCCTCTGAAGCGGTGAAAGCAAAGCCCGGTTCCCCCGGAAGACCCCCACTGCGTTCCCCACAGACCCCAGGAGGTGCGCTGGGGTCGGAGCCCCTCCAAACACAAACCTCAGCTGCATCTTCACCGCTCCTTCGCTGGCCCGGACCAAGGTCGTTCCTTGGCTCCGATGGAAGCCCCTGGCCAGCCTTAGCCATGTGGGGCTAGGCTCGAGTCCCCGTCCCCTTCCGCTTCAGTCGCCACCTTCGCCTGATAGTTTCTAAAGTTTTTCTCTCCCCCGCCCCTTCCTAATTCGTCCCTCTGCCTCCCGATGCATCCTGGGACATGTAGTTTCGACGAGCAGCAACGTCTGTTTGCAGCCTGCTCGGGGCGCGCCGGCTCGGGGCGCACAAATTTGAAGGCTTGTGCCCTGGGGTGCCATAGGTTAGAAACGCCTCTGCGTGCACAGCCACCCCAGTCCAGTTCCCCGCGAAAAGAGACCCACAACTTCCAGCCGCGGCAACCACCTCGGGGCGGGGTGTGTGTGCTCGGCTTCCCGAGCAAAAGGAGGGCTCCCCGCGCACAATTACGCCTTCTCCTCTCATTTGTTTGCTGAGCCTCATTTGTTCGCTGATAAAAAGGGCGCTATTTATAGGTGCCCTGGAGCCGTGCAAACCCCGCTGTTTGTTCCCCCTCGCCAAGTGACCGGAGCTGCGGCTGGGGAGCGCTTCGCTGCAGCAGAGAGGACGAGCCACGAGCGAAAAACAAGACAAAAACACGAGCAGAGAGGACGAGCCACGAGTCACCCCCTTTGCAACTTTCACCCGGACTCCGGAGCCGCAACAGACGGTTCAAAGAGCCTCATGCGGCTCCGGAGAGGCCGGTTGCCGACCCCCAAGCTAGAACATCTGAGAATGGGAGGACCAGGGGCTGGCATATCACCAGGTAAGGTAGGGCAGCATTTAGCATGCCACCTCAGGAGATCTTGCGCCTGTCCTGCTTTTTCAGATTGCAGGCAGTGTTCTGGTCATACTACCCCTTAAGAGCAAATCATTCTTTATCAACATCCAGAAAATAGCAGCAGAGCAATGAACTATCATTCCCAAGAGGTCAGTACAGACCTCCACCTTCTTCTGCAGGCTGAAAACTTCCACTACAGTTGTAGGTAATAAAAATGATTATGGGACTGCTTCTTAAGAAAGGATGCTGGTCCTAATTATTTGAATACCACATAGACAAGCTCAGAGTGTTGTAAACATATGGACTAGTTATCGCACCTTGGGTGTTCTCAGACACAATCCTAGTTTAGAATCCTCTCCTATAAATCTGCAAAGAGATTTGTGAAGAAATATACGGTTACCACTAATCCACCATTGTATGGCATTTTCCAAACCACACATGTAATTTATATAACAGCAAATTGCTTATTGCCAGGATAAATTGACTCACTTTCTTTTAAATAAGCTTAATTGGGATGCTGGAGTTTGAGTGAGAAAGGCATATTGTGCAACCTTTAAAAGCGCTCTCTGCATTTATCCTACTTAATGAATTCCATCTTTTAATTCTAATGTTTTTCTTCTGAACTTCAATCATTGGCACATGCCTGGCTATGGCTGTATATGTGGAGGAAAAACATTGTGAACCAGCCCTGGATACTTTGATTATGGGATTGCCTTTTATCATATGTAGCCATAGTCATGTTGTTTGTATATGTATTTGATTCTGATTTGCTAAGAGCCCGGTCTTTACCTGGAGATAGGCCGGCACAAATTCCTTAGGCTGGCCCAGGAGTGTTACAAATTTGCAAGGAGTGTAAGGCACATTTGTATTGACTCTGGCATTGGTGAGGCCAGTGTAAGGATGTGTGCTGACCTTCTCCATACTGCTTCCCTTAGCCAATAAGTTTAGGCCAGCTGAGGCCAGCTGATGGGGTGAGGACAGAATGCGGGTAGATTGGGGCAAGGGAAGGTAGAGGGGAGGGTGGACCCATGGGCAGATTTGCCCAGGGAGGGAAGGAAGGTGGGACTGGCCCGGCCAACATAAGCTGAACCCATTCTCCTGTCCCTGATCTGGTTGGCCTTACCTGGGCCCCTCAGATTTGCATTAGCTGTTTTGATGGTGCAGATCTGAGGAGCCCTATTGGGATAGCTGCTGCATGACATGGGGTAAGGGGAATTAATTTGCCTTATCCTGGGTTGTGCAGCAGCCATCCCCAACCCCCTGCTGGATATGGGGCAGGATTGGCTGCCCATGAGGTAAAAGTACATGGTAGCTCATAGTACTCATTACTTTGAGGCTTTGGCTGAAAAGTAGTGATCTGGCTGAAACCAAAAGATCCCATGAAGTTGTCAAGGTTTTGTGCCAAGATAGCTGAAGAAGTCAAGGTTAAGATTGGCTAGCAAACTGTTCCCAATAAAATGAATGAACCCATGGGAACAAACAATCATATACAATGACATTTATTATTATGTACTATTGTAGTCCAATAGTACACTGTGGGTTAAACCGCTGAGCTGTTGAGCTTCCTGATCAGAAGGTTGGCAGTTTGAGACCACACGATGGGGTGAGCTCCCATCGCTTGTCTCAGCTCCTGCCAACCTAGCAGTTCAAAAGCATGTCAAAATGCGAGTAGATAAATAGATACCACTTCAGTGGGAAGGTAACGGTGCTCCATGCGCCTTGGCGTATAGTCATGCTGGCCACATGACCATGGTAACTGTCCTTGGACAAACAGAAACGGAGATGAGCACTCCCCCATTTGGTTGTGGGGAAACCTTAACCTTTAATATTGTAGTAGTCTTGTTTCCACCAGGAAAACATTGGAGAATATTTCTTATGTGTGTTTGCATGTGGATATGGAGGATATTTTTATGGCTGAGTTTCCCCTCCTTCTGAGTGGGAGAGAATGAGGAATCCCCCATCATTTTAGCATTCATGCACCTCATCTTGTCCTGAAACTGCATTGGAAGAGATGGGATAGGGGAAGTGATCTCAGATTCATAGATAATGATTTCTAAGCTCAGTGCATTTCATGTCTTATTACTCTTTCCCAGAGGCAACTGATTAAATTCATTCAAAAGATTAGAGAACAATCAGCATGGAAGATTGGTTATTCTTTGAATGGATTAACTCAAAAGTTCCCAAATTGTCGGTCTGGGCCAGTGAATTTCGTTGTGTAATACAATGACAATAAATACATAATAATAATAATAATAATAATAATAATAATAATAATAATAACAACAACAACAACAACAACAACAACAACAACAACAACAACTAGTGGATTGTGATCCAATTATAGCCACACCCCTTACCCCTTAGCACGTATAAATCAGGCAGCAGCCTACAGCTTCTAAAAACTTTGGGAACCACTAAATTAAATCAATTGCCATTGATGAAGATTTATAAATTTGAAATTCATTGTGCTATGAACTCATTTGCTGTGCACCTTTAATCTCTCCTCTCTGTGTTTTTGTATTATGTTTTTGTATCTTCCCTTTCCCCAACCCCCGCATCCCAGAAGGGAATGTGCAATACACAATCCCTATTTTCTGGAATAGAATGTGGATATGTAAGGATGTTTACTTTTACCCCTACCCTCATTTCCACCTATGAGAAGGCTTGTGGGCACTTGGAGTAGATCCTGTGCACCTTCCTCTTCTAGGGGAAAGACACACTGACATTTGGTGACTCCTCCAGTCAATCACACTTCAGCTTTGTCTACTAATCCATATGTCGCTCTGTAAACACATTTTTCTAGTTCTTTAGCCTTGGTCAGGGACTGTAGTAGTTTTTTTTAAGTCAGTCTTGTGATCTGTCATCTATAAAATGTACTAGACCCTTTGTTTTGTAATTATTTTTCCAGATCCTTGGTCGTGGAGGCTATGATTCTGATTTTAGTGATGATGAAACTGGAGAGAGATCTGACCAGAAGAGAAATAGGTAATGCATTGCATTCATAAGTCATAACGTTTCTCCTTTGTGACATTAAGGCATAGTCAGCCGTCATGTTTCACCTGCAGAAAACTCCTGATGAAAAACAAACAGGCTTGTTTGGCTACTCTGTCTCCTTCCTCTCAAGTTTGACAAAGCATGTTGTCTCTAAGGAGTAGTGGGGAAAAAGAGAAATAAAAGCTGCCATGTCCATCTGGCGGCTGCATGCCGTCTCATTTTTTGCTGTTTGGAGCTTCATCTCTCTCTCTAAGAACAGCACTGAGTGCTGGCTGGTCTTTTCTTTCTCCCACATCTCAGCAGAATTCACCAAGTTACTTAACAAGAGATCAGAGTCATCAAGGCCAGGATGCAGCAGGGAATAAGACACTTGTTGGAAGAAAATTAAGAATTAGTGCTGCCTCCTAAGCTTTCCGATTCCATACAGCTTCTTCCCAGTACGTAAGGGTCCAATTCTATACATGTTTACTTAGGAGCCATCCCCCATTGATTACTGTGAGATTTTTTTCTGAGTAAACATGCATATGATTTTGCTGTACTTCTAGCATCAGGAAAACTGGAAAGTAGATTAAAAAAGATCACTCTTAGGAAGTGTATCAATACACAACCATGACTGCTTATCCCAACCACTCCTTCCCTGGCTGAACCAAGCAAAGGTAAACTACAGAATAACATCATCTCCATGGAGCTCTAGCCTAAGCATAAAAGCATATATGGCAGTTGCATAGAGTGCCAAACTTCCAGAGATATCTGACTCACTATGTAAATGTCCTAAAAAGAGTACCAGTCCCTGCATTTTTGGAAGAAATGTGCAGAGACAGCTGACTAGCTGTGTAACATTCCAGGGGGCACAGTCAAGACTTCTGTAAGCTCAATCAGCTTTATTGCGTGTAGACATGGCTGTAAATAGAGAATGTAAAGAAGTGGCAGATGTTAAAATTAAAATACAAAAATAGTATACTGGTCAACTCTTGTTAACATACTTTGCATATGATTAGGCATGAGGGTGGAATTCAGTTTGCCAAAGGCACAGAAGAAAAACCTTGGACCAGCCTTGACTACATGGTAGCCAAAATACAACCATTTTGTAACGGTTTCTGTGGAGAAATACCAATAGTACTATATTTTAAGGGAGTTCATGCCTGCCTGAAAGTCCGTCTTTATACTTTATAGAGAGATATTTAAATATTTGATGATAGGCAGCATGAGGATTAGTGGGACAAATGAAAGATTGCCTAAATGCCTATATGTCTGTTGGTCTGCAGGTTGCAGATAAACTGGGTCAAATGGTTGAATTTGTGAAAAGCCACCAATGTGATTCAAAATCAGTCCAGTTCTGTTGTGTCCCATCCCTGTGTGTCACAGTACTTCAGAACTGATATAGATAGTTTATTTTTCAAATATCTCTGATGTTGTCGTATTGAGCATTGGGGTCAATAGGTGCTAAACCTATGCTGTTAAACCTATTGAGTTTAGTTTGTAGAATGTGTCTTATTTTTGTATATTTATAACTGAAGGGCAATCCCATTGAGCACTGGGCTTGCATGAAGCTCTTTGCAACAGCAGAAGGCACTTCCACTATCACAAAATGGATGCTGATGGTGCACGGAGCATTCTATCAGTAGCCATTTTGTGAATGCTGCCATGCTAGACAGCAGTGCTCCCACTCTGCCAGCAGATTGCCAGCTATCTGCCAGAGCAGGTAATGCAGTTGCAGATCAGGAGCATGATGGGGTGGGAGGGCTGCAGGAAGGTGTAAATCTGGCAGCGATAGAATATACCAGATAGAATATACCCTTTTTCAGCAACCTCCAGCAAAATCTCTAGCACAGATCTGAGGACTCATTGCAAGTTGGGAGGCTCAAGGTGTAAGGGGATTTAAATCTCCTTTTGTCTTTGAATCCTCACAATCCCTGCCCACCCCCTTGCTGGATACAGAGCTGCTATGGGTGGGTGGGTGGGAGTAGGATAGGATTGGTTTCTGAATATAGTAAAATATACACAGGGAACATATATTGCATAAATACATGATCATCCAATCTTTCAGAATTCCAATGTACATTCCAGTGTATGCTAAAAGGTAGCTATTTTTGGAAAAATTCAACTGAGTAGTTAAGTGTATATATTTTATGGTAACTTTATTTTTGTTTTTTTCCTAAATAACTCATTGTGTGTCTTTATTCTCCATTCTGTATAACAAGCAATGAAGATGTGTTGCTCAAAAAACCCTTCCAGAAAGAAAAGAAAAGCAAGGTGGCTCATAGGCAGATGGCTTCGGATGAATGGGACAGGTACTTTGCTATCTTTAAATAATTTTTTTGAAAACAGAAGCAAGCACATTGTATGTACAATAATGATTTCTTTTTCTAGAGAAGAAGCAAGAAATAGAAGATTTCATTTAATAGCAATGGATGCTGTATCCTTTCAGTTCATACTACCTCATTAAAACATGCAACTTTTCAGTTTCTTTGGTATGGTCATGCATGGGACTTAAACTGTAAGTGCATACAAAATTACGGACTATGGTCATGCAAAGATGGACTCTTTGTCCAGATTTGTATGGAAGGTTATTTCATTGGGAGAATATGAATGGGATTTCATCTCTCTTCCCACCTGACCAGGAGAGTATTTCAAGAATGAACCGAAGAATGCAGAGCGAGGCAACTTGGAACATTTAAGCTAACTGTCTGCTATTGTGGACACCAGGTAGTGGTTTGTGGTGGTAGTGGGTGACTTCTGAAGTAAGGGAAGCAGAGAAACTATATGAGAAGTTCTGAAGCACATTTGCCAGCCTCAGAAACTTAAAACCAGAAGAAGATGTTAACATTTTCTGAACTATAGGTTCAATTTGTCCATAACTCTTATTTGAAGCTTAACTTCAAAGCCTGTTTACAATTGTTGCAATGTAGAAATATGTTTTCTTTATGCATGAACTGATGCTACGGTGAATGACCTGTTAAAAGACATTGATAAGAAACACTCCAAAGCAATTCCTTGATTCTATCAGTATGCAAGGCACAAGAAATTTGTGAATGATTATATTTTATACTACGGTGGTAAGAAAGAAGACTTCAAACGTTCAGGGTGAGTACAGGGTAATTATAGAAGTCTATCTAATTTTAAATGTTACTAAGGGCCCAATTCCACCCAACTTTCCATTGCCTGTGCAGCTACAATGCAGCCTTGAGGAAATAAAAAGGAACAAATGTTCCCTTACCTGGAGGAGGCCTCTGTAACTGCCCCACTACTGCAGGATGCAAGCCTTGTTGGCAAGGCTGCACCAGTGCTGAAAAGTTGGATAGGATTTGGCTTTAAATAAATAGATTACCTATCTGGAATGTGCATGTAACACAATACTTAGACTTGATCCATGTTGTATTTACTTACTCAAAGACAATGAGCACCACCTACATGGTGCTCTAAATAACATGGAGTACAATCTACATGGAGATTGAATTCCTTGTAGCAAATTATTTAGTCCCTTGTAGGAAATAGCCCAATAGTGTTTCTCGGTTCCACATAGCGAACCATTTTTTGCATCTGAGGCAAGTTGTGAGGTAAAACATTTCCATGGGATATGTGCTGTTGGGGTAGTCTAATACAGTTTTGGATCCTGGATTCTGTTTTATAATTTTTTTGATGAAAAAAGTTGAATTATACTTTCTGAAGAGGGTTTTAAAAATATTGTTGTGTTCTATGAAGTAATGAAATTATGAAATCAGATGCAACAATTGAAGATGTGATTTTTTTTCATTCTAGTTGAAAAAAATTCTATCTGATAACAAAACGTAATTTTTTTTCTTCAGAACAAATGACAAGACTGACCTTGATATTATAAGGGAGAACCACAGATTCTTGTGGCGGGAAGAAGATGAAATTGACATGAACTGGTAACATGGGCTGTGATTATACTCATTCATTTTTCTCTTTTGCTAACATTTTAATTAATATCATGTTATCATTTACGGTATAAAGCTTGCATGAAGCACTTAGGAGGTCTGATATGATCCCTCCGTAGCCAAGTATGCTTAGATGGAAATACAAATGTTGTGAATTGCCTATTAAAGGCAAGCTAGGTTTATTTTAAAATGCCTACAAAGCAAGGCACCAACAAATCCATTCCTACTCTGTTTTTTAAGGTATTTTTTTTTAAAACGTACACTTGGTAGTTATCCCCATTAATCTGTATCCTTACTCTAATTTTCTTCTGCATCTAGTGATTGTTGTGAAGGACAAATTTGGTAGTACTTAATCCATAATAATGTCATTGTCTGCTTTCAGGGAGAAGAGACTTAGCAAGAAATACTATGATAAATTATTCAAAGAGTACTGTATAGCAGATCTGAGGAGATACAAAGAGAACAAGGTGCATGCTTAACTCATTTTAATAATTTCTGGGCTGTATTGTGGGCTATCTAAATGTAATAACTTTTTAAGGCAACTTAGGATATGCACTATTGAAAAAACTATACCTAGTCTGTATACATTCATCAGTGGCCGATAATGGGTACTCTAAATAATAAGTAAAGGAAGTATGGCTTTTTAGAGGATGGTTAATTGATCCATTATTGTTTATTGTGAACATCCAACAGCCAGGTGCTCTTGGAAGCAGTCTCTACAATGAATATTTAGCTAAGAAATATTCGTGGACTCACCAGAAGATGCCATAGAACCATAGGAGCTGGTTGGATGTTACCTTTATTTATGTGAGAGTGGGAGTGACTCTTTCTCTCTGATCCACCCATGCCCCCCACATCAAAAGAGATCTGATGTTTTTTTCTTTTATCGCTGTCACATTTATGTATAAATATGCTGCAATATTTCTTTCTTAGAGAGTGACAGCAAATTCAAACCCATTAGTGCAGTTGTGAGGTTAACATTTTTTGTCATTGTATTTCATTATGCAGTTGCTTGTAATGAACCTCATTTACCAATTCACACAGTCTAGAGCAGAGGTTCCTAACCTGGAGGTCAGGAGCCCCAAGGGGGTCAGCAACCAATTTTCAGTGGGTCATGAAGAACTTGGGGCAGCCATCTAAAAAGCTGGGCACCACCATCTCGGAAGCTTCATTTTGACTAGGAAAGAGGTTTCCCCATTAAACTGCCACTTCCTCAATGCTTGTGGCTGTGAGGGAAATTAGCCTTGCTATGGGCTCCTCTTGGTGTGTGCATATCAATCAGATCAGTCAAAAGTATTTATATACCGCTTTTCAACACAAGGGTCACAAAGCGGTTTACAGGCAAATAATAATAATGAAGTTAAATGGCTCCCTGTCCTCACTTTCTAAAAAATATAGAACACCACCTGCAACAGCCACTAGAAAAGATACTGCGCAGGGGTGAATAGGGACAATTACTCTCCCCCTGCTAAATATAAGAGGAACACCACTTGAAAAAAGTGCCTCTTGCCCAGTTAGCAGGGCATATGCACGTGACACTCTCACATTTCTTTCCAAGTGAGCATGTCATGCCCTCCATGTACATGCCTAGGTGAGTCTCCCCACATAGGAAAGAAGAATATAAATACTCTCAAGACTATCCAAAATTTGGCTTTGCCACCTTCATCAGCAGTGGCATAGAGAAGCCATAGTGTGTTCTGTGCAATCTTGTTTTCAGTGCTGAATCAATTACTGAATTCAAAACTCAAATGTCACTTTGATACAAAATATTCAGAACGTTCTAAAAAAGATGTGAGGTTCTTTTGATGTTCAAAAAGTGTGATTTATTAAAAATTCCATTTCCTGCTTAATGACATCATTTCTGGCCCTAGGTCTTTGTGTGTGTGTGTGTGTGTGGGGGGGGTCCCAACATGTTTTTGTACCTAAAAAAGGGGGACCCAGTGCAAAAAGGATTGGCCACCCCTGGTCTAGAGAGTTTTTGGATTGATCTTCATATACCTTTTAAAGCTCAATCTGTTCCACATAAATTGGTGGATAGCATTACTAAATAAAATCATTAAACACAGAGAAGGACAAACCTTGGTGAGGAAGCATCAGTTAGAACCCCTGCTAACTGGGCAAGAGGCACTGTTTCAACTGGTGTTCCTCTTACAGGGGGAGAATAACTGCCCCTCTTCACCCCAGCACAGTCTTTTCTAGTAAAGTGCTGGTGATGTTCTGATTTTTAGATTTTGAGCCCTTTTGAGACGGAGCCACTTTAACTGTATTTTGCCTGTAAACTGCTTTGTGATTTTTTTAAATTGAAAAGTGGTATATAAATACTGTTGGTTAATTGATAGATTGAATAATCAATATGGCTTCTGAAATACCTAGCTTTTCCAAAAATGTTTTCAAGCAAGAAACTCTGAGCATTCACTCAGAGATTGAAATATTGACCTTCCTTGCTCAGTGCTTGCAAGCGCAATTAGGGCAAACAGAGCCCTGATGGCAGGCAAGCAATCTGAAGCTATCAGGGCTGTGTTTCTTTCCAATCCTGTGAACCTGCCTCTGTTTTAAACCTGAAATGGTGGGAATCACTCATCTTATCACAGTTAAAAGAATTTGATCAGGAATATAAACATTTTAACCATGAAAAGCTTATTCTAAACTTATAAAAAGCTTATGCTGACCAAGTTTCGATCAGCTTTCTAATACTGACATTTATTATTTAAGTATTTTGGGTAATACTTTCCTAAGCCATATTCAAGACATGGCCTTCCAGTATTGAAAAGCCCAGGAACATTACATATTGGATTAAAAAGCTGTTTCTCGTCATTGAAGAGCTACTTTTCTCCTAATTTTTTTTCAAAAGAACAATAATGTTTGTAGAAGAAAGCCTAAGGCCACCCAGTCAGCTCTGAGGAATATTAATGAGTAGATGTTACTGGGACATGACAAACAACAAATTTAAAAAAAAATCAAGCACATTTTAATTCTCTTCTTCAGCTGACAGAACTCCATGGCCGGAACAAAATTCTGGCCCTCCACTGCTATAGAATCCTGACAGATTTATGGTGGCTACCAAGTGAAAATTTCAGAATTTTGAGGCAGAAATGAAGAGCAAGTTGAATTATTTTCCTTTGGACATTTGGCAATATAAGCCTCTCCTCTTGCATTTAAATTTTTTTTTAATTTTTGTTATGTTATATGGTTATTCAGGTGCCCCCCTGGGGATTACCCTTTCTGCTCATATATGTTCATAGATAATTCAGATCTTTTACCTTTCTCTTCCGACTTTAAATATTGTATACTTTCATATGTCTTTAAAATGTTATCAAATGCTGATACTCCCCCCCCCGCCAACTATCGACTAAGAGCCCAATCTTAAGCTTCTCTAGCATCCATGGCTCCAGTGGCGCCAAAATTGCTACCACTGGATCCTATGGGGTCAGGGAAGCAGCTGCAGATCTCCCTGGGGTAAGGGAACAAATGGATCTCCTTGGATCTGCGCTATCCAAAAGTGAGGGTGCAAACACTCTTGGACTGACGCATGTTGCATGCATCAGCGCAGCATGGTTGCAAATGTATCATATGGCATGTCTGCACTGATGCAAGCAGCAGTGCCAGCCCAGGGCCAATGATGCAAAGCCTGGGTAAGCCACTCTGTGCTGGCCGAGTTCGGCCAGCATGGGTGTTTTGGGAGGGCGGGAGGGGTGGAACAGGGTGGAGAGGGCCCATGGATGGGCCAGACCAGGGAGGGAGGAGGAGCGCAGATCAGGTTGTTAGGCTGGATCCTAACCCCTGTACCCCGGTGGGGTGGACCTGATCTGGCAGTGTGGATTTGCACCAGAGATGTTATTTATTTATTTATTTATTTATTTATTTATTTATTTTAAAGATTTTTACCCCGCCTTTCTGCCTAAAAAGGCATTCAAGGCGGCAATACAAAAAACAATTAAAAAACAGAATAAAAACATCATAATTTAAAAACAGTGATTAAAAAACAATATAAAAATACAATATACAAATACAACTGTTATCCCCTGGATCGAGTGCAGAAAAATAAAAAATACAAAAAATACAAGACCAGCCAGCCTGTCAGCAACTAAAAGCCTGTTTAAACAAGAAGGTCTTCAGTCCCCGCCGAAATACTGCCAACGAGGGAGCAGTTCTTAGCTCTAAGGGGAGGGTATTCCAAAGTTGGGGTGCCACCGCCGAGAAGGCTCTCCTGCTGGCTGCCACCCCTCTCACCTCTCCTGATGTTAATGTTAATGTTAATAAATGTTAATGCAATTATTTGGTAGGGTTTTTTTTCTGTAAATAAATGGTGCAAATTTGTTTTAATTGTTGGTCTCTGAAATGGTACATCTCTGAAAAAGTTGTAGGTTTTTTGTGTCCAATTTAAGAGTGATTACAAGTACGTACTGCATAATAGCATGTTGGTCAACAACTGCATATATAGTTACCAAATTGTGGGTAGGGCTACAATTCCCAAATTGTGAGTTGTGATCTGATTTTTGGTGGGTCATGACCCAATTTTTGATGGTTTGTGGCAGGTGTGGTGCCACAAGGTTTTTTATTACTGGCAGCCACAAGGCATTCTGGGGATCATAACCGACTGCTGCAAGACATTCTGGGGTGCTACCCAGCTGCCATTTGCCATTGTTCAGACAATGATGAATGTGCTTAACTATGGGTTTCAGAGAATGTATTCCTGTTGTCAAGTGGTACATACCTATAATTTCTTTTGAATAAATAAGTCTTGATTTGTGGCTAAGGTTACCCTGCGGCCTGATCCATGAACCCCCATTTTTTTCAGTTTATCCAAACACAAGAAAATTAAAGTAGCATATACAGCTTTGGAAAGTTGGATTAAAGGAAATGATTTTATATTATCAAGTTGAGAAAGAAGTACCTTTGGAATAACATTAGAATTCTTTTGTACTTATTTGTAAATTTATTATTTCCAATTCCTATCTATGACCAGTAATCAGACTTCTAATTGTTGCTAAATGTGTATTTGCCAAGTGCTTACCATGAGTTTTTCATCTTTTCTAATAGTTTGGATTTAGATGGAGACATGAAAAAGAGGTTGTATCAGGAAAAGGCAAGTTTTTTCGTTCATTGTTTTAAACTAATCTGTATTGACTCTGCTTTCTTCCTCCTGTATTCCATTTTAGGATTGTCTCAAATGATGTACTTTATCCACGACTTACACATCATGTACTGATCTTGCATATGTAATATCCGTCTATCTTAGAGTGTAAATAGAACTCAGTGGGCTCAGTGGGTTGGCACAAGTCCCTCGTGTTGCCCTAGTATTGTTGCAAATGCACTGGAAAGTGTATTTGCAACAACTTTGGAGGAGCGTAGGCCAGCGCAAAGCAGTTGGGCCCGTGGGTGGGTGGGTGGGTGGGCGGGCGGGCGGGCGGGCCTGTGGAGGGTGGTGGAGTACAAATCTGGCTGTTAGGCTGGATCCTAACCCCCATCCCAGGCAACCCCAATTTGGGCTGTTTGGATTTGTGCCACCTATTTCTGCAGCGCAGATCCAAGTAGCCCCATTAGGGCCATTGCTGCATTACCCGGGGGAAGGGTAATCAACTCTCCTTGTCCCGAGTTGCGCTGCAGCCAGCCCCAACCCCAGGTAGGATATGGGGTTGGGGCATGGGGCAGCTGCCTATTCCAGTTTGGGGTTAGGATTACACTCTTAATAATATCTACTAATATCTATTAGTATTCTTCTAGTGGCCTGATGAGTTCTGGAGAACTCAAAACTTGCTTGAGATTTTGTATTCATACCCTACTCACTGAGTCGGCTGACCATGAAGAGATATGCTGGCACGCCAAGAGAAGAAGGCAGTTTCTAGCTAATGCCTTGGTGCAGGGGAAACTCACACTCAAAAGGAGACAGAAACCTGCCTGGCCCTGCTATCCTAGGACACAAAATGTCTGAGCAGTTGTTAAAAATATTTATATACCACTTTTCAACAGGAGTAGTTCACCAAGCAGTTTACACAGTAAAACAAATCAATAAATAGTCCCCTATCTCCAAAGTGCCCACAATCTAAAATATATTTACAGAAGAGACACCAGCAACGGCCACTGGAAAAGATGTCATGGGGTAAAGAGGGACTGTTGCACTCCTGCTAAATATAAGAGGTTCAGAGATGGATTGTCTCCATTTTCCTGCAGTCACACTTGCCCTTCTGAGTTTACAGTATGTTCCCTCCTAGAGGGAAAGGAGATCTAAGTGCAAGGGCAGTATGGGATAATGACTAGAGTCATGGGAATTAGTTTTCTCTCTCTCTAAATTAAAATATAACAATCAATCTCAGGTAGATAATGAATAGCTCCCATAATTGTCTACTGGTAACATGGGACAAAGCTTATTATTTGTTTTAATGCCATAGGACACTAATACATTTTGTATTGTATAATTATTCTAATTATTTTTTTCCAGTTGTAATCTTTTTCAGTTGTAATCGAGTTTGCTTCACAAACATTGCTGCACTGCTAATAGTCGTTGGCACAGGTTAATAATACAGTTCACCACTAAGGGGCACAAGATTCAACATTATATCAAGATTTTCTAACAGTAGTTGTGTAATATGCTTTTTCTGAACTTAATTACAATAACATGATCCTTAGAATTTCTATAGTGCTTTCTCAGTGTACAAACTGCCTCACGTGAGTTATGTTGATATAGTCCTTAAGGTGAATAGAATACATATTATGTTTCCCATATGACGGCTGGGGAGTTGAGGCTGCAAGGGAATCAGTCAGTCAACAGGTACTTATATACCGCTTTTCAACACGAAGTTCACAAAGCGGTTTACAGGCAAATAGTAATAATAAAGTTAAATGGTTCCCTGTCCCAAAAGGACTCACAATCTTTAAAAAAAAAAAGGCAGCCCGCCAGCAACAGCCACCAAAAAGACTGCGCAGGGGTGATGAGGGACAATTACTCTCCCCCTGCTAAATATAAGAGGAACACCACTGGAAAAAGTGCCTCTTGCCCAGTTAGCAGGGGTATGCTAGCAGGGGAATGACTTGCCTAAGGCCACCCAGTGAGAATTCATGTTAGAGAAGAGATGAACCAAGGTAGTTCTGATTCACAGCTCCATTTCTTATGCCCCAGTCCTATCCCCTGCCCCATTAAAGCATGCATCCATGCCATAGGAGGCTGTGCTGCATACTGTGATGGGTGTGGGGAGTTTGGACAGCCTTTAGGAGGTAAGTAAAAGTATTCTTATCTCTTGGTGGGCTGCCTGATTGCCTGTTGGAGACATACGCCTGCCATTTTGGTGGTTTATGTTCAAGAAGGGGTTTTTAAAAAGGGGATAGGATCCAGCATGTGTGACTGCTGTCAGATCTATCCCCTCTCTCCACCAGTACACTACCTTGTTCTCCCCCCACCTCACCACATTATTTATTTATTTTAAAGATTTATATTCCACCTCTCCATTTGCAGGAGCAAATGCTCAAAGCGGCTTCCCCTCCCTCTCATGAATCACTACCAGCGCTGACGTACCTTCACCGGAACAGGTGTGGCAGAGGGCCCCCAGTGCCGCCACCACTTCACCTAATGAATAGTCTCACAGCTTGAAGGGCTTAATTATGTGACCCAGTCTTCACCTGCCTCCACTATTTGTCATTGATGGAGTTGGAGGATAAAAAACACCAGGAAAAATATGCTCGAACATTTATCTCCCTATATTTACACAATGGACCATATGAAAGGCAGAGCGCCGAAGAATAGATGCTTTTGAATTATGGTGTTGGAGAAGACTCTTGCAAGTCCCCTGGACTGCAAGGAGATCCAATCAGTCAATCCTCCAGGAAGTCAAGCCTGATTGCTCCCTGGAAGGACAAATCCTGAAGCTGAAGCTCAAATACTTTGGCCACCTCATGAGAAGAGAGGACTCTTTAGAAAAGACCCTCATGCTGGGAAAGATTGAAGGCACAAGGAGAAGGGGGCGGCAGAGGATGAGATGGTTAGACAGTGTCACCGAAGCAATGAACATGAAATTGGGCGAACTCCGGAAGCTAGTGGAGGACAAGGAGGCCTGGCATGCTGTGGTCCATGGGGTCGCGAATAGTCGGACACGACTTAGCGACTGAACAACAATTTTACACAAACTTGCAAGCTACAGGAGCTCAGCTCCTTGTAAACTGCAGGAGTTTAGCTCTTTGCAGGGCAGTTAGAAGCTATTTGTATCTGATCATTCCATGACTCATCTTTTCATCGGAGGCTCTGCGGGGTCCACCAGAAATCAGGTACCAACCCACAGTTTGAGAAACACTGTTGTAGAAGATGGTTAGTTATTTGTACATGGCCCAAATACACAGTTGCCATCAGTACAGTACATTCATCAACCTAATAATGTATTCATACATTCAAAGGGTAAAGCAACAAAGCTATTGTACTATTATTTTTTGATCTGTCCCTTTGTGTATCTCCCCTCCTTCAAGAAGGGTACGTAAGGGCGCTGTTGCATTTAGTACTTCTGTGAGGAAGGATAGTTTGAGTGCTAGTGACTGCCCCACAGTACCCCAGTGAACTTCATATCCAACCAAGAATTGGAACTGTGCTTTCCCTTGTGTAAGTTAAACACTATCCATTGTATCCTACTGGCTCTCTCTGCTACTAACAGCCCAATGCTAAGACTTCCTTTGCCTGTTTAGAAAGCGGACAGATGACTAACATCACAAAACATTGTTACACTAACATGTCAGCAAGTTATTTCTGCATTGCTGAGAGATATTTTAGTGTAGAATTAACAAGAACATTGCTGCTTTACATTCATCATAAAGTGGAGATTAGAAAGTTATTAACATGCACTTCCAAGGAACCCCCACATCTGTCCCAATATAATAGGATATTCAATGTAATCTAAAATTGTGCTAAAAACCAAGAGCAGGAATGACTCTGGGCTGCCACATCTAGCCACCACTAAAGAAGGTGAACACTAGCAAGCAAATGGTACCACATTACAGTTGAAAGTTAGAACATCCAGAGTCAGCAGTCAATCTGACCTTGCAGAAAATTCTCCAAATACAACAATCACTTACTGCTGCAATCCTAAACACCCTTATTGGGTGTGTGGTAGAAGGTCTACCAAACTTCTTATTGATGGAAGGTCTACCCAGCACAGTGGTACTTCTGAATAAACACCTCATCTACTGAATTTATGCAAGGATCATTATATGCTGCAGCAATTCAAGCCAGGGATGAGATCAGCATGCTCTCTGCTGTTTTTTTTTAGTTCTGATTTTTCACCCTTTCTTTGCTGAAGAATTCTGTTGTGTGAAGATGTGCAGAATAGACAACCCTTTGATAAGATTTATTTCACCCCTTTTGTCTCTTATGCTCTGGGACCAGTCACCATGGCAGCAAGACTTGAAACATGGGCTACAGCCTACACCCCATTAAGATCAAAGAGAGTCCCAACACTGACATGATATTACTCTGGATTCAGTTAAAATAATAGTCACTATTAGGTTTAAAAAAGCCACCAACTCCTTCCTAATTTTTGTTTTGTATAGATGTTCAAAAGAAGATTTAATTCCCTTGATGGAATATATTTTAGATGTTAGGCTTTATAAATGTAGCAAATCTGTAGAAGGGTATAAGCAGCAGCTCAGTGTTCTTTGACTGAAGCTTCAGCACTACAATTGATTTTGCATGGCAGAACTGAAGTATCTGAGGACACCGTCGGTCTATTGGTTAGCAGCTTAGGCAGAACATTCTGAGGTTAATCTTTCAGAAACAGTCCTGGAGATGAGCCTATTAATACAGATTGTCACCACTAGCGAGACATGTGGATGTATCCTTCTCCAAATGGCTGTTCACATCACTTGTAACATGTATGGCATTATAAATACCAGAGTATCAACAACATGAAATGTGAATACTTGAGATTTCATTTAATGGGACATTCACAAACAAAGCTGTCACATGTAGTTACTGAAATGTTACTACTGAAATGTATTTATTTTCAGATAAAATAATAAAATATTATTTCAGATAAAATAATATCAACATAGACCACAATCCAGAGAACTGCATGACTAGCTCTGCATGCCCAGCAGGACTTTTAATTTGTTTGTTTTGAATGTCATTCCTTCTTCATTCCTCCAAGTAATGTGCCAATTTGTTTTTTATAAACGCCTCAAAGTAGCATGTGATATGAGATGGGGCTGCTGGGTCTGATGTTCCAAGGGCAAAAAATTAACATCCCCTGAGTCCCTGGAAATGGATCTGGTACACAGTAATTTTTGTGTGTCCAAGTAATAAATAATAAAATGTTTTCAGTAAATTATTAGCTGTGCCAAATCCTATTAGGATTAGGACCAAATGCTATCCAATTTTCCAGACCTTGTGTAGCTGTCCCAATGGGCTGTGTGCTGCATTCTGTGGTGGAAGGGGAGTCAGGGAGGCCTCCTCAAAGTAAGTAAAGTTTGCAGCTGCATTGGGACCAGAAACTTGGATAGAATTGGGCCTAAGCTAGGGCAGCGCTGGTGGCCTGTGTACTGCCCCGGCAACCACTGTTGTGCAAGTGGTTGTGCCACCAGTGGTAAGCACGCAGGAGCCAGCCGAGATGTCCAGGTAGATCTGTAAAGGTAGATTGGGCCCAGGAAGGCGCCAGGCTTCCTGGGCCAGCTTCACCTCTCTGCCCCATCAACCCTGTTCCACTTTGTCCCTGCCCTGTTTCCCCACCTCTGTCCAATCCCCTGCACCCAGGGTTGTCACCCTACCGGTTCGCTGGGCGGAGTTCCGTCCGTTGTGGGGAGGGCTTCCGCATTGATCGGCAGCGTGATCACTGCATTCCATTGCGTAATGGCGGAAGCCCGCCCGCTGTAGCGGGTGTGCTTTCGCCATAACGCAACCGGAGGCAGCGATCACGCTGCCGATCAACGCGGAAGCCCTCCCCGCAACGGACGGAACTCCGCCCAGCGAACCGGTAGGGTGACAACACTGCCTGCACCCATGTACTGGTGGCAATGGGTATCTCTGGTCCCCTGCCTCTTGGTCCCAGTCACTCACTGCTTGTAGGCTTCGTGTTCCGGCATGTCACGTTTGCAATAGCCTGAAAGCAAATTACTTGAGAGTGAGTCACACTGAAGTTGTGTATCTTACTTCTGAGTGGACATGTCTGTAGAATTGTGCTGTTAAAATATGGAATTTAGGAGTCCTAAAACTATGTATATGGCATCACAGGGTACCACTCTTTACTAAGCAAATACTTATGTAAGCTCTCTAGGAAATAGCCTCAACATATTCAGTTTTATCATAAACCAGATGATCATTCGTTTATTCCTCCTCTTACCTGTTTAACGTACCAAAGTGATTAGACCTGATTTGAACTAACCTAATTTGTTAAATTGTTTTTCTTCACACAAATATTGTGCAATGTTAAGCAAATGTCATGGCAGTATTCTTAAAAATGGATTTTGTTGCCAGTAAGTTACCTGTAGCATGTTATGTTCTAGCTGTTAATCAGTGTATCATTTAGATTATGAGCTCTTTGGGAACAAATATTTATTGACTTATTTTGCTATGTAAGCCACTTTCTGAACTAGTTTTTGTTGAAAAACAGTATATAAGTTCTCATAATTTTTTTAAAAAAGATGAACAAATGTATTTAAAGCTATTTTCTTGTTTGATCTTTCTGCAGGTCAGTTTTCCTGTGGAAGTAAGCACTGTGATGAAAAAGAAGGCTTGAAGAGCTGGGAGGTGAATTTTGGCTATATTGAGCATGGGGAAAAGAAAAATGCACTTGTAAAATTAAGTGAGTCCTATGTACTCTTAGTTTTGGTAGCTATGTAAATATGAATCCTGGTAGCTTTTAGAATGTGTTTAATATTAAATATTTAATACTAAAAGTAATATTTCATAGTATAACTGAAATATATAATCTTTATTGGTGAAGAAACCATAAATCAAAACAAAATAACACAGAACCACACAACAAAACGGAAAAAAAATAGTATTAGTAAGATAATAAAAATACAACATTTCAAAAAATATTAATAAACAATATGTATTATAAACCATAACCCAAAAACAGAAAATACACTTTGCATCTACCGTACATATAGAAGACGCTTCTGAATATCCAAAAATATGACCATATATAACTGTTGCCTGTAAGCCATTCAGATGTTTACTTTTTATTTTAAAGATTTGCATCCTCCCTTACAGGAGCAAATGGTCAAGGTGGTTAACAATGAATATTAAAATAAACAATATAAAAACAAAAAAGAAAAGGGGGTCAATAACATTTTATATGATGCATTATGCATGTCATGCATGTTTTTAAATAGAATCCTTTACTTAGATAAAAGTACTTTTTGTACTTTTGTACTTTTGTTTATTAAGAGTAAGGACTAATACTGACAATTGTGATTAGCATTCATATGTCTGACGTGATTTTTAAATATAACATCATAGGAAAATTGTGAAATGTGTTGTCAAACTTTAAATTATTAAGGAGTTGCACATTTAATTCTTTTTTTCTTTTCTTTAAGGGCTCTGTCCAGAATGCTCTTACAAATTAAATTTTCACCACAGGTAACATACTATTTGAAAGTCATTTAGATCAACGTCTGTCTAATATATCAATCAGTTTTAGCAACTTTTCTGTGGGCAGAAAATAGCCTGGGAAAATTCTACTGGATCTTCGTCCTATACAAGTGGTTGACAAACTGTGGATTGGGATCCACCAGTGGGTCGCAAACCAATTTCAGGTCGGTCATGAAGCACTCAGGGCAGCCATATTGAAAAGATGGGTAGACGGAACACTGGAAAAAGCGAGCGTTGTGTGGTTATTTTGCTCTTGCCAAGGTGTAAATAGGCGTTTTTCTCTCTGATTTAATTTGCTATTGGAAAATGGTTGAGACATAACCCAACTTACTGCTGCATTCTCAGGAAAGCAGCAGGCTCTGGTGTCACAATGATAGCATGTCCGGCAATTACATCACTTCTGGTGGGTCCTGGACAGATTGTCATTCTAAAAAGTGGGTCCTGGTGCCAAAATGTTTGAGAACCACTGTCCTATAGGAACTAAGACATTCCTAGTTCTACAGAAGTACATGCTGTTTCAGTTGTTGAATCCTGGCCACAATGGCAGGACATATTGGGGCATTGATACCCATGTTAAATGACACTTTCATCCTCTTTCTTGGTTAGAGGGCTGAGCACTGGCATTGACATAGTTCTGGGTAAAGCTTTGGTTAGTTCTAGTTCAGGTTAAGCTCAGCATGTTCGAGTCAGCTAAAATGTAGACATTTCTGCGAGCAGCAGGTTTGGATCCAATTACTTTTGTTAGTGCATATGAAAGTATTTTCTCTAAGATGCTAATTCTTATCTAAGGACAAGTGTTGCCAAACAGGTCCCAAGCTGGTGGGATATGGGTTACAATGATGATGCTATTGCTGGGAGATTCCATGGCCAGACCATATCCAGGGATTGTTTGTCAATAGCTTCTCATTGGTCTGGTATGGAGGGAAATGACAAGTGGAGTGCCTCTAGGTTCTGTCTTGGGTCCCATGTTGTTCAATATCTTTATAAGTTATTTGGATGAGGGAGTGAAAGGGATGTTGAGCAGAACTGCAGATGAAAACAAACTGGGAAGGATAACTAATGCCTAGAGAAGATGCAAGATTGTCTTGACAGGATGAAGAACTTGGCAAACATGAACAAAATGAATGTCAATTAAGTGTAAAGTTCTGCATTTGGGTAGGAAAAGTTAGAAACATATGTAAGATTGGGAATACTTGTCTGGGCATGTATGTGTGAAAGGGATCTAGGTATTTTAGCAGATGACCATCTAAACACAAGTTGGCTGCAGGTGGTAGACAGCAGTACAGAAGGCTAATGCAATTCTAGGCAGCATCAACAGAGGTGTAGTATCTAAACTGCAAGAAGTTATGGTATGCTCTGCTGTATTCTGCTTTATTCAGAGCCCACCTGGGATATTATGTCCAATTCTGGACGCTGCAGTTTAAGAGGGATACTGACAAACTGGAATGGATCTAGAGGAGGATGACTAGGATGATGATAGGACTGGAGACTTTCCTGTGAAGAAAGTTTGAAAGAGTTGGGAATACATAGTTTGGAAAAGAGGAGACATAACGATCTAGTAACATTTGAGGGTCTATCATGTGGCAAATGGAGCGGATTTGTTCTTAGTTGCTCCTGAGGGCAGAACCAGGACAAACAAATTACAACAAAGGAGATTTTGATTAAATGGTAAGAAGAACTTCCTCACGATAAGAACTATTTGGCAGTGGAACATTCTGCCTCAGTAGGTGGTAGACTCTCCAGCCTCGGAAGTCTTTACGCAAAGTCTGGATAGCCATCTACTGGGGATGTTGTAGTTGAGGATTACCTGCATTGGCAGGGGGTTAGACTTGACGGTGTGCATCCTTTCCAATTCCTGTTCTCTGATTTGTTTAATTAAAACACATTCTTGCCCTTTTCAGGTTTTAAACTGCTCAGCTTTAAAACTTCAAACTTTTTTAAGGTGTCTTTTTTATAACCTTATTCATATGTTATAAAACACACTGAAAAAAACATATACATTTATTTCTGTTTATAAGGAGGAGAGAAGTAACACCAAAGAAAAAAAGGGAATGTACAGAACAAAGCTCCAAAATGCTGAAATGTAAAAAGTTGAGATTGTCTTCATCACACAAGCACAAGTCAAAGAAAAGAAAGAACCAAGAAGGTAAAGGAAGCCTCAGTATTTAAAATAAGATTGGTTTATATCCTTAAAGTTTATTCTTACTAAGCACTTGTTTCTGCCTTCCCCCGGCCCTTCCCACCCCCCTGTGCTGCCCTCCCTCAGCTGGCCTTAGCTTCTGGGCGCAGGTCCGGGAATCAGTGCGGGGAGTTTGGCACGCATCCTTGCGCAGGCGTTCCTGACTCTTACAGCACGTTTGTAACACTCCTGGGCCAGCACAGGAGACTTGTGTCAGCCCAAAGAGCGCTTAGTATTGTGCTCTTTCTTGGGAGTAAATCCCATTGAATTTAGTAAGACTAATTTCTGAGCAATGCATAGGATGGAGCTGTTAGTTCACCTTTAGGTATGCAATGCAGTATGTACATGCCTAGGGTCATTTACATGAAAAATTGAATGTTTGATACAGTTGCAATCACAGAGGGTAAGAAGAGGTGGCCTAGGAGTGCAGCCCTCCCTGTGATCTTCTCAGCAACTTCCCATTCACAAGGGGAGCCAACGAGAAGAAAATTGTCATGGCAGCTGGGCCATAGAAGGGAAGAGTGGGAAATGGCATCTAGAGATGCAGCCACTGCGAGGGGATAGCAAAATGGAATGAAGATTAATGCCAATCCGATCCCCCTTCTCATCCTCTTCAGCAGCAGCTGCAGCTGCCTCCAAGATCTTCATCCTGCTGTTTCTACTTCAAAAAACACTGGAGTAGGCAGAGTGGACTTCAGCCTTCTTCAAATGGGAGACAGTGAGATGAAGATCTCGAGAGTACCTGCTGCTGCTGCTGGAGGAGGCAGAGGAGGAAACTGCAAGCAAGGAAGGTGCTGGAAGAGGGTGGATGGGGCACATACTAATATATTGAAATTAAAAGAAGGGGATGACTTGCAAACAAACTCACTCATTCCCTACTACTTCAGGCATGGTGTAAGCTTGGGCCAGGATGTTCTTAAAATTTCAAGGATCACTGGTAAATGTTGTTATATGCATGTATAAATGAATTCACAAGTAACTAAAAATTGGAAATGTTGCTTTTTCAGATCAGACATCATCGGATGAATCAGATCATTCTGATAAAGGTAAATAATTTAAATAATGTTCAAGGTCTCATGAAGTTTCTCAGTAGAGACTAGCCACCTAATATCAGTGTAAGGAACAGATTTTGCCCCCTCGGTGCCATGTTTTCTTATTTCCAAAAGCAGAAATTGGCAGCCATTCTTTTATATCAGAGGTTGTAAAGCTCTGTACAAAGGTTAGATCTTTGGGTTGGAAGTTAAAACTGCCTCAGGTAACTTCCTTTTATTACGAGGACCCAGTTTTGCCCTCTTCCTTTTGGATGCCGTTTTCTCCCATGAAATTTAATGGGATATTGCTCCTAAACTGATATTTCTCCTAATTGCATAGATATAACTTAAATGAGGCAAGACTCATAGACAAAATGAGACAAGGACAAGAACGTGTGTGTGCGCGCGTGCCCGCATGTGTATGCGTCCTGGTGTGCATATGTGACCATTTGAGAAGAAAAGCACACAATGTATAGAAACACACTTTCCGTTTCTATGCACTGCTATCCTCAATACATTTTCCTGGGAGTAAGCCCCACTGAACGTAGGGGGACTTATTTTTGAGTAGGCATGCATAGCATTGTTCTGTCAGTTACTATTTCAGGTTGAAAAACAGACTAGACCTACCTCATTCCTAGCCCAGTTAGGCTAGAAGAGCCATTTTCTACCAGTGTGCTGAAGCACATTGGTGTGCTGTGAAAGGTTCACAGGTATGCTAGAGAGTTTGGAGCACAGTAGTTGAAAATAGCTGAAAAATTTGGCTGGATTCTGCAGCTCTGTTTCTGAGCCAGCTGAGGAAGAGGAATAGACAATTTGTTATTACAGACAATTGCCCTAGAAACAAAACTGCAGATCCTGGAAGACTCCCAAAGTTTTGGAATAAAAGCAAACTATATAGTGCGTCTATCAACATATTATTTACATTACCAGTTCTTGTCCCATTCCATCATCAATTGGGTTGTAGATCAGGCTTCATGTATTCTTTCAGTTGTTTATTGCATTAATGTATAAATGTCAATTAGACATAGTTTAACATGCAAGAAATCATACAGCAAAATTATTTTTTTAAATGTTAACTCACTTTATTATTTGACAGATTTAGGCCAAAATGATGAGCAAGACAGTCCTTCTGAGGCTGACTTTTGGAAGGGTCCTCCACAAGACACAGGAGAGAAAACACGGTTAGTCCTGGGACCAATGGCTTTTCTGCTTTTAAATGTTCATGTCTATTTAGAAGAAAGATTACTACTACTACTTCTATACCGCTTTTCAACAAAAGTAGTTCACAAAGCGGTTTACATAGTAAAAGCAATCAATGGTTCTCTGTCCCTAAAAGGGCTCATAGACTAAATAAAAAAACTCAGAAGAGATAATAGCAATAGCCTTTGGAGTGATAATGTAACTCAAAATTAATAGCCTTTACAGTATTTTCTGGCAAAGCTCCTCTATGATTGCAAGTTCAGATTAGTTGCTCAGAAGAAAAAAAGATGAGAACTTCCACGCCACAGACTCATTTTCCTCTTTATTGTAGTATTACTAAAATAAGACTGTATTTATCTTCCCTCTCTCTTTTTAAACTGTGAGCAAACCATTGTGAAAAGCCTGGTCAAATCCTTTCTTTGCAACTATTTAACATGCTTGATCAACAATATTATCACTGCTATTTGTACCAGTGTTATTAGCTTGTACCATTGGTGCAGCACTTCCACAATGTCATCAGTGCTTTGTAGCTGTACACTGACATCACATTATGTTAATGTCTTACCATATTTTGCCAGCATAGGCCCTGTCTTACATGCAACTGTAAGGTATTGGCCTGTACTGCCATCAGTAACTGGAGATGAAAATTGCATGTTCTTGCAGTGATCTTTAATAACAACTTCTTTATTTTTCAGGGAGGAAGAATTTGATGAGTACTTCCAAGATCTGTTTCTTTGAAAAATGTTGTGGAAATCTTAAACTAATTTCTTATGGTCATCCACATTCATAAATAAATATCAGCTTTTCATATTTCATGCAACTTTTTTTTATAAATACCATGGGTTGTATCCAAAGACAGTCACTTAGAAGTCTCACTGAAATGAATGGCTTAAACTCATGACAAACTTGTCTCATTTGGTTTCAGCAATGCCTAATCAAGATTAACTTCCTTTGGGTACAACCTGGTTTTAATTATATAGTGCATGGGAATGATTCAGCACATCTTTTCTCCACTGGACCATTGGACTTTTGACATACTATATTTTTTAATGTTTGCAATAATGTGGCCTAAGTCCCTTTTTAAAAAACGAAATACCTGCTTCATAAATTATGATAGCATCTTGCTGATAATTTTACATAGCTCAGCATTTAGAAAATCATCAGATGGAGAAGAATATGAAAAAAGCACCAGATTTGCAGGTGGTGAATGCTAGAATATAAAAACAGCGAACAAGACAAATGATCATTTATTTTTGTCCTAATTCTACCAACTTATCTGGGTTTGGGGAAGGGAGAGCACCAAGACTGATGTATAGATGCTTTTCCATGGAGCTAGGAGCTGGCCCAGCATCAGCCATTCATGCAAGCTCTGAACTGCGGTTGTTCAGCACAGGAACAACTATGCTGATGGTAACTTATCTTAATTTTCCAGCAACTCTACTACGATGATTGATGCCTTTCTGATCCTAAATACATTTTCTCAGAAGTCCAACCTAGATCATTGGCTTCCTTCTAGGCAGTGCTTATGACTACAACCCTACAGATCAATTCTATTTATAGGATGACCAAACTGCATTTATTTAAAAGCCTAAGTTGTATTTGATACGTATTTAAGTTGCCTTATGTGCCCTACAGGGAGACAGGCAGGATGTAAATCAAATGTATGAATTAATAAAGATGGTATGCTGGTTGATACTGTATTTTCATTGTTATGTGTCTATAGCTAAATATCAGGAAATGTGAAATTACTTTTATTATTCCTTAATTCAAAATCTATATAGCTAACTCTTTTTTAACTGTAGATGACTTGTCCGTGAGGCCAATCAAGGTGGTTGCTTCAAGTGGCATATTGGTGGATCACCTGCCTGCATCATTCATTCTAATCCACTCCTTGAATTTGGAAAGGGAAATGGAGTGGAAGTGGGGAGGAGAGGAGCGTGGTAGGCTACAGTACCACACTCCTCTCTCCCACTTATCCTCTTCCACTCCATTTCCCTTTTCCTTCCCTTTTCTAATCCAAGGAGCTAGAGCTGGTATGCTGCTAGGCAAGGGGGATATGGCTTCAGGTGCTAGGAGGTCTTGGGCCACCTAGAAATAGATACATGAGACAGGCAGGCCAATCCTAACCTGCACTGGTGTAGCCAGGCTGCATGGCCTGAAATATATCCAGGGGTTAGGAGGCAGCTGGAGGTGAGGGTATGGGATATTTTTCCTCTTAACCCAAGTAATGCCCCAGACAGATTATGGGTCTTCTTAAGGTGGCCAGCTAGCTATATCGGTGGCACTAATCGGGAAAGTCTGGTGTAATGTTGAGAGGCCTGGGTTGAGATATGACCGAGGAGGCCTCTACAAATCCCATCCCCCTCCTGGGTCTGATCTGCCCCCCTGTTCCTCTCTCCTCGCACCCAGAAACACACTTCCCTTTGTATGCCCGTCTGCTGCCAGATGCAACCTTACCTGTGCCAGGAATGCCTGGATGTGGTATTGGCCTCCCCACCAGCATAGCTTACTCTCTGGGTGCTGAAAACGTGCTTTATGGCATGTTTGCGATACTTTTGGCCAGAACAGCAACTGCTGTGCTGGCCAAAGATGGAGTTTCAATTGCACTCTGATTTGATAAAAGAACTTTACAATTATTCTGTTTTTACCTCAAATAGTATTCTCTTTCACATATTTTTTTATAAAGTTTTATTTTTCGTGTTGTGTTTTTTGTTATTATCAAACAAGTAACTCCAGTAATTATTTCTTGTTCTGATGATAGTATGGTGCAACTTGTCACATTTTGTTTTAATAAACAAGTGAGATGAATTATTTGGGGGGGGGAACATGTAGCAGTGAATAAACAATAATCTTGCTTGGCAACACAATCCTAATCATGTCTGTTCAAGAACAATTTCCACTGAGTTAAATGGGATTTAGTCCCAGGTAAGTTTGCATAGGATTGTAGCCTTAGAGCCAAATCCTATCCAAATTTCCAGCCCTAATACAGCTGTCCCAATGGGGTGTGTGCTTCATTCTGTGGTGGAGGGGGAGTCAGGGAGGCCTCCTCAAGGTAAGGGAAGCTTTGTTTGCTTACCTTGGAGCTGCATTGCAGCTGCATCAGTGCTAGAAACGTGGATAGGATTGGGTCCTTAGATTGTAATTCTGAACATGTAGCAGGACAAGAACATACTAACATTTGAACCTCACTCTTCTTCCCTCCCTCCATCATAACCTAAACCCATAGTAATAGAAGTAGTCTACAGAAGAACTATTATACAGTTTGGTCCTTGGACAAAGGGGACTCATACAGAAATTTTCATTTGCTGAATGACATTTACATTTACTCCATCTGGGAAAATATAGTGAAATATAAAATAGCATGCCTGTTGTTTTGAAAGTTGGGAATTAGAGATGAATGTAGTAAAGGACATGACTTTGTTTTAAACCAGTAAGAGAACACATTCATAACATATTCATGGAAAGGTTTTTACATGGTGCATAGCTCAGATAAGTGTCAATAAATCTCTACATTTACCATTAATTAAAATAATTACATTTTTACAATTCTTACATACAGAGAGGTGGGCAGTATGAAAATACACATTAAGGGTGTCCTTGAATAGCAAAGAAAGGTAGCCTACTGTGTGCGAAGGCTTCTTTAGGTAAGAAGGTAGCTTTAAAGGTTAATACTTTGTCATCTTACAAGCTTGGTTGGGAGCCACATCCAATAAGCAGCAATCAGCTTATGTATGTGTAACTTGTCTCTCAGGGCTTTGTTGTTGCTATATTTGCTGTTGCAAAGACTGTATGTTGGCTGCCTGTCGTGGATGTGTAACTTTTATACATCTTCACAATACAGTTATAAAAAATGGTATATTACATATCAATTATGCCAGTTTTGCTTAATACAAAGTATACAATTAAAAACCACCTTAGTATTTCCTTCTTGTATCTACATTTATTACAGAAAAATAATAATTTATATCTTTAGATGGCATTTTCAAAGTTCTCATAAAATATTTGGCCCAAGAATCAAGAATACAACAAACCAGAAATGGCATGTAGGACTATATAATTTTATACATTATATTTTGTATGTATTTGACCATGCTTTGAAAGTATTGCTGTAGCTCTTTACAAGCGCACAGAAGCAGATATCATACAATGCTGTTTGCTGTTTACATCTCCAGCCTGAAGGTTTTGCGAGTATGTGGAGTTGCAAAAACAAAATGGCAGACTTCATGGAATATTTACTACTTAAATGGTGGGGCATCCTAGTCACATAGCACATTTTGAAAAGTTGTTCATATCTTGTCGATAGAAACTTAATGCACTTCTGATTTATCTTGGGAAAAAAATATTTCCATTGTTCTGGGGGTTTAAGCCGACATTTTAAAGATCCATCAGTGTAGATTTGATGGTGAGTCTAATCCATAGCCTTTCCTGAATTGCTGAACACCTGTATAGACATCCTGGAGGCTATTCCTAGCAGATAGGGAACATCTTTCGCCCTATCTTTCCTGTTGTTTGTGGGAGCAGGATCACAAATGAAAAAGCTACTGTCTTGTGATTCATATTTGGGCTAGGCTGTTAAGCACACCTATATGGACATACAGTCATCTTTATGGAAATCAGAAGGTCTTCATTCCACATAGTGGCCATAACCCCCTGTTTCTTATACAACATCTGTGTACACACCTGAAGTTTTCCAGACATCTGGTGCGTGGTTCCTAGCTTGACTCACTTATACATGTGTCAAAGTGTCAAAGCTGCATTCTTCAAAGCTCAGAGCTGATGACAGGGAAAAGTAGGTAGATAGCTGCATTCAGGGCTTGTAGTTCATGGTCACTGTGCCTAGGGCTGAATTGGAAGTGGGTTATATTGTTTTCCATTCTGTGAGCATTATTACTAATTCAAGAACTGAATTGTATATTTCAGGTGGAAAGAGCCTTTCCCCAGTTTATAAACAGACCATTACCCTATATGTGATCTGGTGTACACAGCCCTTCTTCTCTGTTAACTTTGTGCCATGGGGGTTGCTACAGCACGACTCCTTCCACCCCACAAAGATAATGGGAGACGCTTGTGCTATGACGCCTCTTCATAAAAATATTTCATCTCCCCAAAACTGGTGCAACGCTAGGATAGGGATGAGTGGCAGCATAGGTTTCATTTGGATGGCTAAGGTTAGTCACGGTACAGGAAAATGCTAATGTACCTCTCATGCCACAAAGTTAGTGTGAGTAGCAAAAGACAGTTTTTGTGCACATAGGTTCTGCATTCACTTCAGTGGATATAGCAAAACAACGTATGCAAGGCTTGAGCACATATATATCCATTCAAATAAATAGGGCATCCCTTGTGGGTGAGAGAGCTCTGTGCTTGCAGCGGAGCTTTTGCACCCAAAGGAAAGGAATCAAGGTGTCTGGGTGTGCAGTGGGCCTGTTTGTGGCACAAATCTGAAGCTAGATTTACAATTTCTACAATGACATGTTCTATACCTTAATTTCTGATTATACAGAGAGAGAATGTAAATATTAATCAGGTGAAGGAAATAACCATAGTATAAAATATTCCTATCCATTTGTAATTAGGGATTATAAATTGTACAACATAGCGCTTATCAAATCAGACTGAAAGTAGTGTAAAAATAATTGTTTTCTGATAGTTTTGCAGCTTTATTGTGTTAGATAAAAAACCCTCTGTATAAATTAAGAGTGACAGCAACCAGTGCCCCAGAAATTAATCCATAATCCGCTGATTTTGTAAAATAACCTCAGGCTATATTCCATCCATCCTGTATGATTTTTCAGTTTTCACTGGATGCTGCCACTTATCATTCCATTAGTAATGGTAGATGTGTAAGGACAGAAAAGTCTATGCTATTTTATCCTTTTCAGAAATCCTTTGGGGTGCACTGAAGTTCTTCTTAGATTTCTTCCACTGTAGTAGAAATATAGTCCAAGCAATGTATAGTGCCATTGAAATTATAAAATTGTACATGTTTTTGATTTGCTATCATCGCCGCCGCCGCCACCTCCTCCACCACCACCTCCTCCACCACCTCCTCCTTCTGTTAATAAAGGCAGAAAATAAGTAAAGTGTTAATAAGGTGAGATCAGTGGCATTAATTAGGCACTTAGCAAAGTTTACTTGATAGCATAGCAAGCCACGTGTGTTTGACCATTTGCAAACTCAACATGTTTTCAACATTTGTGCATTCTTTGATAAATAACATGGCTAGCAACCACAGTTTTCCTTCTGACAGAGCAAGAAACTTGAAATTTTCACCAAATGTTATGATTAAATCTCCTCAAAGGGCAAACACATACTGAACCAATGTTACTGGAAAGTTTCAGCCCAATCCTATTCCTCACCAGCCTGAACAATGCAGTATTGCCAACAGAGTGTGCACTGCATACAGGGGTGGGGGAAGCAGCCTCCCTTCAGAATGGGGGTCTTTATTTTGCTAAAGAATTATTTATTTTGCAAGTCCTCAACAAGCTGTGCAAACTGCCTCTCACCTTCAGAGCCATTCCACATGGCAAGAGCAAAGCAGAGGCATCTCCTCCACTTTGCTCTCACTTCCCAGAATGGTTCCAATGGAAAGGGGGAGCATGATGAGGCACCTTGCAAAACTTAGCACTATGACGTTCCCAGAGATGCTCCTGGGGAGGACTACCAGAAGGCCAGATTTACCAGAGGTAAATAAAACATTTTTTTTTTTTGCAAACATGTAGCTGGAGTAAATCTGAGGAGAGCTGAGGGCATGCAAGTCTGGAAAAAAGGGGGATAGGGTCTTAGTATGTGCTGTGTACCCCACGATTATCCCCATTTTGCCTCTGGTTGGGCTGAGATTTACACCATTCTGTCCTGAACCATCCTGCCACCACCTTACGTTCTCTCTCTAGGACCCATTTGTGCACATGTGGACCTCTAGTCATGTGCACTGGTGCCTCTGAAATGCACACAGCTGCGCAGCTTTCACACCACTGGAACAGGGTTTATGGCAGCAGATCACAAGATCCGCTGCTATGGACCCTGAGTCATGTACACTTTTTCCTCTAAACATGCATGATAATGAAAAGATTTTTTTTTTTGAGTGTATGAAAAATTAATTGCCAAATCCCAAACTAGTCAGAGGTTTTCTTTCAAATGTTGCCATGGGTTTTTGTTTGATACGTTGTAGTTTAGTTAACTATTGCTTTCCAGTTCATTTAAATTATGAGACCAATATTCACCATGTTACTACTTTATTTACTCTTTCACCTGCCCTGAAATGTGTCACATGATCAGTGGCCTACACTCTGAAATGTTTGACTGTAATTAGCAGCATGATATTCAAAATATGATTCAGCTTGCAATATCTCATATTCTGTTTGTTTTCTGTACTGAAATTTCCACTATAGTGGTTCACAAAATAAAATTTTTGTAAAACAAGAGTTGACAGAGTAGACAAACAGTATACAACACCGCATATTACAATAGGCAGCCCATTCTAAATAAATTCCACCGTGGTGATGCAGCTGCATGGGCTACACTTCATCTTTCATGGGAATTTTGGCTGCTGTAGGTCTTCTAAGATGTAAGGGGAGATTTATCCCCTTGCCTTGGAGAAAGTCTCAGCAGCCCCATTGGGTCAATCCATATGTGTAGTAGCTATATCACTGGTGCAAGTCCAAGTAGATCTGTGCAGGTGGATTTGGACTGGGAAGGGGGATAGGACACTGCTCACACTGGCACTGCTGATCCTGCCCCCTCCCAGGGTCAACGCAGGTCAAATGTGTGGGTCCTGACCTGTAGGTGGTCTAGAACACTGTTCCCACTGTCTTCTGGGGTTGGTAGTTACTGAATTCCCTTATAGGGAGAGTTTTACTGAAATCTAGGCTCAGATGTATGAGTCCCAAATCCAAGGATAAGGAGCATGAACCTGTATAACTAAATCACAAAAATTGGCTAACATCTTTTAACCAGATAGTAAATTGGACTATTTTGTTGAGTATTATAAATGTGTCTGGGGGCCCCGGGATGGCATCTGCCTCCCCAGGGTCCAGGCGTCTCTCTGGGACTGAAGGAGAGGAATTCTTTTGCTCCTTTTTTCTACTTCAGAGCAAGCAGGGATAAAAGCCCCTCCAGCTGATGATGAGGGTCAGTGGGGGCTGCAGCTGGCTAGTGCAGATGTTGGCCGGCCTGTGACATGTCAAGTCCCATCAGGAGAGAAGGTGTCAGATGACGGAACTCCCCTCCTCCCCATCAGACCAGCTGAGGCCTATATGGGGAACCTCCAGCGGGTCACAGTCCCCATTGCTCCACACTCCTTTTTTCTACTCTATTTGTACCTGTACAATGATTCCATGTTGATATACCACATTTGATCAACATTTTGGATCTTTTTTTTTTTTGCGGGGCAGGGGGTACTTTCTTTTACTTTTCATTGAATGTAGTTGAGTGGAATATAACTTTGGCAAAAACTCCCCATGTTCCAGAAGCTATACTGTATGTATGTGTAGTCTTGTATAAGAATAAATACTTCACAGCACACCTTACCTCTTTTGGCAGCTTCTTCCTCCTGTTTTTTCTTTTCTTCCTCAATAGCTTTCATCCTTTCTTCATACACATCAGCTCGTGACTTCCATTCTACTCGATTGTTTTGAAGACCATCAAACATGGGTGTAATTTCCTTATGAAACCTTGAAAATTCCTGAGTAAGCAGTGCAGTGTCATAAATTACCCATTAATGGTGAAAATAGTGCATTTTTAATTATAGCATAGACATTTTTGATATGTACATATAATCTAAAAGGCTATGTGGAAGATGCCATGACAACATGAATATATTTTTCTTTATGATCTAAAACATAGAGGGTGGAACTAAACACTTGGCAGCGAACAAGATTCCAAATTTTCATGTTTGCCTCTAATTTGCAAGCCTGAGAGAGCAATCCTATACTGTGCTGGATTGGCAAGGCCGGCTGGCCTGTGCCGAATCCAACGCAGCATTGGGGAGGCTGGAGTCTACCAATGGCAAGGGCACGTTTGGTAAATAGCAGGTGCAGATCCGAGGAGACGGCATGGCCCAAATCGGGCTTAGAATTTGGCCTTATGGCCGCCTCCCAAGCCTGCCAAGTCATGGATGGTTCAGGAGAGGAGCATGGTGGGTAGCTGGCCAAGCAGGGGGAAGGGGGTCGATTATGGTGGCAGCAGTGCACAATGGGATCCTATCCCCCTTTCCTGGCTCAGACCTGCCAGGCTTATCAGCTAAATAGTGGTGGGGTGAGGTGGGGGTGAACTATGGGCATTTCAGAATAGAGAGTGGGGTAGGCGGGGGCGTTTTGGGAGAGGGAGTGGATCTAAGTGGTGCCAAGATCCTGTCCCCTTTCCCCCACTCCAAACACTCCCTGCCTCCCCTCGGATTAATGTCATCAAAATATCTGGTGCGGGTCTGAGAAGACCCATTGGTGGCCAAGCCAAGAGGTAAGTAGAAAATACTTTTCTTGCCTCTTGGGCCATCTGGTTGCGCCCCACCCCCCATAATATGCAGCATGCACTCCCTTGGCACTGCTCCATCATGGTGGGGGGTAGGATTGGGGCGATAGGCAGCTAACAATAATTAACAGAATTTTTTTTAATTAATTGAACTACGTAAATAAACAGTTACTACTGTATTTTGGTGTAAAGTAAGCTAGTATTATTTTTCTTGAAATGTAACAATATGAAAAGCATTAAGTAATACTAGCAGGAGGTTTGAAATTGCTTCCAATTCAACTATTTCAGCAACTCTATGAGGTTACGCTCAGTGCGCATACTCAACAAGATTTTTGATGTCTAAACGTTGAATGCTATAAAAACTGAACAGTATGCATGGGAAGGCATATTCTTACCTTGTATACAAAGGTACATACAAAATCAATGAAACCCACTTGCAGCTTGGGCAGTTGCTCACTTTGGTTCCTGTCCATCATAGGCTAGAAAGGAGAGAAGCAATTCGTCAGTGGGAATACTTGAAGTGTCATCAGTAATTGTGTATTTTTAAAATCAAAAGCGATACATTGAATAAAATACTTCTAATCAATATTGCAATATAATACTTACAATTGGGTTTTGCTGTAGGACAGTTCGTTCAAGATCACCTTGCTCCCAGAATTCATTTGCGACCATGATTGCAACCTGGAAATGATGAATAATTTTTATTTGAAGATTCGGAAATAATTGTAAATCAGTATTTTGTGAGCTCCACAAAAGTGCCAAAGACGGCATTTCTTGCCATTATAGCTGTGATTATTTAAGCATGTGACTGACATGTAAATGATGTAGAAATCAGCTAGAATTGTGACACATTTTAATTTTGTTGGGATAATACCACAGTCATGTCCTGAATCCAAATTTATCCCATACAGCAAAATCTCTGAATTTGAATGAATTGCAGCAAAGGAAGTGTGGTATGACTGTATATACACAGTGTTAATCTGAAAATATTTAAAGCTTTGCTGGAAATGAAGGTTTCATTCCACTCTGCTCACTAACATGCTGGCTTTAGCCTGAGGCACAAGGGAGATATTTTATGGACAATTGCCTCAATTGACGGCTAGGAGAAGAAAGCCAAGAGCCTGGTCTGAACCCAACATTAAAAATCCTAAGTAGCCTGAGCCTAACATACCTTAGAAAACCCCTTCAACCATATCTGTCTCCCCATGCCTTACAATCTGCAGGTGTATTCATGAGGTGAAAACTGCTGGTGGATAGTAGCACTCAGACTACACCACCCATCAGCCCTTTCATCTTTCTGATCAGAGAGAAGGACCATGTGGAGGAGAAAAATGTGTTGTGCATGCAGCACAATTAACTCTTGGCAGGCTATATGCCAGAGCAACAGGGGGAGGGAAAGGAATCCCTTTGCTACCACTGAAGTAAGTAAACTGTTTGGGATGGGTGAAAAGTTGTGGGGAGCACTGCTGAGGCAGAACTGAGTTTCTTCGAGTCCATCCTTCCTTAGAAACTCCTGAATCTGTTTTCAGACTAAACCTAGAAAATTTTAGCAACACCTCTAACTGTCTAACTAGGAAAGAAAACATCAAGTCATGGTGGAAAAGTCAATAAAGCTGTTGTCTCAGGATCAAAATGTACATTGCTTTAAATGAATGTGTTGCAAATTGCTTATGCCAATGAAAGCTTTTTTTCCTGGGGGAAAAAGTGTATGAGTGACGGGTGTGCAATCCAGATTGGAACCACTTTGCAGAGACAAAGTGTTAAAAGCTCCTTTGCCTTATGGTTCCAATCACATTTGTGTTCCCTTAAATGTACTCAGTGGCATAGCTAGCAGGGGTGGACTGCACCGGGTGACACTCTTGGGGTTTGGGGTGGTGGTGGTGAAACCACTAGTGGCAAAATTGTGGAAATGGTATTTAAGAATAATGCCATCACGATACACACACTAGCTTTTTTTTACTCAGTGTTGCCCGGGTAACAAATGTCATCGGGACTATCACCAATCAGCTTAGCGACCCCGAAAACTGTGGATTTGACACTTATGTCAGTTAGTTCGGACATTTTATTTTGCACCCCTTCTCACCCCCCATGCCGATGGGGGCTGAATGTGGACGCAAATGGCATCGGGAGCATCACTGTTTGTCTCGGCGACCCCGGAAGCTATGGATTCAACACTAATGTCGGCCGTTTTCGATCATTTTTACATGGTGCCCCCTGTGCACCCCCACCCCTGGGGCACTAGGGGGGAAGTACCCCCACAGTATTTGTTGCCAGACCGCAAGGCATACGCATACCAAGTTTGGTGTCAGTCGCTCCAGGCGTTCTAGCAGGGCATGGTGGATATTTTGTTTTGTACCCCTTCTCACCCCCCACGCTGGGGGGGGGCGAACCCATAGTCAAACGGCATCAGGAGCGTCGCTGCTCATCTCGGTGACCCCGGAAACTACGGATTCGACACCAATGTCGGCCATTTTCAATCATTTTTACGTGGCACCCCCTGTGTACCCCCACCCCTGGGGGTGCTAGGGGATCTGACCCCCCCCAGTGTTTGTCGCCAGACTACAAGATGTATGTGTGCCAAGTTTGGTGTCAATCGTTCCAGGCGTTGCAGAGCCTATGCGGAACATACGTACACACAAACGTACAAAGGTACAAACGTACAAACACACGTTCTGTTTTATATAGATAGATATATAATTTATTATATTTACATATATTTACATATATTTCATGTATATATATAATATAAATTTAATGCAGGAAGTAATGAAAGAAACCGGAATACAGATAATTTATCTGTATTCTATCAAAAGTAATAGCCAAGTAACCAGAAAAAGAAAACACAACTGCCTTATGTAACAACAAATGGACTTCCTTCACTCAAAATTGACCAATGAGACTGATTGTTCTGAAAGCCAATGAGGTGTTGTTTTGCCCCAGCATGGAACTAATACAATGGTAGTTTGAGTCAGCTCTATAATTTCATGTCATGACTAGTACTTCCCCTGGGCCTCAGAATGCCTCATAACGGCGTAAAATGGGCATTCTGAAAACCCTCTGGACCCGAACAGCTCTGGTCATCTTTGGATGGGACTCTCCCCCACAGATTCTGAAATCTGTAGCCTCTAAATCCACAGATATCGCAAGCCTACCTGTACAGAAAATTCAGTACAGGAAAATGGTGCACTTCACACAATGGATAGTTATGATGTAGAGTGCCACATGATGTAGTAATGGCAACTGGCTTAGTGGGCTTTTAGAATGGATAAGATAAAGGTTAAGTCTATCAATAGCTATTAGGCATGTTCTGAGACAGTATATGTCATATTGTACAGTGAATGCACATGTCTCCTCAGTTGCTGGGGAGCAAACAACAGGGAAGCATGTTCTCTTCACAAGATTCTTGGCTTTACAAAGTCATCCAGCTGGTAGGACTGCCAAACCCTCCAGGTTTGGCCTGGAATCTCCAGAAATCGGTATCAATTTTGGGATGACTCCTGATGTGATCCTGGAGACTTTTAACAGGTTCTCCTTGACTTACTGAACAATCTTATGCATGTCTATTCAGAAGTAAGCTCCACTGAGTTTATTAAGACTTACTCCAGATGTGTGTGTGTAGGACTGCAGCAGCCTTACATCCTAAGCCCTATCACACCCATTGCTCCAGCCAAAACAATAACCACTGGATCCTATAGGCACCAAGACTACTGCTGGGGCCTCCTCGGGGTAAGGGAGAGTTTGCTCCCAATGGGTCTCCTTGGCTCTGCACCTGAGTTTGAACAGGCACAGAGCCAAGGAAACACATGTCCGGCTGCCCAGTTTGCAAGAGGGATCATGATACAGTGGCAGAAGCTGCCAACATCCCTGCCCCCTTTGTGGACCTAATCCTCCCCTCCCTCCCTCCAGTTCTGCCCCCTCCCTGCCTCTCCCCTGTCCAAAAACACTTACTGCTGGCTGGTGCTGCTGGAGTTGTACTTGCCATGCTGAGGCTCAGAGCTGACTGACACGGGCGTTACTTACTCTCCAGGTGCTGCAAACATGCTTTATGGCATGTTTATACACCCAGAGTCAGTGGTACAAACGTATCATCCACAATAAGGCACTCAGAATTGGGCCCTAAATGGTTTTTATGTAATATTGGAAAAAGAAATCGCCAGGAATAGCTTCTGTCACAGCTGGCAACTTCTTTAGTTTGATCCAGCAGGGCTGTCCTTAAGAATTTTTTAAGCTGCTGCATTTCCATATTATTATTATCTTTGTAAGCTACTTTGGGGAAACAACTGAAAAGTGGACTGTACATTTGGAAATAAATATTCCCTGCTGGCCATGTACTCATTTCAACAAAAAATGTCAAAAAAAATTCTAAAAGCATTGCATATTTTATATGAATAAAATTCTAAGCCATAGTAACTTTGAAAGTACGCACCTTACTTTGTACCTCCCAAGGCTTAGTGATAGCGGACAAATCGCAACCAGTCATCATCATAGCCCTTTAAATAAAAATAATAGACTATATTATTACTAATAAATATTTTTATACCGCTTTTCAACATAAAGTAGTTCACAAAGCAGTTTACATAGCAAAACAAATCCATCATATTAGAAAAAAAGGAAAACTAACAATTAAATGTTGGAGGGAGAATAAAATAAAGTTGGCCTACATGATTACTTCTTTTTTTGTTGGGTCCATTGATATGTATTTAATAGCATCCTCTTCTTTTTCCATTTTTTCAATTGCATCCACAATCTTTTGAAACATTGTTCTTTTTCTGTGAAAATAATATCACGATTAGTATGTAATGGACATATTTGAACAGGCTCTTTCTATGGTCTGTCTGAGCATTTCAGGTCCCAGGTGCTCAACAAAAACAAGCCTTGATGGAAATTAAGCACTGAAGTTTATTGTGCTATGGTTCTAATTGTGAAAGTAAACTTTTGCTAAAATTTACAATTGAACCACATGATCAGTCTTTTAAAATATACCCCAGTGAGTATCAATGAGCACTGCATTTGAATGGGACATAGGTAACACTAATGTTGACAAGGGTGGAAAAATCATTCATATGATCCATATTTTAAGTTTTTGCTTTCATTGTTATTAACCTTTGAATATTTTTTTAAATGCAGTGAGTTCCAAGAACGGGAAACTGTATTTTGCAAAAGAAATACTTTTAAATTGTCATTCTGCCAGTCATCATAGGAACTATATTTTAATTTTTATGACAAGAAGGAAAGGGCTTAGCACTTACTTGAAATATAAAGCCAAGTCAGTTGCTATAATTGCAACTTCAAATAAATGTATAACGGTTTCAAACTGTCGCTTATTTAGGTTCTGGAAGATGTTTAAACTCTGCAAGATGGAGAATTTTACACATTAGTACTGCAGTACTGCACATAAAACTATGTTATCTTCATAACATACTGTAAGTTATCTATTCTTATTTCACCCACTGTAGACATTTCTTAAAATTAATCCAAAGCCAAAATAAAAAGTAATGGGGACCAATACCGAAATTAATTGATTATATAGCTAGCAGCAGGTAATAAAAATACTTTCTGCTCAAAGCAAGTAGAAATAATTAGGAAACAGACCTCATCCTGCAGCAAAGTTTTACTGTACTCTAGATGGTGCCTTTCTAAAATGGAAGAGCCGTGAAGTCTTGCCAGTGGAGCCGCCGACCTGTTGAAACATAATTATAACATGAAATACTTTGTACGGTGTAATTTGGGCCCGTAATGATTACGTGATGGGCCCGTTTATTTTATTTATAAACATGCAATTCCCTCCTTTTCCTCTCTAGTGAGTAGCGCCCAAGGCAACTTGCCACAAATGGTGAAAAACAATCAACAAACATCAAGGCAGCCAAGAACAACCGAAACAAAAATGAATGACCACCCCACATGCTAAAGAAAATAAGTTTTTAAGTGCTGTCAAATGAGAGACAGAAGCGGAGCCCATTCAGAACAAAGGAATTCTACATATAGGAGACTAGCACAGGCCACTACCATCCAAGCTTCCACTGGTGGCTGATTCCACTGGTGGATGATCCTTCAGCTGATCTCAGTGCTTGGGCCGTTTTGTAACAGGGAGGTGGTCTTTCAGGTATGTTGGTCACAAACCATTTAGGGATTTAAAGGTAATAACCCTTATCTTGAATTGCATTCAGAAATGGATAGCAACCAGTGAAACTGCTACAACAGTGGTGTGACACAGATGGGAACAAACACATTTTTGCAACTCGGACTTGAGTCCCAAGACTTGAGCTCCCATCCCTGATCAAACCACCTTGCATCACTGAGATCTTGCAGTTGCATTTTGCAGCTGAATTTTGCTCTAGCTGAAGGCTCCAGGTAGTTTCCAAGGGAAGCCCAACATAGAATGCATTACAACAGTGGTTCCCAAACTGGTGGATCATAACCCATCAGGGGAACAGAAAAAGGGTGATTCCTCTTTAATAGGAATGGCCCAGCAATCAGCAGCAGCATGATCTCCACGTTCGTGCTGCTGCTGGGCAGGGAGATGATTTTGCAGCTTTTCTGGGGGCCGCTATGCTCTCTGGAGTGTCTGGGGAGCTTGCAACCCCTTCTGCTGCTTTGCCCGCCGGAAAGATTTTTTAAATGTTCCTCTCCACTCCTGTTTGAAGCTCAGGAGTCCTGACCAGGTTTGGCAATGCAGGGCCTCTTGGACGTGTTCAGCAGCCCCCATTTGTAGCCTCCCCCGAAGCCCTGTTTGGAGTAGTCTTTCCTGGCAATGAAGGGCAAAGCAGTACCCTAAAAGCAATATATGGGGTGGGTGGGTTTATAGGCCTATTCTGCAGCCTTGCTGTTCTGGCTCTACCAGAGGTCTAGGGCCATGCTCTGCCCATCATGTGAGTCAATGCATTCACCATATTAACCCATGTATAAGTCGACCAGGTTTTCTGGGCAATTTTAAGGCATCCATTTTTGACTTATACGCAAGTGTATATGGTACATATTATTCTTAAATTAATAGTATTTATATACCGCTTTTCAACAAAAAAGTTCGTAAAGTGGTTTTCAGGCAATGTCAAATAAGTAAATAGACATTTCTAGGCATACTGTCATCTTTGTTATCTTTGTCATCTTTGCTAACTGAGCAAGAGGCACTTTTTTGGGTGATGTTCCTCTTATATTTAACAGGGAGAGAGTAATTGTCCCTCTTCACCCCTGCAGTGTCTTTTCTAGTGGCTGTTGCTGGTGCTGTTCTGCATTTTTTTAGTTTGTGAGCCCTTTTGGGACAGAGAGCCATTTAACTTTATTAACTTTATTATTTGCCTGTAAACCGCTTTGTGAACTTTGTGTTGAAAAGCAATATATAAGTACTGTTGATTATGTACATGGCATAATCAAGAATGCTTGACAAAGAATGAGAAGATACGTCTTTGCCCCAAGGTGCTTACAATCTTGATACAAGATTGACGATACAAGAGAGACAATAGAGGAACTAGAAATAGGGTAACAGAAGAGGTGTATGTGATGACTTCCATTAAACATACTTGTGCTTAGTAATAGTATGTTATTGGGAATAAGGAGTAATGTTAATAGTTTTACAGAAAAATGCCACTTACTTCATCTGATACAAGTTGTTGGTTCCCCTGTGATCAATATCATGGCAAAAAGCTGCAGCTACCATAGCAAAGGCTTCAAGGTCAGTATAATATTTCTTTATTTTACCTGTCTATAAAGAGAGAAGTGTTTTTTTTTAATGTTTACATTAAAATGTACCTACAAATGTACCTACAAAATGTATATACATTTTTTTAAATGTATGTTTTATAACGTATGTTACAATGAAAAGCAAATGTTGGCATATATCCAAAGTAACAAAATATACCATCAACAAGGTAAACATGGTCTGTCCAACATTGAATCCATGCCTCCAGTTGTGGTAAGTGATATCGCGATATCCCTTTCGGACTGTATACATCCATCTTGTAAGTACCTGAGATAAAGAAGATGCATTGAATTCTCTGTACTTTTCAGTCTTATAAGTGCATCAGAAATTGTTGCTACAACTGTATGAAAAATGGCTGTTTTAATACTGAGGGTTCATTCCTAACATGAAGGCTGCTTCAGACAATATTTTTTTTCACTTGTGTGAGGATCTGATGTTATCTCCAAGTGGTTGCTGTATAAGTAACTAACCAAGACATTTTCATGCCTGTTAGTACATAAAGTCCAAATGGCACCCCCTGCCAAATGCCTACACTAATTAGCACAGAGAGATGTTATCCTAGCCAAGTCCCACTGAAATTGATGTGAGCTGTTCTGGAACACTGGTGTATTGCTGTTCAGCTTCTGCTTATTTCAACAAGGCTTGTGGAAGAGAATTTTTGGGTAGAGTGTTTCCACATTTGGGTGACACATTTCAGTCACCTGCTCTGTCACCCATAAAGATGTCCAAAATTCACCACCTGGAGTAGCCACATAATCTTGTGTGATCGTAGAGTTACTATAATGCATGAATCTGGAAAGAACTCAGTTGTGACAATGCCTATGGGACAAACTCAGAAGATACTCCTTTGTTATAGCAGAACTGGCCATAGAGCAGCCAAGATCCATCAATTCTTTGCCCTGCTGGATCAAGCCAAAGGCCCATTTAGTCCAACATTCAAGTTTCCCACAGTGGCCCACCCGCTGTCTATGGGAATCCAAATTCACAAGCAAGAGAGGATAGTGGCGTTCCGGGTGGTGGTGGTTGGTGCCTGAGGGCATACTTCCAGGGGTATGTCCCCACCTGTGGGTGCCACCCCTCACACCTGCTGCCTCCCCCTGGAAGGGTTCTTAGGGACAGGAAGCCTGTGCCCTCAGAAGGCCTTCTGAGGCTAAAAATTGGAACTTCTGGTTTTCCGCCTACGGAAGGCCTTCTGAGGTCAAAGGAAGCTGTGTACAGCTTCCGTGTCCCTTAGAAAGTCTTCTGAGGGCCAGGGAGGCCATGTGCAGCTTCCCCAGTTCTCCCCAGTTCTCAGAAGATCTTCCAGGGGCCACCCTCCTCCCCTTCACTTACAAAAAAGGCAAAAGAGGAGGAGGGTGACCCACGGAGAGTTGTGGTGATGAGGGGCACTACCAAGGGCAGGATTAGGGTGATTTTGCCACCCCCTTCCTGCCTGGCGCCCGGGCGTACATATCTGACCCCCATAGGTACACCACTGAGAGAAGGCAAAGCTCTCGCCCACTATTGCGCCTGCAAATGGTATTCAGAGGCATACTGCCACCAGATCTGGTATATAGCCACCATGATTAGTAGCCATTGCTAAACCATTCTTGCATGGATGTGTTCAATCCTCTTTTAAAACCATCCAAGCTAGTCATCATCCCCACACCTTGTGGCACCAAATTCCACAGACTAATGGGTGGAGAAGTCTCTCCTTTGGTCCATCCTAAATCTTCCACCAGAGAAAGAGAGAGAGAGAGAGAGAGAGAGAGAGAGAGAGAGAGAGAGAGAGAGAG
>JAJKFI010000002.1:464039-475776 GCA_029204185.1 Lerista edwardsae
TGTGTGTGTGTGTGTGTGTGTGTGTGTGTGTGTGTGTGTGTGTGTGTTGCATCAAGCAAAGACAAGCAGACCTACTCTCCCAAGCCAAAGCTGCTCCTAGACCTGGTTCATAGCAATATCTGTGTACCCATGCAAATAATAGTCTACAGATGGAAATCACTATGCTTTGTAATTCATAGATGATATTTCCAGGTATACCATTATCCATCTGTGGAATGAAAAAAGTGAGATGCTGGAGAAACTACAGAACTGCGTTGCAGCAGTTAGCAATACATCTGAAAGTAAACCAAAAGGTCTTTGTACAGCCAATGGTGGTGTGTATGCATCTCAATGGGCACAGGCACCCCATCTCAAGTGCCTAAAGGTCTTGGGCCACCACTGGATACTGGCATATCCAGTATCCATTGGGGGGATCAGATCAGAGGGGCAAATGACCAGGGTGCCTCCTGATGAGGGTGGCACCACCGCAACTGATTCCCCAGCTGTCTGTTTTTGTTTTTTACTTTTAAGGCTTCTGGGAGCCTTAAAACATCATTTCTGGTACCACATGGGGGGGGGGGTGACAGTCCTGGTCCCGGATGACACAGGGGCCAGGATCGCAAGTGCCACTGGAGAAAACATAGTCCTTTTTTGAAATCAGGGAAGGCCTCAAAAGAATCAAGGATTACTGTATATATAACATTTTAATTACTTTGTGCCATATAGGAATAATCAGTATAATCAGAATATTCCATTGGAAATACTAATTTTTTAAGACTGTAAAGCTTTAGTAAGATTACTGAAACAATGTTGTAATTTGTTCAATCATATGTAATGTGAGGAATTTTATTTTTGTTAGCAAGTTATAGAATGTCTTTTTCCTATTTCCTCCATAAATGCCTCTCTGAGTTTTTTCTTCTTCCCCAGAATAGCAAAAGGCCTTCTTTGCAAAGAAGTAGGTTCCTTGCACATTTATTTTGGTCCCAGGTCAAGGGCACTCCTAGAACAACAGCAGTTTTAAGATACAGCACCTGCTTTATCCCATTAGTGAGCTGGGATTCCAAGCTTTCTAATAGGATAAAGTTGTTGCAAATGGCAGTGCACACAAGATCAGACCTTAAATTCAGGTACCCTCCTGTATCAAGATGTTTGCATTCATTTCTGGCGGTTTTCAGGCCTGTGTTTCTCACGGAAGCTCAGAGAAGAAAAGTAGCGATACCCAAAGAAAGAGTTATAGCAAGCCAGTGATACTAATGCAGTTTTTGCCTCTTTGATGTATCTGAGTGTGAAATAATAGGAATGATGATGTATATTTTATCCTACACCTTCTTCCACGGTGCTCAGGGTGGGTATTGCCATCCTTTATCCTTGCGACAATCTTCTGAGGTAGGTTAGACTGAGGGAAACTGTTTAGTCCAATTATTACCCAATGAGCTTCATGACTACATGGGTTTGAATCTGCTATATCACACACATTATGCATTTGATTTTCTTTGTAAACTGCTTTGTGAGCTTTTTTTGTTGAAAGTGGCATATACATTGTTGTTGCTGTACAGGAGACATGGGATATTTATTTTTTTGAAAAAGGTATCCTCTACCAAGTTCACTTTCTCTCATAAAATTTCCTTTCTGTGATGTCAACACTATATGTACATGTCTCTGAAGGGGAGAGCTTAACATAACACATTCTCTGTGTCTCCCAGTCACACGCAGTTCCATCCAATTACTGCAGACAATTCCCAGTAGTCCGGTCAATTTAGGGCCGAAAACCACCCAACCTGCAAACACCTCTAACAAAAGGTCTGACAACTGTTTCTGACAGTATTCGGGGTACATATTGACAGAACAAAAATCCGATGCAGTCATCCCACCGGAAGTGGGTTGTCTCCAAGAGGGCATCCGCAAGCCATGAAAATGGGCCACAATCAGGCACCCATGTTATTTCAAACCCTCCAAGAACCTAACAACAGTTCCGTCAACTGTTCCTGTCAGTACTAGGTGTGCAGAGTGACAGGGGAAGGATCCGACAAAATCAGACCACCAGAAGGGGGTCAGTTCCAGGAGGGCAGCTGCCAGCCATGAAAATGGGCCACAATCATGCACCTGTGTTATTTTGAACTCCAAAGAGCTCCAACAGGAGTACTAGGTGTGCAGAGTGACAGGGGAAAAATCCGGCCAAACCAGACCCCCGGAAGGGGGTCATTTCCAAGATGGCAGCCACAAGCCATGAAAACAGGCCAAAAACAGGCACCCGTGTCCTAACCCTCCAAGAACACTAACAAGAGTCCCGTCAACTGTTCCTGTCAGTACTAGGTGTGCAGAGTGACAGGGGGAAAATCCGGCCAAACCAGACCCCCGGAAGGGGGTCATTTCCAAGAGGGCAGCCGCAAGCCATGAAAACCGGCCAGCTGATAGTTGACAGTTGACAACGGACCTGTTGACAATGGCTATAACATCTGACAACAGCTGACAACTGTTCTTACAGTTGACGGAACTGTTGTTAGGGTTCTTGGAGGGTTTGAAATAACACGGGTGCCTGATTGTGGCCCATTTTCATGGCTTGCGGATGCCCTCTTGGAGACAACCCACTTCCGGTGGGATGACTGCATCGGATTTTTGTTCTGTCAATATGTACCCCGAGTACTGTCAGATACAGTTGTCAGACCTTTTGTTAGACGTGGTTGCACGTCTGATCACAGATTGACCGGACTACAGCACTTCTAATAGATATATGAAGTCATTGAAAGCCCACTGATCTGTGCTTTCATAGTTAGATCATCAGTCTGGCCAGCACAAGCAAGAGTTAATTCTACTATGCTATCCTGCACATTAGTGTCAAAAAATATCAGCAGCCTATAGGATGTGAAGTTACATGAAGATCTGGTTCATGAATGGCTACCATCCACAGAACAGGTGGAGAAAACAGAACAGATCCAGTCTAATTACTTCCTCAATGACAGGATCATCCACACTTTCCCTATTCCTTCCTAATACCAGACTATGTAATCCAGACTATAGTGTGCCATACAGAGGGCAGATATACCCCGGAAAGGTTCCTGCAAAGGAAATAATCCAGATGGCTCAATCAAGAGGCTATAGTAAATTCATGGAGAAATTGCCATGTACGTAGCAAAAACAAATAAAAATCCTTCCCACAGCTGTTTTTTATGTAATGCATAATTATTATTAGGGTTGTCCTGTGGATTACTGCACAAAGGTATAGCTAAAGTAGTGCAGAGGGGTGCAATTGCACCAGGCAACAAGCTTTGGGGGGCAACAAGCTGAGCTTGACACTGGTGACCAAATTGTGAGGACCTTGGTATGTATGAATAATGCTATCATGTTGTTGATATCATTGGAAAGGTAATTTAATGTAGAATGCAATGAAACAAACCAGAGTGTAATATTTTCATTCTATCGAAGATTATGGCCAAAGAACGCCCTGAAAATGAAAATACAACTGTCACGTAAAAACCACTGGCTAAGATAACTTTTAAAATGGACAAAAGAAAGGGAGGGACCATGAGCTCCTTGGAAGAAGGGTAGTATAAAAATGCAAAAAAATATGAATGAATGAATGAATGATTTTGTCAAATGGTGGGATGTTAAAAATTTATGGGTCCCAGCCAGAAGGAGGACTTGGGGATGTCACACAAGGCTCCAGAGGCTCCAGTTGAAGGGGGCAGTCTTGGGGGGGACAGCAGTCTGTGGTTTTGACCCCAGGCGGCAAGTGAGCCAGGTATGCAACTGACCAGTGGTATGAGTGTACCACTGCCACTGAGCTCCTTAAGATTGGGCCCTTAGCCTTTTGGAGTTTTTGCCATACTTTATGGTCTTAAAAGCTGTTCTTAGTCACCTTGAGTGCCTCACAACATTGGAAAAAGGCAGTACGGAAATATTTTAAACAAATTATAAATAATTTTGCACCTAAGAGTGCAATCCTAAACTGGAGCTAGGCTGGCATAAACTAAGCCAGCAAAGTTTGCCACAGCACAAGGGCCACCATAAAGAGTGTTTAGACTGCTCTCGGAGTCAGGGAGGATGGCTCAAGTCTGTGTGCTGGCCTCTTTGACTCCGAGAGTGGTCCAAACAGACTTTACGGTGGCCTTTGTGCTGGTCAAACTTTGCTGGCTTAGTTTATGCCAGCCTAACTCAGTTTAGGATTGCACCCTAAGTCTCATTGTGACAAATGAACATAGGCTGAACGACTAAAAATGAGGACTACATGCCAAAATTAGTAGATGGAGCAGTAACCATAAAAGGCAAGGAGGCAGCCTAAAAATATGCTAGAAATATTCCAAAAGCACATATCTAACACTAGTAAAGAGCTAATTTTTTTGACACACACAGACATATGATACATTTGATGTAAATAGCACATGTGAAATGTAAGCATTTAGTGACTTACCAAAATTTTTATAAGTTCTTTCTCATCACAGTCTTCAATACACTCTACCTTCAATTTCTCTTTGTATTTCTAACAAAAGATAAGTGAAATAATAAATTGATCCTGCAGGAAAAGTTCACAACATTCTGTGGAATTCTACTGATACTCACCAATATACTCTGAATTTCAGCAGGTGTGGCCTTAGTCTGGTACATCAGCATTTCCTGCGCAATGTCTTTCCTGTTTTCAAGCTTATTCATTTTGTCATAGGTGTCAGTATTTAAAACAGACCATCCAAGGAACTGCGTGAGCATCTGAAACAGTGCAAAGATGTTTAGGCTGTTTAGGTTCTTCAGTGTGGTTAATTTATTTATACTCAGCGGTGATGTTGGATGTGTCTTTTATTCACATATGAAAAATGTTGAACAATATAGTTACACGTTCCCAGGTACATTACAAAAGATGCATTAACTGATAAACGTTGATCTGGAAACAGAGCCAATTCCATTCCACAGTCCCACTTAGGCAGCATAAAGCAAAGGTGGATTGCATTTCACCCTCTGTGCATCAGGAATGCCTCCTGCAGCCCAATTTGAACTAAATTCCTCTGTGGCGATTCCGTGGCACAGGAGCAACATCAGCTGCATCCTGTCGGAGAATTTCGGCTGCTGGAAGTCTCCTCAAGGGGATATTTGTCTCCTTGCTCTTGGGTAAACTCCAGCAGTGGCACTAGGTCAGCTCAGATCTTCACCAGTGATATCACTGGTGCAAGTCCAAATTGATCCATATCATTGAATCAGGTCCAGGGGTAAGATATGGCAGATGCTGGTACCGCTGATCCCACCCTCTTCCAGGCCTGCTCCACCCACCACCACCATTCTCTCCCACCCATTCCACCCCTCTCCCTGCCCTCCCTTCCCCTATGCCAGACTTACCTGCTCCAGTGGCCCATTCACCTATGAGTCTTCTCAGACCTATGCCAACCATTTTGCTGGCACAACTCCAAGGAGGGCCAGGGGCCAGGGTGGACAGAAAAATGGGTGATAAGATCCATCATGTGTAACTGCCACTGGATCCACCCCCTCCCTTCCTGACACACCCTCTGGTTCCTCCACCGACCTGTCCTGTTACTCCCCCTCCCTGCCCCTGGCCCACCCACTGCCAGCTCGCAGGTGCCTGCGGAGTACCACATCCCTTGCCATTTGCAGCAGCAGTGTGTGACAGCGACCTGGCTTGCACACTGCCACAAAGGACCTGATACTGCTGGACCGCTAGTTCCAGCAGTGCAAGGCCCCAGTAGGATTGTGGCCTAAGGCTTGCATGACTATTCAAAATATAAAAGTAATCTCCTGCCCTTGCCTCACTGTAACTTGACAACGTTAAGCTTACTTCAGTAATCTGTTCATCATATTCATCAAAGGGCTTGCCGTCCTTCCTGTTGTAAAATGTAGCTACACCAACAATTTCTTCCTTTTTGTTGACAATAGGTAAGGACAAGACATTTTTAATAGTCCAGCCCGTCTCATCGAAAGCTTCTTTCTGCAAAAAAAGGAAAATAATACTGTGAACAATGCTGACTTATTTCATAATAAAGGTGTGTTGTGTGTGTTACAATTGTATCATATATAATTGTATCATGATACCAAAACCATGACAAATAACAATGATCTCATTAAAGCTTGGCACTTTTAAGTTTTAATAGGAAAAAGTTAAATACATGCGTAGCTATTCTATTGGAATAAATTATGCCTTATGACCAGTGGTGGGATTCAAATAAATTAACAACCGGTTCTATGTCCTTCAGGGTGGCCTTCAGGGCCATCCGCTGCCTTTCTTCCCTCTCCCAACTTAAAATTAGCAACCGGTTCTGCAGAATAGGTGAGAACTGGCTGAATTTCACCACCGCTTATGACGTTGTAGCAAAGTAGCATTCCAAATTCTGTTATATAAATGTTTGCAACTAAGACGGAGCTGTGGCTGGTGGTAGTCTACAAAATATGTATTTTCTCCATACTAAAGGCACCCCTGTTTTGTGACAACTTTGAGGATCTGGAGGCAAAAATATCACTGTGCCCATCCCCCAACAAATGTTCTATGTGTGTTCTGCTTTATTGCACCTCGCTGTTCCAGTGGCAGTAGTGGTACTCCAGAGTGATGCTGCTTACAACCTTGATCAGGTGTTGCTTTGCTACCATTTCATTGTTCAAATCAGAGTTTTTCTTCTTAAGAATTGCCATTTATAAACAAAATTTTGGCTTTGTAAGGATGTCCCTGAAAGCAAACAATACAATTCAGAGTAAGGTCAATTGACCTCACTCTAAATTAGCTTTATTTTCTCTACTGACATTGTTGCATAGCCAAATCTGATTGACTATGTGATGATAGTACTGCTGCTTGATGGATGACGGGTTACGATAATTCTGAAACAGCAGCCAATCATTGTTGTAATCAAGAGGAAACCTACTGAACCAGGCAGGTGTCATAGAACATTTTGGCCTTGTGCACACATGTTGCATACCAACAAAGTTCACCAGAGAATATTCTATTAAATTACATCACATGTTTCAGTGCTGCAAACTCGACAATAAGTAGCATTTATTTGATTGTTTACATAAGGAAAGGAGTTACCTGAAAAGTAAAGTATTCATCTGCTGGTGCATTCATCATATTACAAATCTGAAAAGAAGAGGAAATGCAATACATAGAAGCACCTATATTTTAATACTATCCTTTACAGTAGGTGACATAAATAGACTACTTGCTCCTCTATCTTACTGGAGAAAGGAAAGACGCTACTGGAAAAATAGTATTCCACTACTTTTTCAGTGGTGGCTCCCTTGGGACAGGGAACCACTTTTCATGTATTTTGTTAACACAACAAATTTGTTAATACAAATTTAATTTTAATTTTTAATTGTAAAGCAGTATATGGTGACTTTGACTATAATAACCAAACTAGATGTGCATGCAATTGTTTATTTTTTAAATTCTAAGATACAGTGCTGCATTTGTACAGGCAGAAACACATTTCAATTAACTGATGTCTATTTAACTGTTTTAAAGTGCAATCCTTGCCAGCACTGGAATAGGTAGGCCAATAGGCCTGCACTGTATCCAGCACAGGGGAAGCGTGGGCTTCGGCGCAACAGGGAGCAAGGGGATTTTAAATCTTCTTAACCCATGTCGCATGCCAGCCCACCCAATAAGGCTATTCAGATAAGTGCCTGTGATTTTGCAGGCGCAAAGCCAAGTGACCCATGTAAGGCCAATCAGACAGGGGGGCAGGGCTTAGGATCTGGTCTAGGTTGCCCAAGCTGGTCCCATCCACATCCCCGGCCCAATCTTCCTCCCAGTCCATCCACAAACACTCCTCCCAGAGTGCCCTCCCGCGGCTCTCTAACCCCCTGTGCCGGCCTGCCTAGGCCAGCACCAACTCACTAGCTCCTGAGGGGCCCCAGCACTGCCCCAGCACAGCACAGAGATCAATCAATCAATCAACAGGTACTTATATACCGCTTTTCAACACGAAGTTCACAAAGCGGTTTACAGGCAAATAGTAATAATAAAGTTAAATGGCTCCCTGTCCCAAAAGGGCTCACAATCTAAAAAAAGGCAGACCGCCAGCAACAGCCACTAGAAAGACTGCGCAGGGGTGAAGAGGGGCAATTGCTCTCCCCCTGCCAGAGATTCCCTCTGAGTAGCCACGAACGTTCGTTACAGCACATTCATGACACTCAGGATTAGGATTGTGCTGTTAATCTTTCAAAAGAATGCAAGCATCCCATTAAGGATTATTTGACTACTATACACCGTTGTGTCCAAATTACCTTGTTTTATATGGCTTAATGAGGAACCCAGACACTGAGAGCGCAAGCCTAACCTGTGCTGGAACAGGCAGGCAGGCTGGCTGTGCCGTAGCCAGGCTGCTGGAGCCTCCACCCTGCAAGGGAACATTTGTCCCCTTACCCGGAGGTAGACGCAAGCTGCCCCTATGGGGCTGCTCGTATCTGCGCCTGTTGTTTAGCAGGCACAAGTCCGAGCAGGCTGCAGCGCCCCTAACGGCCACATCCAACTCCTCCCGCCTCCCCAGGCCACCTCGCCCCTGCGATCGCCCTCCTTCCACCCTCCCCCTGCCCCGTTCCACCCCCTCACCCTCACCCAGAAAAGCCCCTGCACGGGCCGAACTCAGCCAGCTCAGGGGCGACTTACCCCGCAGCTCCTCAGTGCAACAAGGCCAAAGCAGCTGCCTGTGTCAACCCTGCACTAGTAGCACTGACCGCACATGCTATGTGGCACATGCTCAACAGTGCAGGGCTAATACAAGTGGCTTGCGTCGGCCCAAGGGAAGGGTTTGGATTGCCCTATGAGAGTCACTGGTTTCCATTTATTAGATAACATAACAATTAGATTCTTGCCCCAATTCTACCCCCCACCAGTTTGTTGCAAATAAAATATTGTTTACATAGCTCCCCTAGACTTCTTGGCTGTCAATGTGTCTCCTCACACCTGGGCCAGCTATTTAGCTGGTGTAAGTCCAAGGAGCTTCGGGGGCATGTCAGACAGAAAAGGGAGCCAGATCTAGGCATACCCAACTGTCACTAGGAACCACCCTCTCTCACTCTCAAACCACCCTTTGCTTGCCATGCTCCCTGCACCTGCTCCTCCCACAATTTTCTCACAAGCCGCCCATAGACGGGCCTCACTGCCACCCTACCTGCTGTGGTAGGGCTTGTGCATGCAGAGGCAGATCTAAGGGAGGGCAAATCTCTAAGTGTTGCCAGAAGCCTTACCCTGTCATGTAAATCCCTCCTCTCCCTTGGTGCTGTAGCCAGTAAGCAACGCCAAGATGTTGCTTTTCCCCGTAAGGATTGGCTAGAACAGTGCAGGAGAGGAGTGATTTCCATTGCAAGGTAAGGCTTCTTGCAAAACTTAGAGATTTGCCCTCCCTTAGATCTGCCTCTGCAGTCAGTTGCACTAACAGTCTCACAGTGCATGCCAGTTTGCAATGTTGTTTGTGGACTTACAGTGGCAGATCATGAGATCCACCACTGTATGCCCACAATTGGATTAGGCTGCCCATGTGCTAACACATATATTTAGATCAGTGGTTCTCAACCTTTTTTCCACCGGGACCCACTTTTTACTATGACAGCCTGTTGGGACCCCCAACCATAATTGGGAGCAAGTTGCATCGAACTCACTGACAGCGCAATTCTATGCATGTCTACTCAGAAGTAAGTCTTATTATGTTCAATGCAGCTTACTCCCATGAAAGTGAGTATAGGATTGCAGCCTGGGACTCAGATCCACGTTAGCGCGCGCAGACACGAGCAGCCCTCTGACTCTCCCCAAAGGCCTCCGTTAGCTCGCGCAGCCTCCCATCTGCGCGAAAGGCCCTCTTTCTCCAGCCAGTGTGCACCTGCCCGGCGAGAACTTGCGCCTTTAACGCCACATGAGGCGCGCCCCCCCCCTGCCCGGAAAGTCATCTCGAGAGGCATGAGAGCGTGGCGCGCGGACCGGATCCAGCACGCAAATCCCTGCTCAAGCCAGGCAGCTTTCCTGGGTGCCCTTGACCCGGTCCCCCTCTCTCAGCCTCGCTTACCTTGCAGGGTTGTTGTGACGGGGGGGAGGCGAAGCACCCACAAGCCTGACGTCGGGGCGGGATGGCTCACCCGTACAGCGCCCTGCAGACTCACTCAGGGCTGGCGAGCCGCCGCCCGTCCTGCACACTGCTCCCAGGGAGTCCCGCTCTGGCCCGTGAGTGTGCGCGGGATGGCGGCCTCGGACGTGCGTTGACTCACGAGTCGGCCCCACGCCACCCAATGAGCATCCCTCCCGGGAAAGCACGCATGGGCGGGAGGCCTCCCCGCGCAACGCCCCGCGTGCCTCCTCCCCAGTAGTCCCATGGTGCGCCTCCTCCCGAGTAGTCCCATGGCGCCCCATGAGGCTTCCAAGGTGAGAAATTCTACAGCTCCCTTTTAGTGTCTTCCTTTGTCTTGGGCCAAGCTTCGTCCCCCACCCCCCCGCAGACCCATTTCTCCCCCCCCCCATGTGTGTTTTGGAGGGAGGCGCCGGCGACCCCTGCAAAATGCTTGTTCGACCCCCAAAGGGGTCCCGACCCCCAGGTTGAGAACCACTGATTTAGATCATTGTGAATATTGTGATTGATCAGTGTAACATCCTTTTAATAACAAAAAGTTGAACACAAAAAAAGGCCAAGAACACAGAACTTCACAGAAATAAAGTCTGATACTTACAAATCCATTTTCTGCAACGTAAGTTGGCAATCCACTAACAAGACACCAGTGGTCTGCAGGCGGGCTCCTTGAGGAAGGCAAGGAGATGAAGTAAGCATCTTCAGCATAAGCAAACACAACTAACTACAACTGAACAAGGTGACAATAAAAACTCACGGAATGACTTTGATTTCTTCTTTTCCATGTAAAATGTAATCAATTATTTTATAAAAGTTGATTTCCTAAATGCAAGGGGAGAAGGCAACGTAATAAACTGTAACTGCACTGCTAAACTGTGTTTGGATAGACAAAAGAATGTTACTTACTCGACCATCCGGTGTTTTGGGTCCTTTATAAGGCTCTGCTTCTCCCAGCTTAACTGGCCATTCATCATAGAATTCCTACAAATAATTGCACATGGATTAGCGGATCCTGAAGATGGTTTTAGCGCTGCATTACCCCTGCTAAGTGGGCAAGAGGCACTTTTTCAAGTGGTGTCCTCTTATATTTAGCAGGGGGAGAGCAATTGTCCCTTTTCACCCCAGCACAGTGTCTCTCCTGGCTGTTGCTGGTGGTGTTCTCCATTCTTTTAGATTGTGAGCCCTTTTGGGACAGGGAGCCGTTTAACGTTAATGTTATTATTTGCCTGTAAACCGCTTTGTGAACTTTATGTTGAAAAGCGGTATATAAATAGTAGTGATTGATTGATTGTGATTGGTTTAGAAGACAGCTAAGACACATAAATAGCTTTGTTTCTTTTTACTGTCTTTCTACTAGACCATAGAAAATAGTTTGAATTCTGAGCCAAGCATAATTACATTGCTAAGCCCCATTAACAGCAGTTGGTTTGAAATACCTCAATTCTGTGTGCAAAATTTATAGCCTTGGGTAATAGTTTTGAATTACAGTATTTCTAATAGTAAATCATCAAAAAAATGGTCACCTTTTCTTTGGTCATGTCCAGCAGACCAACTGAGTATCTTTCACAGTTTAAATAAACTCGAATAGTATACAGTGCTTTGTGAAACTGCCTCTCAATATCAGTAAGTTCTTCAAATACTTTGTTGGCACACCATAAAAGCATCTATGAGAGAGAGAGAGAGAGAGAGAGAGAGAGAGAGAGAGAGAGAGAGAG
>JAJKFI010000002.1:478952-516298 GCA_029204185.1 Lerista edwardsae
AGTAAAGTAAAGTAAAGTAAAGTAAAGTAAAGTAAAGTAAAGTAAAGGACAGATCAGGATAACAAAGGGAACTTCGTTTCAGAAAGTTCCTATTTGCACACCTGTTCCCAAAAGGTTCAAAAGTGACAAACCCTTTCTTCCAAAAATGATTATTTAATTGCCTTTGATGAAGGCTGCCAATAGTCCCAACAGGATGGAGACCGTTCCTCACCCAAGGAAACATAGTTCAGTATCTAAAGAACCCAGAAAAAAACCAGTCCCATGAATTCAAAAGGACTTCAGAATTATGTCTTTCAAAATTAACTAAGGCCCAATCCTATCCAACTTTCCAATGTCGGTGCAGCTGCAAATATTCCCTTACCTGGAGGAGGCCTCTGTGACTCCCCCCCCCCCAACTGCAGGATGCAGTGCATGCCTCTTTGGCAAGTCAGCACTAACACTGGAAAGTTGGATAGGATTTGGCCCCTAATCTACTAAATTACAATTTTCCTCTTATGCAGCAGCCCCTTGTCAGGCTGTCCACGCAGTTTCCCCTGACTCACAGGAGCTGGGCCCTCCTACTCCCACAGCAATTGACTGTGCTTTTGTTTCCTTCTGTTGACTAGATTTAGAACTGTAGTAGTTGAATAGCCCACCCACTCACTTCAGTGGGGTGAAATCAGGTTAAAACAACGGTTGGTGAATCAAGCTTAAGTCACAATGAACTCAAGGACACTGCCTGATGGATGATCTTTACTATGCCAAGTATGCTGAATCAGAACACCTTCTACTCAGTGGTGTCATCTACTCTCTCGCCCAGGCACCCGGCGCGCCCCCCACCCATCCCCCCTGGCGAGCAGGCGCTCCCTCCGAGGCGAGGGAAAGCCGCGCGGGGCGCGCGAAGAAACCGGAAGTCAAACGACGGCCTGTCAATCACTCAAGTCCCGCCCAGCGTTCCGGCTTGCGAGAGAGTAGATGACACCACTGCTTCTACTGCAAAACTCATGGGATTTGTTTTTGCTGAAGGATTGTCCCTTTCATCCTGTTCCAGCCTCTGGATGATCCCTGCTAGTTCAACCAACAGATGGAAAATCGTTAGTAATGGTGGCACAGTGCAAGAGGCCACTTTTCTGGTTAACCGCCAATGCTAATCTTAATTGTTATATCTTTCTTGCAGTATCTGTGCTAAGGCATAAAATCAGCCAAAGTTAAGTCGTGATCCTATACACACTTTCCTGGTAGTAAGCCTCATTGAACACAATGGGACTTACTCGGTAGACTTCTCAGTAGACATGCATAAGATTGAGCTGTTACTCTCTGTACAAATCATATATTTGGAGTGGAAGACTCTAAGGAATGTGTGAACATCTGCAACAATTTATACCAGCCTCAGGCTGCAGACTGTTCATGAGAGTATTTATTCTGGGGTGGCCAACCCACAGCACACCACATGCAAATGTGTAAGTATAACAGTAGGTGAGGCGGAATGGGACCAGCTGGGAAGTATAAACTTCAAATATGAGTGTTCTAGTGCTGCTAAGGTATTGCTTTTCTGTAATTAGCATGAAGTCAAATTAAATCTAAAAAATGCACAGCACTTTATAGAGAACTATGTGGTCAAGATTTTTCAATAATATTTACTCACATTTCAGTCTTGTTCAGTAAAGGTCCCTTCCACTGTTATTTAAAAGTTTCCTGTCCACAGGCTTCTTGCATTATTTTTTCATCTTTTCATTTTGTATAGCAAAATAGTGCTATAACAATGAAAAGAAAAGAAAACCCCAGAAATCAGGTATTAAAGGCCCCAAGGGAAAAGAAATTCAGAGAGGCTAGTCACATAGCAATTGTTGTACATCATAAACCCCAGCTAAAATCAACAGGAAGCAACAAAAGAGGCAGAACCCATAAAAAGGAAACTTTTAATTAAAGGCATAAGAAAAACCTCGAAAGTGCTTTGCCTGTTCACACTGGAGATGTAATATTTTATTTGAAAAGGATTGCCACAGATCAGGTGTGAGAAAATGCAGCAAACACCAGCCTGAAAATTTGGATAGCAACATTATTTAGATTCTGTATAAAAAGTGAATGAACAAATTCATGTGTATTTCTGAATTTCTCAAGATAGCAACCACAGTCCACCAGGAAATAGGAACGTAACATTTAAGCATTAGCACCTGAAAAAGTATGTGCTTTCAATTCATTTAGAACAAATGAAGCTATTTTGGCCCACAGCTGTACTAGGTATGACTGTTTCAAACTTTCACTCGTTGAACTACGAACAAGACATTCCCTTCTGACTGTAAACTACAGTATGCACACGAAATACCTCATCAGGAACAGCGTAACAAGACATGAAATCATGCTCCCATGCCCTAGGGTAAGCCTCTGCCAACTTGGTCAGTCTACTCAGACATGCGCCAGCGATATCACCAACGCAATTCCACATGGACCCAGGAAAGTGGATCGAGGGTGGGAGGGGGTCAGGATTTGGTATGTGCTGCCACCACCAAAACCATCCATTCCCATTCCTGATCCACCCTCCTCCCCACTCCTATCACCACACTATTCTATCAAACTGTTGCTCCGCTCCATTCCACCCACCCCCTCCATCCCTCCATCTCCTGTATTTACTGGGTGTATTGGAAAAGGCAGGAGATATCCCGAGGAGATAGGGAATGGTATCAGCAACGGCCCCCTGTCCAAATAAGCCAGGGATTACAGGGTTAACCCCCAAGGAACACAGCTGCAAGCTGATGAGAGCTCTGGCTATGAAGGGAGGTTAGCACAGGTGGAGAAGGGTGTGGCTGATGAATTAAAGCCTGCCCAACAACAGACACTGATTGGCTGGCTTCAGTATAAAGTTGGAGGCAGGAGCTAGAGTAAATCACCTGGGTAGGTGCTGGAGGAGGGCACCAGGTAGGTGCTGGATGGATCCTTAAAGGACTGCTAAAGGCAGGGTGAATAGGATCTGGGTAGGTGATGGATGGATGGATGGATGGATGGATGGATGGAGTGCCTGACTGAAGGACTGTTGGATTATTGGACTTGATAAAGGAAGGACTGGAGAAAGGAAGGTAAGGTTATTGTGGGGAATAACCATTGGGAACTGTTGTATGGCTGCCATGCCCCTGGAGCCACCAAGTGGGAGAGGCAGTTGTGGCTTAGGCAAGCTGACTGCCTATTGTTTGGCAGTGGGGTTTGTTGACTGAGAGTAGTCTGGAGGAGGCTGGCCAGCTGGTGATCCCAAGCAAAGCTGCCGGAAGAGAGGAGGCCCAGTGGGTGAATGAACCCCTTCCCTCTTGCCTATCTCTGAGGCTGCTCTGGAGGGGAAACTAGTTAGCATTGGGGCCCTTGGGGAGGCCCAGAAGGAAATTTGGCAAAACACTGGGGCTGGTGGACCAGGCCATGAACACTGGTGTATTGCCTTTTGAGACAGCTGAAAAGCACCTAGCCCCAGTGGCGTAGCTAAGGTGTGGTGTGGCGGGGGCAAAAGCGATGGGTGCTGTTTGCCATGGGGGCGCCGATTGCCCTCAGCCCCCCCCCCCCCCCCCCCGACAAGATGCCCCGGCCGCGGGAAGCCCCACGTTCCCTGGCTCGGTGAGCCAGGAGGGCGCGCGGCTTCTCCTGCCTGCCACTGGCAGTTTTCGCAGCACCCTCCTGGCTTGCCGAGCTGGGGAGTGCGCGGCTTCCTGAGGCTGCTGCTGGCACTTTTCTCCGAGAAAACTGCCGGCGGCGGGCAGGAGAAGCCGCGGTTCCTCCCAGCCAATGATTGGGGGTGAGGGAAGGCACGCATCTCCCCCCCGCTCACCAGCTGGGAGGAACCATTCGCCTCCGTGGCTGGATTGGGGGGGCGAGGGAAGGCATGCGTCTTCCCCCCACCTCTGAACAGGCAAAAATGCCCAATCAGAGGCCGAGGGAAGGCACGCACCTCCCCCCTCCAGCCAGGGAGGTGCAGTTCCTCCCGGCTGGCGGCCGAGGGTGTGTGTGGCTTCTCTCTGCATGGATGTCATGACGTTGCAAGCCATGGGCGCAATTTTGCCCTGGTACACCTCTGCCTAGCCCCACCAGAGTGCTCGTTCGGCAGCTTTTAGGATTGGGCCATGAGCTATGTCGCCCATTCCATGTAATGTCTATTTTGACCTTTAGCTTCAGCAAGGCTTCTGAATCATATGCTTCCAGGCCATCTCAGGAGCCTGGAAGGCTTCAAATTTGTCAATAATGCCTCAGAATCTCCTCAACAAGTTGTTGCAGTTTCACATCTCACAGTCCAGAACTGGCTGAAACTGGCATTCCGTCTCTCCGTCTCAGGATCAGATAGTACACCTGTGTGTCCTTCAGCAGGCAGCTTCCCAGCTTGTTAGGGATAGTAGTTGTACTCCCTTTCTGATAGTGTAACATAAGCAGGCAGTTTCACACGGGAAGCCCTGGCTGCAAAACACTGCACATTCCCATGAGCTCATAGTGTTCTAAGGGTCACCCCATTGGGTAAGATGGGGCACAAGGGGTCTTCAGGTATCCACCTACCAGATATACTCTGGCTGCATCCTTTGTTCTGGGGTTAGAAGGAGTTATTCACTATGTGTGCATAAGATGTAAAAGCTGCACTAAAACGCCGCCTGCGAGCGGCAAAGACTTGACCGGCTTTCCTAGCCGGCAAACTGAACCTTTGTACCTTTCTCACTTTCGCTACAATAAAGAGACTTTGTTATGGAAATGTGGCGATTGCTTCAATCCTTCGCTTCGGAGCGCTAAGGCAAGCGCTGGAATGGGTCTCCAAGCCCCCAACTCTGCTGCTATTTTCACAAATACACAACACAAGTGACAGTTTCTCAAGGAAGGGTCTGACAGCTGCTTCTGCAAGATTTTGTACCGTCAGTGCTAACTAATAGGCCCATCACATAACTTTCTTTATATTCAATCACAATGGCAAAGGGTCTATAAAATGTGAGTCATATTGACAAAATGTTATCAGCATGAATATTGTAATTTACCTGGAATAATGAGCATGGCAGAAATAATCTCCAAACATAGTAGAAAAGGCAACAGGTATTGACTGAACATATAACTCATTGAATTCATGGCTCAGACACAACTCCAAAAATTAATCTCTCATGGATAGAAATAATTTTAGTAAGCCAGACACATTTTCAGACTTTCCTCATTGAAGAAGGATAAAAGGCCCACCAAATTCTAAGCCCTGTGATGGAATGCTGAAATTGCAGAACTGTTATTATCTTGTTGCAGACAGATAAGTTACATTCAATCCTCTTTATATTGCGACTTCGCTATCTGTAAATTTGCTTATCTACAAGGGGCAGAGTTGCTACTTCCCTCGTTATCTGCGCCTCTGTTCTCATTATCCACTATGCAGAGAAGGCTGCGGGGACGTTCAGAATGGCACCTGTGACCACAAGCTGACCCTTTGTTTAAGGGTCCAGCCATGTTTAAGGGGTCCATGCTGGTTGCAGGTGCCATTCTGAAAATTCCTGCAGCCTCTGGAACGTCTCTGCAGGCATAGATGTTACAGGCATCTATGTTACAAGCATAGCCACAACCTGTCCCCCATATATTAAATCCCTTTTTAAAGTCATCTGAACCTATGACCAGCACCAAAATTTACAGCAATTTTGTAATTGCTATCTAATAGTCACAGCTGAATATTCAATTTCAGTAGATCTGGACTTCCTCATAATTGTGGGCACTTTATTCAGAAATGTAGAAATAAGAGGAACATTCAGAATTAAAAATCTTGTTGCGTCGATTCACGTGACTGCTCTGCTTATAGTTGACTGCTTCCCCTGGTGTTCATATCCATTTGTGCATTCTGTTCCTCTTTCACACCAACTGTTCTGCAGAAGCATGATTTGCGTGGATTGAGAAGGGCACAATCTAAGCCCTAGACTGAGCTGCCACAAGTCCCTTGTGCTGGCCCAGGAGTATTGCAAATGCACCGCAAAGCATATTTGCGATGACTCTCCAGGAGGGTAGGCTAGTGCACAGACCAGCCTATGGGTGGGCAGTCCTGGGGAGGAGGGTGGTGCCAGGATCCTGCACTTGGTCAGCATCCTAACCTCTGTCCTGGGCAGCCAGGGCAATTTTGGCAGAGTAGTTCCAAGTAGGCCCATTCGGGCCGCTGCCACATTACATGGGGTAAGGAGAATCAATTCCCCTTGCCCCGGGTTGTACTGCAGTCTGCCCCAACCTATTGGGGCAGCCTGCCTATTCCATCATGGGTTAGGATTGCACCCTAAGGGATGCTGTTCCTGCCATCTAACGAGCAACTGTTCCCCTTCCTGCAAATTGAAAGCATGTTTTTTAGCTTTCTCTAAATCGTCTTATTTCAGAGTGGCTACGCTGGCTACTACTGGTGGAATGGGCACACACATGGCACAAATGTGCCATAAAGCACATTGTGGCTGCGTGGAGGCCAGTGCTGCTGGTGGTGAGGCCTGCACTGGCAGGCCTCCACCAGCATTGGAGCATTGCGCACTGATGGTAAGTGAAACTCTGGACAGAAGGGAAGAGAGTGGAATGGGGGTGGGGAGTGATTATTTTGGGCAGAGGAGGGCAATCCAGCAGCAGTTCAGGCAGCCCCTGCATCCGATCCCCTTCCTCCTACACTTGAAAACCCTACATGGCTACTCAAATCTGCGCCAGCTATTGAGCCTATGTTTTCTTACCCCAAGGAGATGATGACTCTCCAGGAGGGATATCCCGCCTCTGTGAGATACAGGGGCGGCCATTTTGGCACCATTGTAAATGGGGCAGTAGCCTAAATGGGATAAGGCTGCCTGTTAGCGTCTCTAACAATCATGCGTGATATTTTGTTGGATCTTTTTGCTACTTATTGGCATTTACATTGTATTGACTGGTTTTCATTGATTTTTTTTAAAAAGCTGCTTTGAGTTTCCTAGAGGGGGAAAAAGTGCTGTATACATGTTTAAAACTAAATTTAAAAAAATAGTGCATGTACATGTGGATGCACAAGTGTAATCCAGCTCTTATTTACCATGAATTTTTTTTTCTTGCCCAACCAAACATATACACAGGGCTTATGAACAGTAGGAGGGTCATATCAGGGGGGAATAGGTAGTCATGTGACCCAAAAGATGGGCACAATTTTTCCTCCCTGACTCTTTGAAGCCTTGCCCAATGAGAACTGCTTGTACATTTCTCTCATCATAGGAAATAAAGGATGTGCATATTTTTTTGAATTTTGTCCTCTGCACTGCTAGTATAGTACAGCAAGTGTCAGAAAAGCACATTAATATTAACAGTTTGTACATAAATGCCAACATGAAATTCTTTTATTGGTTGCCAACAATTTTTTGGACAAAACCTTTATTGCTTTTAATCTAGTTTCTTGATTGTTCTTAATCTAGTTTCTTACAGCAAAATCCTATGCATATCTCCTCAGAAGTAAGTTCCATTTAAATTGTGTTCAATGGGACTTACTCTCAGGAAAGGAGAAGAGCAGTCTCAGGACACAATCCTAACCAACTTTCCAGCCCTGACTCAGCTGTGCCAATATAATAGGGCACGTGCTGCAGTGGAGTAGCAGTCACGGAGGCCTCCTCAAGGTAAGGGAATGTTTGTTCCCTTACCTCAGAGCTGCATTGCCCTTACTCTGGTGCTGGAAAGGATTGTGCCCTCAATCTAGTTTCTACAACAATTAAGGGCCCAATCCTATCCAACGTTCTGGTGCTGGTGCAGCTGCCATGCAGCAGTGAGGTAAGAGAACAAATGTTCCCTTACCTTGAGGAGGCCTCCATGACTTCACCACCACAGAATGCAGCAAACACACCATTGGGACAGCTACATCAGGACTGGAAAATTGGATATAGTAGGATCTGGGCCTTAGTTTCTAAAACAGTAGGCAACTAGATTTTTTTAAAATAATTTATTGCAATGGCCTTGTTATGAGATGCCTGAAGATCTACAATCAAAATTAAAAGCTATGATTATTCTGTCAATAAAGAAATACCTGAAAAATTTCTATTTCATTTTGTGTTCATGTTTTTTCTCCGTAGTGCTCACTCACCCTTTATCAGCTATATCACAACATAATGCAATATATTGAATATAATAATGGTTGCCTGTCCATCTTCTCCTTCTGAAACACTTTGCAGCAGGCCGCAGGAGGGAGGCAGGCAGGCAGAGGCGGTCTACAGGGAGGGCAAAGCTCTAAGTGTTGCTAGAAGCCTTACCGTGTCATGTAAATCCCCCCCCCCTTGCTGCTGTAGCCAGATGTTGCTGTTCCCTGTGAGGATTGGCTAAAACGGTGCAGGAGAGGAGTGATTTCCACTGCAAGGTAAGGCTTCTTGCAAAACTTACAGCTCTGCCCTCCCTATAGAGATGCCACTGGAGGCAGGGGGGCAAATTTCCCATAACCCAGGCCTCCAGGGGGCCTGACCCAAGACAAAACAAACTATACTATACAAAGCAAATTTATTCAAAGTTGCATTTCCACTACTGTTTTAATCCACTTCCAGTGCACTTTTACTACCCCAATGCATTCTAGAGACTGTAGTTTGTTAAGGGTACCTCTAACAGCTCTCAGATACCTTAGAAAACTTCAGTCCCCCCAGAATGCATTGGGGTAATAAAAGTGTATTGGAAGTGGATTAATCTGTAGTGGAAATGCGTCCCTGGTCTTTTCCATAGGCCCAAACCTGTAATGTATTAGGACAATTCAAACACAGGAAAATGAAGCTTACACCTTCGGACCAGAATGACTATACTAGGCCCCAGCAGTGGGTCACCCAATTCCTAAGCTTCAGTTATAAGCACCACGTCTTCTTTTTCTAGTTTAGTTTGTGTCCATAACACATGACATTGGATCAAGTCTACATGTGTACAAATATAAGTCTGGAGTACAAATATAAGTCTGGACTGGAGCACAGAAGAGAAAAAGAGAAAGAGAGAGAGAAGAAAAAACATTTATTTCACCTGGAATGAGGAAGAAAGCGAAAGCCAGCCCTTGGATGCCTGTGCATTATTATTAGAAGAAAAAGCAAATGAGGACTTTGCTGAGGTAGAAGAAATGAAATGTAGTAACACTACTCAAAGTAAGGAAATTATTTTGTTCTGATAAATGTTTTCATTTACTGTAGTTTCAATCTTGCTCAAGCTAAGTTAAAACTGTGTATTAAGCATTTTTTTTTACACTTTAATAAAATGTAGTAAAATCAGGTTTGTAGAAAATGTAGGAAGGGGCCCCCAAACAGGCATCTTGCCCCAGGCCCAATGCCAGTTCTCAGAGGCCCTGCATTGCAGGTTTTCTAAGTGGCAGTCTGGCAGCCCAATTCTGCTATAAATATGTATATGGACAAGTGAATTGATATTGGCCATTATATGCCCATGTCCACACTTGACTCATTGTTTTCAAGTTACCCCTTATAATGATGTGTGTTGGTTGTTACTAACCATGAAAAGGACAAATTATTTCAGAACTGTAAAGGTGTATTGTACTCTGGAAAATGCTACAAAACTGATAAATGATACATTCTTAAATGTATAGGTAGTATTCACAGGAATGTATGAGTATCCTATTTAGATTCTCCTTTCACATGTGTAATAAATGGCTTCATTTGCAAAAGAAGTTAAAGATTAATTTTGTGATGTGAGGCATAAGATGACCCTGACATTAACAATGCATCAGGCCTGTTTGAATTCACAGACTGCAGCTGGATCAAGAAGTTGTTTAACTAGCTAGGGGCCCAATCCTATCCTACATTCCAGCATCAAGGCAGCCACAATCCAGCACCAAGGTAAGGGAACAAATGTCCACTTACACTGAGGAGGCCTCCGTGACTGCTCCACCATCATGGGATGCAGCTTATGCCCCATTGGCATGGCTGCATCCTTGCTGGAAAGCTGGATAGGATTGCACACTAGGACATTTTAACATTGCCTATCCTTGTTACCCCCTCTTGCTTTTTTTCCTTTTGTAGGTTGATCAGTGCCTTGTTTTTATCACTTGAATTTTCCCTTCCATTGTTTTGGTTTCTCAGCCTTTCAATAAATGTTACTGTTTACTTGCCTGGTCTCAGTTCACTTGGCAGGGAGCAGGTTGCCCTATTTACCAGGCTGCCCATGTTCTGCTGTTGGTTGTTTATAAAGGGAAATCTCCAGAATAATCTCTCTGTTATCCTGGTGTTAGAGACCCCCGTTAGGCACCCCCACTCCCAATTATTTGCTTCTGTTGTTGTTCAGTCGCTAAGTCGTGTCCGACTTTTCGCGACCCCATGGACCACGGCACGCCAGGCCTCCCTGTCCTCCACTAGCTTCCGGAGTTTGCCCAATTTCATGTTCATTGCTTCAGTGACACTATCTAACCATCTCATCCTCTGCCGCCCCCTTCTCCTTTTGCCTTCCATCTTTCCCAGCATGAGGGTCTTTTCTAAAGAGTCCTCTCTTCTCATGAGGTGGCCAAAGTACTTGAGCTTCAGCCTCTGATTCCATTATTAATTTAGTGAGATGCTTCTTAATAGTGGAATTCATTTTCTCCACTTTTCTGGCTTCCTTTGCTTTTTTAGTCTTAGTAGGGTAGGCCTCTACCTAACTTGTTAGAGTGCACATTATTACTAGCAGCTATGGGTTTTTTACTGCCTTTTTGCACTTTTGTAAAATTAATTTGCACTTGATCCATGGGCCACCTTTCAGCTGGCAGAACTCCTGGACTTGCTTCTGATTTGGTTTTGGGACTCACCTGCAAACACGTTGGGCAGCTTTTGGTAGCCTTTTGTGTTAACTCTCTCAGGGCAGGCAGGAAATATATATTTTCTTATCAAAGTCTCTAGGGCAGGCTATCCCACATGCATTTCATCATGCAAATTCTTGATTACAGTCCATGCTATTGAGAGGAATGTACAGGTGCTTATCAGGAAGTATATACCAACCATTTCTTTGGTTTGCTCCCACATCCTGAGCCATTTTTTTCTCCTTTCTGGTGTACACTGGTTGGTAGTCGGGCAGACTGTTGAAATGGATGGCTGCACGCGTTGCCACGAAAATGCTGGTTACTCCGCAGCCCTTTGCTACAGATTTGGCAGCAGAGTCTGCTCTGGCATTTCTTTGTGAAACACTGTTCCTTTTTCTAGTATGTGCCCGACAGTGGATGAGAGCCAAGCTTTTTGGAAGATGGATGACTTCTAGGAGCGTGATTATGAGGGCTTTATGTTTTATTGGGGATCCTTGCGCTGAGGCTCCCTACTGTAACTTTCCAGTTTGTATTACCTGATAATCTGAAACTACAGCGTAGCTTGCTCATCTTTTTCCATCTTCTACAAAGGAGGACCCATCTATCTGGTGCAATCAGGATTTTGAATGGGCACATTTTCCAGGTCTGGTCTGGCTGCTGTGGACAGATAGACCACTGGTTTTTTCCATGACCCCATGGGCTGTGTTAGGACCTCTTTTGCGATCCCTTGGTTTTCAGCCATGAAGAGGATGAATGGCTTGTCTCCCTCTGGTATTCCTAATGCTGGAGCCCTCTGTAGCGCTTGCTTGATGGCCTGGAACGCCTCATTTGCCTTAGTGGACCCTTTAAACTGAGCTACTTCAGGCCCCCGTGTCAACTCATAAAGTGGCCTTGTCAGTTCTGCGAATCCTGGAATCCAAGGTTCGCAGAATTCTGCCATTCCTAGGGATCCTCTTAGCTGCCGCTTTGTTCGGGGAGATTTTAAACAACATATGCTTCCAACTCGATCCTGGCTGAGTTTTCGCTGTCCTTCTAAGATGTACCCCAAATATTGTACCTTTTGTTGGCATTTCTGGGCCTTGGATCGTGACACCTTGTATCCTGCCTCATCTAGCAACTTGAGCAGTTCTGCTGTTTCTTTCGGGCACTTTTTCTTTGTATTTGCACACAGGAGCAAATCATCCATAAATTGCAAGACGTTTACCCCCCTTGGGGGCTTGAGTTGCATAAAGCCATGGAAAACAGCACAGGTGAGTTGCAGAATTCCTGGGGAGCCTGATTCATGTTTTTTGTCCTGTTTTTTTTTTTTTCATATCCACGTCTTTTCAGGTAAATGCAAAGATCGGCTGGCTCACAGGTGCCAATTGCAGACAAAAGAAAGTGTCCTTTAAGTCCAGCACGGTGTACCACTTTGCATCACCTGGAATGGTCCTTATTAAGCTATAGGGGTTGGTCATAGTTGGTTCATAGGACACAACAGCCTTATTCACTGCTCGCAGGTCTTGCACGGGTCTCCATTGTCCCTTTACAGCCTTGTGGACCGGAAGAAATGGCGTCTTCCAAGGACTCATGCAGGGCTTTAAGATTCTCTCCTAGTCTCCTCACAACAGGAGTAATTCCTTTGCCCCCTCCCTGGGAATGGGGTATTGCCTGATGAACACTGGCTGTGCTCCTTGCTTGAGTTCTATCAGAAGAGGCGCTTGGTTCTTTGCTAACCCTGGGGGATTTTCTTCAGCCCATACAGTTGCAGGAAACAATGTCCAATCCATTTCCTGACTTTCCTCTTTCTTGGCGAAACAGAGTTCATTGTTGCTATCAGCTTTCATCCCTCTTCCCGGGGTATGTAAACTGTAGCTTTCTCTTCATTGAACTGTATTGTGGCTCTTAATTTGGTTAGCAGATCCCTTCCCATGATGGATGAAGGGCAGTCAGGTGAGTACAAGAAAGAATGACTCAGAATTCGTCCTTCCATTTAACAGTGTAAGGGCTCTTGGTACTGCAGCACCTGAGTGTGTCCCGTTACCCCCACAATAGTTTCTAGTTCTTTACTGATTTCAAAATCTCCTAACTTTTGAGTTAGGGTGGATATTGCTGCCTCAGTATCCACTAAAAGAGGTATTTTTTTTTTCTGCACCCACTTTGCACATTAAGACAGGCTCTCCTGGTAGGGTGTTCTCCATCCCCTGGGCAGAGGGGGAGCCCTGTTTTATTGATTCATGAAGCTGATGATGACATGTCTTCTATTGGTCTCATCATCTGGGTTCATGGGGGTCCATTTTTTTTATGTGCTTCCTTGATTCTCTCCAAAAATGCTCCTGGGCTTTCAGTGGGCGTTTGCAGCACTTCAACCACTTTGGCATAATTTGTTGCCTTTTTTCTTGCCCTTTGCATGCCTTCTATTAGGGCCTGCTGATGGACACTCAAATGGGTCATATGATCTTGGTTATATGGATCCCAATTTGGGTCTTGAGCAGGAAGGTAAATCTGCACATCGTGGTCTTCAGCCCAATTTTGTTTTCTTGCTTCCTCTTTTACATAATCTTTAGCGCCTTGCTCTACCCGGTTCTTATCCTCTGGAGTCAAGAGGGTAGACAACAGGATTCCCATGTCTAGGTAGGTGGGACAATGCATGGCAACTAGTTGCTCTATTAGATGGACAACACGGATCATCTTGGAAACGGAGTGTCTTGTAAACTGGGTTATTTCCAACTCCTGTTTCTCTTGTGGGGGCGCGGGTGGTGCGTAGTGGGGCTTGGAGAGCTTCCTCTCTCACTTTGGAGTGGAGGGCCATCTTTAATCTGGGCTTGGGGGTGGGGTCTTCCTTTGGTCTGCCGCTACCCCTTGTTTTTCCACTGGAATATCTTCTCCCTCTCCAAGTAGTTCTGGGGTTTCTTCTCTTACTGTGGGCTGAGCCTGAACTACAGGCTGAATTTGCACCCCTCTTGGGAGGGGGGGGGGTGCCGTAGCACCCTCATAAGAGGGAGGCTTTTCTGGATCTTCTTGCAAAATGAGAGTGTGTGTGTTGTTTTTTTTACTTTTATTGGAGCCCTAAAGAAACGTTTTCTTTTCTTTGGGGCTTCAGTCAGACCTGGACTGCTGCACTTGGTCCACCACTGGGGGGGGGGGGAGCCTTCTACTATTTCCTACCATTTGTCAATGTAGGGGTATCAATCAGGATGTTCCCCCTGTCCAGTTGCTTTTAACCATACTTTCTGTATGCCTTAGGATGACTGGATCCCCAAGACGGCCACCCCGTGCCAGCCGTTGGCCATTTCAGGGTACATACATTGCCTTTGCAACACTGTCCTTTTTTAGAGGCAGCCCATAATCTACCTTCTTCAATGCATTAAAATTGCTTAACATACAGTCCAAGGGAGTGGGCTTACTCTGGTTTCCGCCCCCCATTGTACAGTACAACACTCAGACGGAACACAAAAGGAAGGGGGTTGGTGGAACAGAAGTGAGGGGTCTCCTGTCCCAAGACACAAGGGGGTATACGTCAAACGCTTTCACCTTTTCTCAGCCACTCCCATCGTGAGAAGTTGGAAACGTGCTAATAGGGTGTCCTCACTCAGAAATCCTCCATTCACACACCATACATTCATTCCCACCCGGGTCCTAGCAGGGATCTACCCCAGTGCACTTGTGCCTGGCCATATAGATTAATTCCCTGCCGGGGTGGTGGTGATCAGGCCCCCTTTTCCCCGTCTAAAATGGGAAGCCTATTTCCCAAAGTTACAGTATACTGCACCTGACGACGCCTTGTCGTTTCTCCCAGGTTTCCACCAGTCCGGACACTGGAAAGCTGGTTGCACTTTTGCATAGCGCGCACCGTGCCTTCTACTCCTGGTCTCTGCTGTCCTTTGCCAGTGTCCCCCTGGAGTCTAACCTGCTCCCTGGCGCCGTGGGACAGACAGGCACTCAGGCAGCAGAGAGACAGGAGGTTGGTTGCACAGGGCTGTTTTGGCCAAAAATGGCCCAAAATCTGAGATTTCATGGCATCAAATTGTTAGGGACCCCCGTTAGGCACCCCCATCCATGAAAACAAGACTCGGATCTTGGCAAAAGTTTAAGAAGCTTTTATTTCAGCTAGCACTTAGCTGAAAGGGAGTATTCTCTCAAAGCTTTCAGAGATACTGCACAATAAAGTTCTTCTTTATATTGAAGTTGCGTGCCTCCCACGAGTAATGATTATCTTTAGCACAGTACATAATAGTTCATATTTTGCATTACATGTTACACTTGTTACTGCTTCAGCAAAAATCTGGGCCAGACTTAGCTGGGTCTGCGGTTTATGATTTAACTTCCTTTAGCAAAGGTCATTTGTTCAGTCAGCAGTCTAAAATTGTCACTTAATGTGCTAAGTTCACTATATGCAAAGCTCAAGGCGTGACAGAAGGGACAAGGTTCCTGAACTTTTATGGATTTGATACAGAGCACATTTCTTTAATCATAATCAATCAATCAATCACTAGTATTTATATACCGCTTTTCAACACAAAGTTCACAAAGCGGTTTACAGGCAAATAATAACATTAAAGTTAAATGGCTCCCTGTCCCAAAAGGGCTCACAATCTAAAAGAATGGAGAACACCACCAGCAACAGCCACGAGAAAGACACCGTGCTGGGGTGAAGAGGGACAATTGCTCTCCCCCTGCTAAATATAAGAGGACACCACTTGAAAAAGTGCCTCTTGCCCAGTTAGCAGGGGTTAGCATAATACCCAAAAGCACAGAAGCCTCACTGGGAGGGAGGTCTTCCCAAGGCTGCTTCCTTTTCTCTGGGCTTTCTAGATTCAGATGATGGCAAGCAAACTACTGCTTTCTGATTCATTTTGAGTTCCTCAGTAAAAGAGGGTGAAGCAGAGAGCAGGGGGTGGGGTGCCAGTCAGTAGCATCCCTATAGAACGATGGAGCAGTAAATTTTGCAAGTAGCCTTACCTTGCTGCATAACTCACTCCTTTCCATTGCCATCGTAGCCAGTAAGCAATGCCTTGGCATTGCTTTCTCCATGAGGATTGGCTACAATGGTGAGAGAGGAAAGCGATTTACATGGCAAGGTAAGGCTACTTGCAAAACTTAGTGTTCTACACACACACCCAGTAGGGGTGCTACTGGTACCAGTTGCTAGCCACCAGGCGCTACACGGGGTCTGCCTTCCATCTTCACTTACAGAAGGCATTGTTCAGGGGTTTGCAGAGATGTATTTTCTATTTTTGACTCTTGTAACCAGAGATTTGCTAAGAAGTTTCTGTAGCATCAAGATGATGACAGGAAGAGCTTAGTCAATACTGATTCTATTTTGTTTTACTTCTGCCTTGGGCAAGGTATGTATAATCTGACATTAAATTCTTGGGCAGCTTCTTTAGCCATTGTGGAAAAAATAGTAGCTTGTATTGCGGCATCTAAATGACCATTTATGTTGGGGGAAGGCGAGGAAGCACAGCTTCATGTCAGTATTGCTGGATCATTTTCCCAGAAGCATTTGCAAAAGACTGAAAATGAGAACAATTATATTGGGGACACCAGAATGGACTGAGTTGCAGTAGCATATACAGTATAAATGACTTTTAAAAATGATTATTATAATTACTTGACCCTGAACACAGTGTGGTCTGTGTCCAACAGCAAGTTTGTACTACTGCAAAGCTAATGTAAAAACTCATTAAATGGGGCTCTGACTAATATTCCCCTAGCTTGATTGTCTGGTCAGAAATATTTACTGCTCTGGTCTTGCGTCCATCCAATCAGCTTTGCTGGGTTGCCAACACTGACTGAAATGGTTCCTGGAGATTTCCTAACCCACCCCCACCCCAGCATGATGATACGTCATTAAGGAAGCCCTGATTAACAGCCCAATCCTACCTAAATCCCCATGTGGTGATGCAGTGGCACCGGCATGGCTTCTGCTGTATCCCACAGGGGATTTTGGGCAGCTGGAGGTCTTGAGGCAAGGGGACATCTGTCCCCTTGCCCCAGGCTACAGGTCAATGAGTTCAATGAGATCAATGACCATATCCAAACTCAGGTCTGTGCCAGCGATATTGCTGATTTAAGTCCATATTGATCCATACTGGTGCATCAGTTCTGGGAAGAGGGTTTGGATATGGTCTGTGCCAGTGCTGCCAATCCCACCCCACCTCCTGTGCCCAATCCACCCACCTCACCCCTGTTGCCACCCTGTTCCGCCCTTTCCCTGCCCTGGTCAAACCCATCACTATCCTTCTCCTACCCCCACCCTTGTGCTGGACTTACCTGCTCTGGCGGACCTGCCAATGACCTCTGGCACCAGCAGGAAGGCTGAAGCTTTCCCGATGGCACACCTGGAACTTGCGCTGTCACAAAGCTCTTTATAATGTTTTTGCGGCAGTGACACCAGAGGAACATGCATTCCACTAATGCAGGCCGTCAATAGGATTGGGCCAAACATCTCCAAGATTGCTTCAGTAGTCACTTGGAGATAGATGCTGGTTCTTGAAGAATCCCAGTCAATCCCCAAGGGCTGGCCACACTAGCCTCCCCCAGCAAGTGGGTAATTTGCCTCTGCATCTGCTGGGACAACACCATTCAATCAGTTGCACAACAGAGGCACAGCAGAATCATCCATCATCTGCATAGGGTGTGTTTTCCAACAGAAGACACATGCCCAAATCCAGTGGTGTCATCTAAATGATTTAATAACAGGTACTCACTTTTGATTGGCACGTGTCGGGACCCGTCCACCGGAAGTGACGTCATAAACCAGAAGTGATGTTGTGGCAGGAAGTTACATGAAAAAGCCCTTTTTGAGGCCTCAGATGATTTTGAACTGACCCAACAGTTGCAACAGTATTCCACAGCACCCCCAGAACATGTTAAGGAGGCCTGGCATTATGTTAAAACCCCAGAGCAACTCATTTTTCAGTGGCAAGGAAAGGAAAGGCTCCGCTTGCTGCCTGCCTGGCTCTGAGAACATGCAGGCAACTCAAACATGCAGGAAATTCAAACGTTGCAGAGGGCGGAGTCAACGAGTGGGCGGGCGAATAGGCGGGGCCAGCTGTAATCCTAGAAACCGGTACTCGCGTACCCCCGTGTACCCCCTGCATGACATCACTGCCCAAATCAATACCTCATGTGCAACCCTGGGGGCTGGATTAATCTGAGAATGGCTAATTCTTACATGCACCCAAAGTTACAAACAGCCCATTGCTGTAAAAGGAATTGTACATCCAGCTTCTTGGGGAAGAAAATATCAGAAGCATTGCACTGACTAGCTTTGAGAGCTGGTGTAATGAGGTAGCTAAGAGACCGAGGTGCACATCTGGGCTTCCCTGGTGTGAATCCTGCCTTTGCCACTCACTAAGTAGGCAAACCACTTCCTCTCAGACTCTGCTCCCCAGCTGCAATATGGCCGATGATAATACTTCCTCTCAGTGGTGGGATTCAAATAAATTAACAACCAGTTCTATGACGTCATAGCCAGAGCAAAAAAAAAACCCCGAAGCCAGATGAGGTAGGCAAGTGGGCAGGGCCCGGCTATTTAACAACCAGTTCTATAGAACCTGGGTGAACCCCCTGAATCCCCCCACTGCTTCCTCTCCCCGCAGAGTTGCTGAAAGGAAAACAGAAATATAATGTATAGTATGTGCACACTCTCCATAGGCTTGCCTTCTATTCTTGCGATAGTCACATTCATGGTTTTCAAGAAGATACAGCTGTTCTAATATTGGAGCCGGCATAAATCCCTCTTCTGTTACTTATCTTAACAACCCTGACCTTGTTCCTTGGAATCTCCCTTCCCAACACTATTCTCATAATCCCCTTCTAGCCTCCAAAGATCAGTTTAAGATTTGCCCTCCTGTGGATAGACCTCATTATAATACTGTGCTAGTTAGGAAAGTAACAACCCTCTCTCTTTGAACAGCCAACATCTGTTGGAAAAACCAACCTCTAAGCCAAGGGTGGCCTAGCAATGAGACCAATGGAAGCAGCATTTTGGGCAGCAAGTTGGGATGCTTTGAACCCACTGGAGGAAGGAGGGAAAAAAGCTGCTGCTATCATTGCTTCACCTTGTCCTCACCCTGGTATGCACCCAGTCACTGGAGTGGAGCGTGGCAATCCCAAGCCTCCCAGCCTCCTTCCCTTGAGCTCTGGCACTGCCTTTTTTTCTCTACCCCATACAGTTTGAAAAAAATAGGATGAACAGAGCATGTTGGGAGCTCCCAGCATGCTCCAGTCATCCTTTTTATTTCAATCAGGATGTTATGGAGAAAGGTGGTGGTGCCAGAACTCAAGGGAAAGGGGTGGTTTCTGGGTTGTGGACGCTAGAGAATGGCTAACAGAAAAGCAGGACAGTTCTGCTTCCTGTTAGTGTCTGTAGTGTGCAGGCTGGTTTGGTTTTTCAGTTAAGCAAAGCTGTTAAGCAAGAAGCACCCATGCTGCAAGTGCTACTACAAACAAAAGTACTTGTAATGGGTGTGGGAAGGGGTACCAAGGCCCACCTGGTATTTAAATAGCTGCAATATTTCAAATTGCTATTAATACCAAAGGACTTTGTTTACCTTTTTAACCTGTTCACTTAAAAGGTATTTGCATCCATTAAAAAGGATAAAAGATTGGAAAAAAATATACCACCGTAACATGTTAGTGTCATATACTGTATGTTCTTAAAACTTTTCCAGAACTAGATTTCCAACTCTAAAATATCAAAATTTTCTCCTGAGCAGAGCTCTTAGACATTCTCAAAAGCTAAAACAGCATCCAGCGAAAAAGAAAGGAACCAAGCTACAACCGTGTTGCCATTGATAGAAGTGAAAGGAAAGGCAGTGAGGAATTGGGCCTTGTCTGTGGTGGCACCTCAGTTATGGAACTCCCTCCCCTTGGAATCAAGGAGATCTTTTGTCAGGGCCTTAAGACAGTTTTGTTTGGGTGGCTTTTACTGATGGGCATTTTAATTAAACTTTTAAACGATTGATGTGCACCACTGTGTTTTACTGTTTTTACTGTGTTTTATTATCATTTTAAAGGTGTTTTTTTTCTGTTTTTATTGATTTTTTTTAGTTTTATAAGCTGCTTGGTGTGCCCTCACTGGGAGAGAGAAAGCCACCCAGATAGGCATGTCAACATGTTTTGGCTGCTATGCCAGCAGGGTACATAGTTTCAGGGGTGGCATTTTCTCTCAGGCTGCTCCACCTCTTAAGTCATGTAACTTCAGTTTGATTTCATTGGTTTTATGAGAATACTTTAGGTGGGCCTCCGTATCCGTGGATCTGGGATCCGCTGTTTCCCTTATATGTGGGTCTGCAGATCTGGGAGTGGAGCAGGGGGCCTCCCAATGCCCTCCTGAACTGAACAGAAATTTTTTAAATGAATGAAAGTCTATTTTATACTTTTTTATACTTTTTATACTTCTATACTTCTTTTTATACTTCTATAAAATGTGTCATAACATAAAGGCCTTTTTTGATGAAGTATTTATACCTGAGATGTGGTGACGCTGCGAGTCAAACCACTGCTGCTGAGCTTGCTGACCGGAAGGTTGGCAATTCAAGACCACATGACGGAGTGAGCTCCCATTGCTTGTCCCAGACCAACCTAGCAGTTTGAAAGCACGTAAAAATGTGAGTAGATAAATAGGGACCACTTCGGTGGGAAGGTAATGGTGTTCTGTGCACCTTAGCGTATAATCATGCTGGCCACATGACCACGGAAACTTGTCCTCAGACAAACGCTGGCGCTACAGGCTTAGAAACAGAGGCGAGCACCGCCCCCTACAGTCGGTCACGACTAGACTATTCGGTCATGGGGAAGCCTTTACCTATTTACACCTGAACAGCTGCTTGCAGAGTCATTTAACTTTAATGTTATTATTTGCCTGTAAACCGCTTTGTGAACTTTGTGTTGAAAAGCGGTATATAAATACTAGTGATTGATTGATTGATTGATAGTGGCTACGAGAATGAGCAGTGAATCAGTTCTTCCTAGTTTAAATCTTGCCTCTGCCACTCACTTGGTGGCTTTAGGCAAGCCACTCCCTCCCCCATTCCAGCTGCGACAGGCAGATGATAATACCCTGGGTCGCAAGTTACGAAAGCCTGTATTGTAATTTTTGCACAGGCGCAGACCATCCTTTGTGGTGCTTGTGCACAGGCACAATAGTGCTGAGCTGGCAAGAACTGGTTGTTTCAAGCTATGTAGTTCCAAGTTTCGGACAGGCTTCCGGAATGGAAACAGTAAGCGTCTTGGGGACTTGGTGTATTTACCTTCACACTCAAAAAATGCTATACAAGTCAGTAGCGTAGCTAGAGGGGGGAAAAACAGTAAGTACTGCAGATGCCACAGCATGCTATGTAAGCAGCCCCTCTTATTTGCTGTTGGAGACATTCTGGGTATCGATGGCAATGCGCAGGAGACACCGTTTGGTTTACTGAGTGCCTGCCTGTTGCCGTAGCTGCCTGGAAAGGCTCTGATGATCAAGTGGAAGGGAGGGGCTGCTTCCACTGTGTGGTGGAGGGGAGGGGCTGCTTCCACTGTGTGCTGCAGTGCCAGCAGTACTTACCATTTCCTCCTTCTAGCTCAGTGGTTTCCAACCTGGGGATCAGGACCCTATTTTCAGGGGGTTGCAAAGAGCTTAGGGCATCAATCTTAAAAGGCTGAGCACCACCATCTCGGACGCTTCGTTTTGGCTAGGGAAGAGGCTTCCCCATTAAACTGCCACTTCTTCAGTGCTTGTGGCTGTGAGGGAAATTAGCCTTGCTTGCATCTTGGCATGTGCGCATGCAGTGTGATGAAGTCTCTCCTGGGTCTCTTTCTGAGCGGGCATGTCGCACCTTCCATGTGCATGCCTAGGTGAGTCTCCGTACATAGGGAAGAAGAATATTAAAACGACTATCTAAAATTTGGCTTTACCACCCTGTTCAGCAATGGCATAGAGAGGCCACAGTGTGCTCTGTGCAATGTTGTTCTCATTGCTGAATCAATCACTGAATTCAAAACTCAAACGTTGCTTAGCTACAAAGCATTCAGAACATTCTAAAAGGATGTGGAGTTCTTTGAACTTTCAAAAAGTGTGATTTATTAAAAACAATGACATCACTTCCTGCTTAATCACTTCTGGCCCTAGGTCTCGGGGTGGGGGGTGGGGTGTTCCTGTCGGGTTGTTATATCTGAAATGGAGGTCTCGGTGTAAAAAAAGGTTTGGGCCCCACTGCTCTATCTATAGTACTGATACAAGTGTTAAGGGGGGGGGAATCATTTAACGAGCAATAAAGCTGTTGTGCTCTTATAGTGATGCTAATCTGAAGGTTCTTGGATAAATTATCCAGAGATAAGTACTATATGGGTATATTGGGTTATTTCCTTGCTTGGTACACAAGAAATATTACCAACTCAATAGCTAATTTCACCCATTTTACCAACAGTTTCGTTGGGTCGGGAATTCTAGTTGCCTTTTTGTTTCTTGCCACTATTAAATCCTGGATTAAACACTCTTAGCTCCTGTGATCAACAGGTCGGTTTTCCTGTTAATCCCTGTTGGGGGAAGGGGACAGATGCTACTTCTAAGCTAATTAATGAAGGTCTGGATCCTCCCCTCCGCCTTAATCTGCTGAACCATTAGTCAGGGTGAGGAGCTTCCTCACGTTTATTGGTACATTTCCAGGTCTTAAGATAATCCTGGAATAACCAGCTCCTGAACGGGGAGTGTCTCCAATTTTAAGTGATAGTCAAACCCACCACTTTGCTGGTTAGAGTTGATGCTTTGTTTTAAGAGACCACAATAAAAGTTACATGGCAGGGAGAGACTCACCAGGGGCAACATTCTATTCATCCCTGCATCTTCAGTGCCAGGAGAAAAACTAAACACATTTCGGATCTCCCTATTAAGCTTTCATTAAAGGCATAGAGCCTTTAATGAATGAGCCTTGATAATGAATGCTTATCAAGACAAAAAATTAAAATAAAATAAAGGACAGCATATTCTCCCTGCTGTCAACACATCTGAGGGTGCAATCCTAACCTAACAAGGGACACCGTAAAGTATGTTTGGATCTCCCTCAGAGTCAGAGAGTACAGCACACAGATGTGCACCATCCTTCCTGACTTGGGTAGCACAATCCTAAAACATGCGCAGCAGCGATGCAATGGCATTGCGTCGCCGCTGCGCACCTAGCACCGATGCGGGGGCGCTGAGCAGCACCCCTGCGTCGGCGCTAAAGCAACGGGACTGGCACTGCTGCGCCGTGCCTCCCTTATGTCGGCCAAAGCTGGCCAGCACAAGGAAGGCACCATTGTTGGACGGGTGAGGGAGTGGGCGGGGGGAAGGCGATTCTGGGAGGGATGTGGGCGCAATGTGGGGGGGCATGGCAGGATGTGGGTGGGCCAACAGGTGGGCCGGCCCGAGAGGGAGGTGGACCTTGGATTTGGCCATAAGGCTGAATCCAAAGCCTCATCCTGAGGCCGTGCAGCCCCGATTCGGGCCATGCTATCTCCTCAGCTCTGCGCCTCCTATTTAGCAGGTGCAGAGCTGAGGAGCACATAGGAGGGGATGGAGCCTCCCCTATGGTCAGGGTGCGAATGTGCCATTGCTGGGGGCAGGCTCCAGCCTCCCTGACCCAGTGTCAGATATGGCGCTGGCCGGATGGCTTTGCCATTCTGGTGCTGGGTAGGATTGTGCCCCAAGAGTGGCCCAAACACACTTTGCGGTGACCCTTGTGCTGGCCAAACTTTTCTGGCCTAACTGTGCCGGCCTAACTCCAGGTTAGGATTGCACTCTGAGAAAATTTAAACAATTTTCCAGCTTTATATTTATATTAATGTTGTACTTTTATGTTATTTATTGCTTTTTTACTGTATTGTTTAATGTTGTAAACTATTTGTAAACTATGTGGCATATCATTTTAATTAATATCTTAATATGTATTATTAATAAGGTATATATTCTAAAAGTATAAATTACAATGGAAGTTACTTGATTGCTGTTTTACACAGTCCTAGCAAAGCTATCAAAGTAATAACATGCCTGGCATAGTGAATGACTGTGTTTAAATCCTGCCTCCACAATGTCAACGTAGCACTATTTCACCTTGGCTGCTTTGAATCAGAACAAGGCAAGCTCTGGGATCACTGCAGGATTGCTGCAGATCAAGTCATTTGTAGAGGCCACCCTAGTTGTTCTAGGTTTGATAGAAGCAGTAAAGACATAATGGCCCAATAGTTCTGTGGACTATGGGAAAGTCACATGTTCTACAAGAGAACTGCAATGGCACCCATGTGCATATGCAAAACCACCTTTCCAGCCTCCTATCCTCATCATTAGACAAATAGGATGCTAATGTGATTTTGAATCTGTAACCTCCTTGCCTAGGAATGCCAATGATGAGGTTATATTTATTAGATATGCTTGTAAAGCTGCAAGTATATGTACCTACAGCTCCACAGAATCATAGCTGCAGCTACACATCATGTCAGATAGTTTATGCACATGCAAAAGGCAGGCCTATGGTTTCTGTCTGGCTCGTGAGTAGCAATTTCAAGGATAAGTCTATGTGTGCGTGTATGAGAGAGAGAGGGTGGAGAAAAAAATTGTTCTGGACACTTAAGCACTATTCCATTCTCAGTTGATGGATGGGAAAGGGCATTATTATGTATAGCTGTGCTATTGTTTGCTTTTAAGTTCACAAAATGGCATGGAAAAGGAAATTAAATCATTCATTGCTAATGATATCACCTAAAGATAACATTCATTCATTCATTCATTCACTCATTCACTCATTCATTCATACCCTGTTTTGTCTCCCTGATGGGCATTATTAAACCGTGAGCGCAATCTTAACCTGGAGTAGGGCGGGCACAGTTAGGCCAGCAAAGTTTGGCCTGCACAAGGGCCACCATAAAGCATGTTTGGATCACTCTTGGAGCCATGTAGGATGGCACATGTCTGTGTGCTGTCTGTCTGGCACACATCTGTGAGCTGGCTTCTTTCACTCCGAGAGTGGTCCAAACGTACTTTATAGTGTCCCTTGTGCCAGGCAGACTTTGCTGGCCTAACTACGCCGGCCTAATTCCAGGTTAGGATTGCACGCTGAATCAGGGCACTTTTGAGTACTGTACCAGGGTACAATCATTGGTAGTTTGTACTTGTGTCTATTCCAGTATTTCATTCAATGCAGGTACAATCTGTGTACAATGTATAAAAATGAACCCAGCAAAAATGTGTATCTAGCTACAGACAGTTACAGGACACAACTGATAGAAGAGGGCCCTAATCCATGAATGCTTTGCTACAATAACTGTTAGGCTTTGTTAAAACAGAATATCAGTGTCAACCAACTTCAAATGGATAAAGTGAAAAATTCTAAAATGGCTGTTCTTAAAATTACATAATACTCCAGGAATAAATACCCACACATTGTATTTACGCCCCCCCCCCTTGTCCACAGACGTTTCGAAACATAAACCTAGCATTACTGGCATAGAAGTGCATGACATTACTGCACATATACTTTCTTTGAGGCGCATTCTATATGACTTGCATAGACAGTTTAAGAAGTAGCCCTAATGACTCCTAATATAATTAACCCATAGAAGTGGATATGTTACTGATTAGAGGCCCAGATTTGTAGCCCTCCCTTAGGTAAACTTCCCAGTGACATCAATAGGATTTTTGACTTGGCAGAGTCACATTCTTTGGAATCGACTGTGTCTGAGATGGGGTGTTTTCATCTTTTAGCAATTATGGTAATGAGGAATGCAAGAGTACAGTTACATCAGTAATGGGATCTGGGGATTGACTACAGGAACGCTGGGCGGGACTTTGGCGGGACTTACGCGTCATTGGCTGCCCGTCCATTCGGTCTGCCGCCCGCCCTGGCCTCGGAGGGGTGCCGGCTCGCCGGGGGGGGACTGGTGGGGGGTGCACCGGGTGATCGGACGAGCAGTGGTGGGGCGTGCTCCCCAGGAGAAGCCCGCGCGGCCGGCGGGCAGCCGACGGAACGGAATGGGCGGGCTGCCAATCACGTGTAAGTCCCGCCCAGCGTTCCTGTAGTCAATCCCCAGATCCCATTACTGAGTTACATGGCCAAATACTGATTCAACTTTAAAGTCAAAGCCAAGTCTTCAGCGAAAACAGTAGGACTCCAAACATTATTGTGAATAACACAAAATTCAATATTAACATTGCATTAAAGCTATTGTCTTATTTTAAAAACTGGATTTATAACCATTTATAACAAGCACAGACTAGCAAAATCTTTTTAACTTTGAATAGCAAACCGTGCTGACAGAACAAAATTCGTTAGATCAACTGAAAGATAACACTCGACCGAAATGGGTGCTATGTTAAACTACACAGAGTACACCTGATCTAATACCCCTCTTGATGCATATAGAACTAGGGTATAAAGAGCTAACAACATTAAAAATATTTTTAAAATATTGAAAATGAGAACTGTTGTTTGCCTATCGTGCTTTTTTTTTTTTACTTTATGCATGCAAATATGGTTGGTGTCAATATGTGTAGCCTATTTCAATTTGAGGAGCAGCTCTAACTCATACACATTGGAACAGAGCAGGGACAGATGAGATGCACATCTTTCTTTATCCTCTTGATCTTTTCTCCTGTAATCTGCCTTGTGAATTTAAAAGGATTATCCACCAAGTGCTCTTGGCAGTGGTGACGACAGGCAGTAAGTCAAATACTGCTTGTCACACAATCTAGGCACAAAATAATCAATTGCAAAATATTGAGCTTGGGGCTCTGTTGCATGATTATAGTTGTAACAATCAATTTTTTTTTCTATTTCACATTTGACATTGGGGAAGTAGCCCTAAATGAGGCCAACATAAGCCTGCTGCTCAGCAGCCAGCTTCTGGGATGGAAACAGGTCAGTTTGGCATTCCCTCTTCCAATTCTTATTTAATATGGAGATCCAATCGGGCAATCCTACAGGAAGTCAAGCCTGATTGCTCCCTGGAAGAACAAATATTGAAGCTGAAGCTCAAATACTTTGGCCACCTCATGAGAAGAGAGGATGCTTTAGAAAAGACCCTCATGCTGGGAAAGATCGAAGGCAAAAGGAGAAGGGGGTGGCAGAGGATGAGATGGTTAGTGTCACCGAAGCAATGAGCATGAAATTGGGCACACTCCAGAAGCTTGGGGACAGGGAGGCCTGGCGTGCTGTGGTCCATGGGGTCGCGAAGAGTTGGACACGTTGTTGTTAAGCAACAACAACAACGATCCACTGGAAAGATTTTCCTGTACAAGTCTTGAATAATAAGGGTTATTCAAGAACCTGGCATGGGGCATATCTTCTATGTTCCAGTCTGCCACCTTGAACAGCATCTGAAACCTATAACCTGATGCAGTTGCCTGACCTGCTTCCCTCAAGGATCAACTCTCATATATTGCGAACTCTGACTCAGTAATGTAATTAAATAAAATCTATGAGACTGCTCAAATGTAAAGTATTTGCAAGTGTGGCTGCAGCAAGCCTGTGCAGCTTGCAACCCATTAACAGTCTGATCTGATACAGACTAGTTGCACTTAAGCTCTCCGGACTTATGGTAGAAATATACAACTCTGCATAAGAGTTACATTGGAATGTAAGCATACTACAGCTCTGAAGCTACATATTGTCACCCTTTCAAAGTATTTTCATGGAGTTGTTTTTCCGGGGTTGACGACTCTCAACAATATATGTAAAGACAGAGAATATGCATATACATTTGTAAGATGCTCATTTGGAATGTGTACATTTTTGTAACAATTTTATCAAGTGTTTCTTTATATTCTTTTTAGAGAAGTTTGCATTATGCTGGAACCATTAATATGTGTTTGAGTCAATATATTTTCTATGCATCTTCTAGAACTCTCGGTGCTACATGCAGGTATTGCCTGAGACCTCCTGAGACCTCCTGAGACCTGAGGCCAAATGCTAATCCCCTTTTGCCCAATTATACATCAGCCTCTGCTCCTTCCACTCTCCAGTGTTCTAGCTAAGCAATCTCATGCCCCTCCACATTTACTCTTCCTCTTTGTCCCTTTCTTCCTTTTCCAATCCATGATTTGGAAAGAGAAAGAGGAGAAGTTGAGGCAAATTGGCAGACAAAGGTGGGAACCTTCCACCAATGTGCTGCACTTCAGTTGGCCTGATGTATATGGGCCAACCCAGGCTATATGTATTGTTACCTGGTGCTTTTTGGCAGTGCCTGGACTGTCCCAAGAAGGGAGCAAAATCACACTCATCACACTGACCATGGTGGGTCAGAAGTGAAAGCCCTGAAGCCCTGAACTTGGGAATGCTATGAATTCAAAGAGGGATTGGATCTGATTTATGGCATAATTCCATCCCTGTTCATTTCATTCCTTGTAAATGCATGCTCTGTGATCCAAGATAGCAACCTATCTAAAAGAAACGCTGCTATTGGGAATATAGTGCTAAAATGCATCCCTCGTATGATCAATATATATGAAGAATTGTTCCTGCTCTGTTAAAATTAATGAGAATTGTATTCCTTCAATTGCACCTATGACTTGCCTACAGCTATGAGAAGATGGGAGTAAGAAATTTATACATTGCTAGCATTCCTTATGAGCTTTTAAGTAGCTGCCTTTGTCTGGATGCTCTTCTCCCAGGCTTGCATTGCCTTTCTTACATGATAAACACAGAATCTGGGAATGTGCTGATTTTCTGCACTGAATCTTCCAGATTTACTGGCTCTCCTACATCCTTCCCTCCTCCCTTCATTTCCATCCCTTTGGCATTGCCTCTAGAAGGAATGATTTTGCTATCCATTCAGTCATAGGTGCTGTATGACTTTGAAGAAGGGACTTTTCCCATCCCCCAAACCCAGAAAAGGTTTCTCACTTACCTTTTTAACATCCGGTATGTTAAATAGCTTCTTGGTATGGGCAACCCACCCCACTATCCCTATGTCCAGAGGAAAAACAACTTCTTTCTCAGGAGGCACCAGATTGCTATCAAATGAGGATTTAGGGGTGACATCTAAGAGCCTGCTTGCCAGCTCCGGGGTACCGTTGCGGGAACGGAAGTTAAACATGCTACACCGGTCTGCTGACAGCAACTGTGCCAACCTTTGCAACACTTTATGTACTATTTTTTCCACAGAGCTGGCTTCCTCCTGGATTTCTTGCATCAATTCAAAAAGCACATGGCATTCCTCCAGCTTCGTCATCTCCTTGAAGGAGACGCCATCCTTCACATCCCCAGGACTGACGCTGAAGACGCTGCCCACTGTTTCCAGCCGCAGCTTTCGGTCATAGTACTCCTTGGCAAACTGTGGGTTGTTCTCCAGATATTTCTCGACATCGTCTTTATTTAGCCCACCCATGTTGATGTCTCTTCCTTGACAGCTTTTTTGTTTAGACCTGCATCACTGTTGAAGCACCAGCAGCCACGGCCAAAAGTCTTACTTTGCTTCTAAGGGGAATATGGTCTGTGGCACATTCTGTATCTCCCATAGGCATAGTCCTGAAGGCTTGCTCTGTGGCTTTCCAATCTTCTAAACCTCTCGAGGTATGACAGCAGTTCACTGGCTTAGTGTCTTCTTAGTGAAAGATCCAGGAGACTGCTAATTAAAGAGATGTCAGGACACTAAACCCTTGAGCACTCTTAGCTCATAAATCCAAAGGGAGTCATTTCAGCATGATAAACTAAACTAACCATTCCTAGACTGTGCAATACTTTAAAACTGCACAAGCAAGTGCATCTATGTATAGTCATACTTGTTTTCATTTTCTCTTTATGATGCTAAAGTTTTTCAATGACATGCATTCGGGGGAATTCTAAGTCTTTCTTTCCGTATATGCAGTAGAGATAAGTGCTTTGCATGACTCCATGTGCACTCCCTTGCACATGCACACAAACATTCATCACTATTAATCATACTTATATCTTAGGTACACGGGGAAGCCACTCTGTTGGGAATCCTTCCTCTTCTAAGCTACTGGGTATAATGGAAACTATAATAACCCATAGCTGTAGCAGCACCAATGTATAAAATGGACTAAACAGAAAAATCTCTACCCAAAGAAGACTTGGTTACAGTCAGTAACCCTTAATATCTGGTAAGGCTAAGTAAAATACTATAGATTTCTTTCAATAAATGTAAAAAAATGAACTGAAAAATGAACAGTTCAGTAAAAAATGAATAGAAGAAATCTTGTGATTTCTTAAATCATAATGTAGATTTTAATTTTTTTGAAAAAATATGTCCTATTTTTTAAGGCAAGGACTCCTATAAGTTCAAAAATACTTTTATTGATATTATTCCTTATGGTTTAAAAAGACTTCTAATTAATTATGACTTCATTTTTGTCCCAAATCTTTGCCTATTAATACTACTTCGGGGGTATCTTTAATTAAAATGTCAGTTATCATCCTCAGCTCATTCTTTGTTTACAGTTTTTAAAAAACCCAATCTATACAGATGTCAATATGATTATACAGATTATTTCAATATGATTTTTCAGCAAATCTCTCAATAATGTCCTTTTGCTTTTTTATATGTTAAAATAATGTGTTCATTTGACTAATTCAACTATACTCCAGATAGGAAAAAACTATAACTGTATCTTCATGATAGGAAAAGTGGTTCCTATTGATTTTTGCCTGTTATTTGAGCTGTACAAGGCACAGTGTGTCTGTTCATACATACACAACAACCTTCTTTCACGAAATGGATAATCTTAACTGAGAGCCAGTCTGCACAATCTGTTCCTGCCACTCCGCTCCTCCGGGCTTTGGAACCAATCTGGATTCTGCCCTGATACAGTGAGAAATGTCAACGAAGGGCTCCAGAAGGAATAATGTGGGAGGAAACACAGAGGAATAAACTCACAGTTTTTAGTCACCCTATACTGCCCCCTCAGCAGCCTTTGAAAGGCATGGACAGCATCTCCCAACTATACAAGCAGTTTGTAGCAACCCACCCAAACTCAAAATTTATTGGAGGTAAACTGACCATGTGAATGGCTTACTTTTAGCACAGGTCCCAATTTTGTATGTAAACACACACACACACACACACACACACTCACTCACTCACTCACTCACTCACTCACTCTCCCCAAGCAGGCTTGGCACAGATGCATTGGTCCTGGCACAACTGTTATTGGCACGAGAGCTGTGTCAGAGGCAGCTTTAAGAGCTCATGAAGTAGTAGGTAGCTGCCTGCCCTAATCAGAGCTCACATCCCACAGAACATTGGAGTCAGAAGTCTGGGCCTTGGCATGTCCTATTTCATTCATAGAGTTGAGATTTAATCCCAGCAATGGGACTTCAACTTGCAGAGACAACCTCAGCTGAACTGAAGAACAATTCATTTTTTTCTTCCTGTTAACAGTGGCTTTTTGCTCTCTTCTGGGTTATGCCAAAGCATGATTGGTGGTACCAATTTGTTTCTTAGGAACATTAGGGAAGTTGTTATTCAAACTTGTATAGTTAACTCTTCTCAAGCTATAACAGACCTTGGCTGAGTTTGTTTTTCAATAAGAAAACAGCAGGAAATGACCTTACTAGCATGTCTCTCGCATGATTCTAGCTCAAGTCAAAAACAAGTAACCACCACCACAGAAAATGACATCAAATTTAAAAGCATATGGGGTTTTTACCATAGAGATGAAATGGCTTGAGTGGCATCATCCTGTCTCCCATATAAAATTATTACAGTGGAGGTGGCCATGTTTTCTAGCATCAAGTTAAAGATTGCTAGCATGGCGACTGTGCTTGAATCTGAAAAATGAATGTAAGCCAAGTGTGCTATAAGATTATAACATCAGCTCTCTAGCGCTTCTAGCACTGGAAGCTGAAAAATGAATGCAGCCTCTAACATCGTATATGTTCAGGAGTAGCCTTTTTCACTTCCATGGAAATCAAGGACTCAAGGGTTGGTACGAAAGTAATGCCTCCTTTTTTAACATTTCAAATCTGGTGCTGCATGAAGTTGTGAGTTTGACTTGGTGGATGGACTTGGTGGAGTTTGACGCCAGATGTATTTCTTTTCATCATATGGAGTGGCAATACAATATGTCGCATGAGTGTGGTGCATGAACAGTTCAAAATGGTGGCTGTTTCAGAAACTCATATAACAAATTGCCATGACTGAATTCCTCACTGCAGAAGATATCAATTCAACTGATAGGCTTGGGCTCCAATGCTCTGTATGATGAGCCTGCAAGAAATCCCACTGAGTTCAACGAGATTAGTCCCAAATAAAGTGTGGTAGTAAGTCCAATTGGACTCTGTAGGGCTTATTGCACTATAAACATAGGCAGGATTATACTTTAGTGAAAGTCTTTGAATGCCAACTCATTAAGTTGCATTGATTTCAGTCAAAGTAACAGTCTGATTCTCTCCCCCATAGTGCTGCCATGCCAATGCAACAAGGTCTGAAGAAAGGAAGTGGGTGAGATGGGGTGGATAAGGGGGAATAGGATTTGGCATGTGCTCTTGCCACTGAGATCCACTTCCTCCAGCCTTCTCCATACTTCTGCCATCACCTTCCCAACCCCAAACTTTCAAACTGCCCATGGTCTGCCTGTGGTCTACCCCTTACACTACCTTATCTGGGCTGACAGAGTGTCTGGGTGAATCTGGCACATGTGTGGCACCAGTTCCACCAGAGGCTCCTTTGCAAGTGACAGTGGTGCAGCTTTCATGCCACCACAATGGGGCCTATGTCAGCAGATTGTGAGATCCACTTCCTGTAAGTCCTGATAGGATTGGGCCAATACACCTACATAAGTGTATACAGGATTGCACCCATCTTAAACAGAAATATTTTAATTTAGCACGACATTTTAAACTTCAAAACATGTTTTATTTAAATAATCAGTGGAGCGCACTGTTTAAAATGAATACAAATATTTCTGAACTTATACTAGAAATGTGAAGGAACCTAGTTCTTTTGTTTTCATATCAGAGTGAACTAATGATCAGAGAGCAAACTAATGAAGAAGCTAGCCCATATCTTGACTTTGATCCTGACTTTCTTCCATGCAGGTACCACTGGATGTTACAGAGGTTTCTTGATTGCATTGCTATTTCAAAGGAATTATGACATGCGCAAGGCTTGTTATTTTTAACATGTATGACGCTGTTTTCCTTTGACGTTTGCAGTTACTAGAGCAAATACAACTATTTGTGGAACGGTTCTTAGTAATACGCCATCCTTGAGCTCCTACAGTACATGGAAACTCCTAAGCTGGATAACCAACAGACATGTGCTTATTTAAATAGCTTGAAGTAGCATGTAAATGCCAAAGGTATTTATAAGGTTCCACCTCTTCAGTGTGTTGTTTACATCTGAGCATTGCCATGGAGACAGAAGCAGATGCGGCTCATTCACCCAGTTTTCAAAAGGAAAAAGCAAGAACCATTGGCCCATGGCAAAAGTATGGCCTTGATATAGCCTTTCAAGCTTGCGGTGATTGATCAAGAAGTTTGGACCAAGTGAAGGGAACTGTAAATGAACAAATTAACATTCAAAATGCAGGATGTGAGTTACTCAATCTGTTTCCCACTTTTCTCCCAGAAGAGCACCCAGTTATACAACTTCTTACCAGTGCGTTGCCAATTTTCTTCCACCTTAATAATTTAGATATTTTGTTCACAGTTATCATATATACATTTTGCTTCTTAAACAGTTAAATAGTCATTCTTCAGTTTTATTTAAGAAATAAAAGGAACCCCCAAAGTGAGTTACAAAAATAAATAAATAAAATGCAGCAATATAACAATTAAAAATAACCAGTGACAACATTAAAAGACAAAGATGAGGGAGAGGAAACATTATTCAACCCAGTAAGTAATAATCAGTATAAATGAAATGCTTTGTGGAACAAAAAAAGTCTTTCCCAGGTAGTAAATTTTTAATACCACTTTAAAAAGTTTATAAAATGTTTTATAGAGCAAATTAAATAGGTGGTTTTCTGTTGAAAAAAGGGCTCAAAATTTTAAAAGATGCAGAAGTTATTGCCTATGTTCATCATAATTTTCAAAAGTTTTCCTCCTTTATCACTCCAGCCACCATCCCAACTATTTCATGACCTTAATTTCTCAGAAAAAATTCCTCAGGAGCACAGGCTCTAAAAAGAGAGTGTACTTAGGAGTGTTCACGTCATCTGCTTGGGCCATTTCTCCAACCTAGAGGACAACCACGTTTTTGATAGGACTATCAGCCATCATAACAGGAACCTCTCCTAAAGCAGTCAGGAATTCATTTGACTTCATCAGCATCTGTGGATGGACTCTTCAATTTGGTACCCCATTCCTGCAGAGTGTGGAGCTCTGGTAAACCTACATCCTGTCGGGGACGATTTGACCATGACAGCCATGTTAAAATGACCACCAGCCTGTCCAGGTACAAACACTAAATTGAGAGTGTGCCTTGCAAGGTGTTGGGCCCGTTATTATTTGTGACAAGTCCATAGTGGTTATGATGGCCAGAAATTCCTGAAATTCTCCACACAGGAGGAACCTGAATTCTTCAGGAAGGGAGATCTTCAGGCAGCAGGTTGGGCTGTACAGCAACAGAACCCCAATCCCCTCTTTGTCACCCACCACCAGGCTCTCAAAATGAGGTGATTGGCAGACAGAAGACCATGGCAAAGTGACCGGAATCACGATAGATGACTGCAGTACCAATCTTCACCTCTACCCTCCTGACAGTAATACTGAAAACCTGGCAGACAGACCTGGGAGAGATTAACCTCCAGCTCCTCACCTAGCCAGGTCTCCATAGAAATGCCAGGTTGTCTTCCTCATCCTGGATGGTATAATTCTGATTGTTATCCAATCTGGCATAAAGGAATCAGAGCTATTGCCATGACACCTGGAACCTCTGAAACATAAAGAAAAGCAGGAAGAGAAACAAGCATACAACTGCCCTAAACCCACTGAGATCCCTCCCCCTGCCCATCACACAACCACTCCCTCCCCACCTATGATTGAAACATTTTGAATGCCCTCCTCCTTTTGTCTTTTGAACATTCAGTGCTGCCTGTGTACATAATGAAGGCCATACATATGCAAAAGAAGTCTGAACAACAACGTTCTTCTCATGTTCCTTTCAATTTTAATTTCTTTTGCAGATTCTTGAGACAAAAATAGTGTTAGTGTCTTTCTTCTGACTAGTACTATCCTTACCAACCTAGTCTCCTGGAGAAAATTTCCTTGAATGAAATGCAATTGAGGTTTCAAACAGACTTTCACACTTCTGCAAGCTTCCCCCCATGTTTCAAGATTTACTGACATGAAGTCTGAAGAGATTATCTGATCCACCCATTACATATAACAATCAAACCAGGGTGGTGGTGTAGCGAAGAGTGTTGGATTAAGTCTGGGAAGACCCAGTCAAATCCTCCCTCAGGCTTGAAATTCCCTGGGTGATCCTGGGTCAGTCATCATCCTTCAAACTCACCTACCTCATAGGATTATTGTGAGGATAAAGTGCGAGGGTGGGAGAGAGAGAGAGAGACTTTTACACTGCCTTGAGCTCCTGAAGGAGGGAAGGGGTAGAAATGTCACTAATAACAATTAGAATTCCATGCTGCCAGTCCAGAGAAGATCAGAGCTGTTTATATTGATTTATCTTATCCAGGCACTGAATAAACATATTTACTTAGTTTTAACAACATCATAGTCCCAGCTCTATGGCATATTTAGATCAGAGAGCCAGCTATTCAGAGGGTAGGAGCTGAGTACACAGTGGCTTGGGGGGTGGGGAGTGTGATACAATTCATGAAGTCATGCTGACCTCCAAGATTATTTTTCCTTCTTGATGTTGAACATTTCTTTCAATCCCATTTTGACAGGGAGATGGTTTGTGAAACGAAATACTGGTTTCTGTTAGCTCAACAGACACCATCACAAAAACCACTCTTCTGCTTGCTTTAAGCTATTTTTTTTCTGCAAGCAACATGGCAAGACTTGTAGAAATCAAGAACCTAGATAACCTGCTGGCTAAATCCCTCCTAAACATTAATTTATTAAATTATGGGTGCAATCCTAACCTGGAATAAGGTTTAGTCCCTTGTTTGGAGTGTCACATATGTGCCAGGAGTGTCACATGTGTGTTGTAAAGTGCATTTGGACCATTTCAGAGTCAGGGAAGCTTGTGCACATCTGTGTGCCAGCCTCCCTGACTCTGAGAGTGGTGCAAACATGTTTTATGACACGTTTGTGACACTCCTGAGCCAGCACAAGGGACTGTGCTGGCCCAACTCCAGGTTAGGATTGCACCCTATGTCCTTTATATCCTTCCTTTCTGTCACCTGTCATGCTTGCGAAGTATTACGTATCAAGCCATTCATCATCTGGCTAACAGACTGCCTTGTAAGCAAAAAGTGTCTCCTTTTTTCTTTATTGCTGACAAATTACAGAACTGAGACCTGATACAGTGTAGTGACTAAGAGACTGAACTCCCCACATCAAATGCAACTGCCATGATCTCATTAAGCAGCCTTAGAGCAGCTGAAATATGGCAATAATGATACTTACCTTACAGGGTTGTTGTTGGAAGGATGACATCAAAAGAAACACGTGAAGCAGTTGCACACTCAGAAATCACTGTACAAATGGTAAATATTATTTGCTGCTAAAAATTTGTCACCTTGAGCTAATGCTCTATTGTGCAGTCATGAAGGAGCAAGAAAGTCAACGTACATTTTAACAAGGCCCTCCCTTTAAAGTGGCTGCTACTAATCCAGTCGATCTAGGTAGAAAGAACAGACTTGAACGGGTGGCATCCATGTTAGGAATGCATAGACTTCCCGGAATAAATTTTGAACCTTCTGCATCACGGTACCTCATTGCCTTCCATCAGTCTAGTTCACCATGGTTTTGCGACTCGATACCTTTGTTTTCATACATTGAAAGGCTAAATGAGTTTCGGCCCAATCCTACCCCCACAAGTCCATAGCACACAGTGCTGTCAATGGACTATGAGCTTTACTGTATGCTGTGATGGTGGTGGGGCAACCAGGTGGCCTGGAGAGGTAAATAGAAATTTTTTACTTACCTTACTGTAGGCCCGCTGCCTTCCAGTGGGTCTCCATGGACCTACACCAGCTATTTAGGTAGTGTAACTCAGGGAACTTGAGCCACCAAGAACGTGGTGCACTGTTGCCACCAAGATCCTCCCCCCCCCCCCCTCCAGCCTCCATGTCGGCCCTCTCCCTGCCCCAAACTGCCCGCGATCTTCCCCGTTCCATTCCCACTGCAATCCTATGTGCTCTTACATGGGAGTAATCCTCATTGGATACAATGTGGTTTACTTTTGAGTAATGCATGGATTGTGCTGTTAGTGGTAGCACAGGATGGAGGAGGCTCCACAGGTACTTGGGAGGAAGCTATGGCTGGCAATCAATATTAGTAGACAAGCTGTCTTTTAGACAATCTTGCCTACCATTACTGAACTTCTTATTGAGGAGTTTACAGCTATCTAGAATCTAGATAAACTGAATAGTGCATGAGCCATGGTCATCTGGCACCCAGTGAAGGTTTGGCAATTTGGAGTTTGACCTTGGCAGGGATGGCCCAAGACCTTCTGGCTCCTGAGACACATGCTGCCCATGTGCTTATCAGTAGATGCGCCAGGATCCTCCCAGTGGAGGCACAGGGGTGTGTGTGTGTGTGTGTGTGTGTGTGTGTGTGTGTGTGTGTGTGTG